>CAJQUW010004462.1:0-370000 GCA_907163375.1 Prostheceraeus crozeri
CGAGTGGTTTGAAGGAGTAAAGAAACTTAAGAAGAGATGGAAAAAGTGCATTGAAATTGAAGGTGACTATATTGAAAAATGAGTGTTGATATGCTTTAAACTATGTCAATAAATATTTGTATATACGGAAGAAGCATGTTTTTCTTTTGAAAAGCAATTATCAGAACTATGAAAAATAATATTTTGATACGCATTTGCATCAAAGTAGACGTCTATGGATAGGAAAGACAAACGTCACGAACTATTTGGTACGCCCCTTGTACTTTAGAAATGACCCTCCATACTGCCACACTGAAGATCCAACATACAGTACGTGTAATACTGATAAAGAGACCCGCTCAAAGCTTTGATGGGCACCTGATGCTAGTGATAGGGTTTCCCTAGAGTAGCAATGATCTTTCAATACTGAAGGTCCTTAAAATTGATAAAGACCTGATAAAATTACACTTCACTTGCCACGGAAACAATCGCTGTACCGGTAGATTGCATCCCAACATTTTTGAGTTATCTCTCAGCAGGTAGATAATTCACAAGGAAGGGCATCTGGACTAAAAGTACTACAGCGCTTCAGAAAAGTCTGACTATGTCAGCACCGTCCAAGCCCCAGCATGGGGGAGTAGTGACGTTAAAGCTCCATTATATATTTATTATATGAGCTAATTCTGCTTAATTACCATATTACGTATGACATAATTACTACCATCCCACGCTTTATCGCATCGTTTTTATTTGAATGGAATTGCTTAACAGACAAAAGTGGAAAATGATAACTTGGCAACTCATCGGCAATCTATGGCTCTGTCAAATCAATGAGATGTTTGAAAAATTTTCAAACAGAATTTTCACAGATGTTTGAAAAAATGAATTCGCGCGCAAGCTTCTTATTATCTTTAATATGTAGATTGTCACCCGACATCAGTAAAACGACAATTCTTAAGTTGTACTTCCAGTCGTCTTGCAAGTTACAGAGCCTCAAACACGCAAAATCTCATTTGTTTATTTACATAGATCCATGTACTTCCGAGCTTCATACACTCAACGCAATTATCCACCATGCATTTAGAAACTCAAACTGAGGCTTGTCATTTTTATGATCATGATTGCACCTTTAGGGCGGAATTTTCCATAATTAGGCAGAAATACGACATTTCTCATTACCGGTAGCTTGACCTATTTGCTGCTAAAGATAATGAAAACGTCATGACAACCGATGTTATTGTCGCAGATAAACCAACAGTCTCTCCTGATCACAAAAATGATATTCACAGAATTTATTGTAGGCGTAACAACACCTTTTGTTTATTCACTTTGAATTACGTAGCAGATAGCAAATGAGAATAGATAATTCGTATTTTCACTTCTAATAGACTTCTTGTTCTATTGCATTCTTACAAGACGGCTTCCGTATCACCTGCGTGTGTTATGCATGTCGGTCATTCTTGGTTATTGTTTTAGTTTCTAGCGGGCCATATCAGCTCGTCAGGTCAGCGTAAATTGTGACCTTAAATGGATCGGTTCAATATCTATTCAGTCCGGTCTGTTAAGTTCATACGTTTACCATGTCGGAAATATCTGCAAATTTTTGCATGCATGATGAAAGATAATGCAATTTTAAAAGTTTTGAGTCACGGGGTCCAAGATATTTCCGTGGAGGAAAAAAGTCCTCACGTCTCAAAGTTGGCGCCACGATTTTTGATTGATTTCATTGGCTGAAGTTTGTTTGTTTGATGTGAATTAATATTGTCTGAACTCATTTTCATTATTCTCACCTTGGTGATGACAACAAGCAACTTTTAATAATTTGCTAGCTAAAGTCCAAAAATTAGTTATCATGTCAATTGCTGCCCCATGTTCTGCTGCATTCTTCTTATTCCAAAGCCATGATGCATCACATAAGTGTAAATTACATTTACAAGGAAATGCATAACCAAGTGACCATCGTTGCAAATTTACAATGACGTAGAAAATAACAACCTGTTGTCCTAACATAAATATATGCAACATTTCAGTATCTAAGATGATGCAAAAGTATTTGGAATCGGACTAGTCAATTTGACATATTCTACAGCATTTAAGCTTTTGCCTGTGTTAATTTAAGAGTCGTTGTGAAATACCAAATTTTACATGTTGTCATTTTCTCTATTAAAAATTTTTAGTGTGCAAATTGGCAGTGGCTTATAACATCGGCTGAGCTGGTGCGATTTTGGTCTCACGACTATTACACCGACTCAACGCAGGTACAATTTTCTTCCATGTCTGCTGCAACGCCTTACATTTTGAGCGTTAACTACTGCTAAATAGGCCTACACGTCCAGAAAAATATAGGCATTGAAAAAACGTATGCATTCTATGTAGGCCTATGTTTCTCAGATGAATTGACTTTGCTTGAAGCTTTTTGGTGTTAAATAACTTTACTATATACCAAATACCAATTCTAAAGGGAAATTACTTGATTGGTTCCTGGTAAGTTTGAACTTGTGCATGAAGAGAATGTGACTTCACCAAGACAGTCTCTCTTGACAGGCTCATTCCTGACTGCCTGCAGGTAAAATTGATTTTAGGTCATTAAGGTACACTGCAGTTGTGAAAGTTAGTGTATCTCACGAAATGCGACTAAAACTGTTGAAAACATAAAAACAACATATAAAATTACTACAAGCTTGTCGAATGGGGTTAGTGGCACATTCTTTAATACATAGATTCTGATGTTTTCACCAGATTCGTCATTGTGAGACAGAAGTATCGAAATATCTTTTAAAGAATCATATGTTGTGATGAAGATGGACGAGGTGTGTCTAAATCTGCAACGACGTGGGATACGGTACGAAGAAAACAAACGCAGATTTCTAAGTCTCATAATCTTTCTGATGCCTATGAAACAGGGATGCGGAGTCCTATCATTTTGATAGGACTCCGACTCCGGGTGGCAAGAGCCTAGGCAACCTACATCATAGGTCATTATAGGCTTACCTGAAACCTATCTTTAGTGATCATTTCTGTATCAATTATCAATCATTTTCGATGAAAGCTTATCAAATGTTGCTTTAAGTTGGATGCATGCGACTCTGCTCCTCCCATCTTGTTGATGAGTGATTCACACGGCTTTCTCCAGTCTCTACCAGGCAGGAAAATTCCCATCCTTCTTCAAAAAATATGAGTAGACTTTCGATTTTAATACGCGCTTTGGAGGAGCCACCACAAACGATTAACGTTCGGGTAAGTGGTATGTGTTCTCAAACAGACTAGTATTTCATTTTTCTCTGATGAGACCTTTGGTGCGTAGGTGTGATCGAGGCTAGGAAGGCTTGTCTTCTCTACTAAATCACCGAGTGAAAAGACAATCCTTTTTCACTATCACGGTTCATTCCCTCAACTATTATAAGCCTTGCATGCAGTGCTGTCTCTTTACTTTTGTTTGACATAGAGTTGACATCAAGACAGTGACAGCTATATGCACGAGGATAAATAATTTTTTTTGTATTATATTTCGGGTCTAGCTATAAAGGCGGGGAGTGAAAATGATAGGACTCCGACTCCATCTCCGCATCCTGCTATGAAAACCGCAGAAACTGTGCCTTCTCTTTTAAATGTTTGTGAGATCGGGATATGGAAATTGAAGCAGGAAAGTAACTCTGGCAGAATCCGACTAGATCCAGAAACGATTTTAAAAAAACTTGTCCTGTGGTATGCGTGCACTGATGATGGCATCCAGCGCAAGAGGTGGAAGAGAAAAGCCATGCGACCCGATCATCCTTCCAATGAGTTACAGATTCCTATCTGTGGATGCATGTGCCTGATCATGATCCCATCGTCGTCGCCATGCTATATCTCTAAGTAATTCAGGAATTGAAAAACACATCCATATAATATTGGAAGCATATTGAAAGTAAGAAGTAATTGAAGTATTGAATGAAAGTATTGAATGAAAGTATTGAAGTAACTAAGAAATACCTATAACACCTACATAAATACAGAATTGTTTATGACTTAAAATACAAATCATCAAGCATCATTTCCCAACCTGTCTTAGAGTAAATTGATGAATTAAAACGAAAACATGCAGCAAGATTCAAAAGTGCAATTTGATGTCAAGACATAGCAAAGAGGGTGGATAAACACAGTTTAGGTGGATCGAGAGCAGTTGTAATCATGACGAGGCAGTCAAGGTGATGGGAGATTGGAATGCTGAATTTGCGAAAAGGGGAATGAAAACTTTTGATTGGCTATTGCCAGATCGTTTTCTACAATCTCATGACACTACAGAGATGCATGGTGACAGTTGAAAATGATCTTCATGCAAAATGGTCTAGGAACTTTCCAACGGAAAGCCACAAAGCAAAATTTTAATAACAGAAGCGATTTCAGCAGCACCTAATTTTATCCGAAAGCTCAATAGCTTCTGACATTTTGAAAGTATGTTTAATTACGCCTACGTCCACGAACTACCAGAGACCAGTGACTTTCTGGTTGAAATATAGCAGAAACCTAGGTTTTAGTGGCTTTCCCTTCTAAGACAGTTTTTAGAAAGACCACTTTGGAGACCATTTTGACACGGAACCTAAATACTTTGCACTGAGGAGCTTGAAAATGCTGAATGATACATGCAATGAAATCTGTCATTCAAAAATCAATCCAATAAATGCATGAGCGGATCAGTAATATGAGCCAAAAGGCGGGTTTCATGCCGATCGATCAAACTAGATTCCTGAAAAAGAGGGAGGTTCTCTTTACGGAGGACGATGTAAACATTGGTAACTTTTCAGCGACATTGCTAGAGACCCTTCCGGCGAGCTTTGCATTCTCGTATACATCACCGATCAGAAACATTATATGATGGAAGATGACTTGAAGACATTCCACGCCCTATCTGAATCAACTTATTTTCGAAGAAAACTGCCCAAAGCTGAAACCTATTTTTTTTGAGTTGCTATAGCTGACTGATAAAAAGTAAAACAAAATCGAAAATAATCGTCGGTGTAGTTTTTGAAAAAAATGCGTTTATTAAAAATTTGAATTCTTTTGAGAAAGAAAGAAAATTTGCCAAGCCTAGAACCTAATTTTTCTGAGTTGGTATATCAAACTGATACAAAGGAAACAAGAATGAAAATAATCGTCGGTGTAGTTTTTGAAAAAACGCGTTTTTTGAAAATTTGAATTTTTTTGAATTTTTTGAATTTGAATTTTTTTCTAAGCAAATTGCCCAAGCATTGAACCTGATTTTTCTGAGTTGGTATGCCATAATGATACAAAGGAAACAAAAATATAAAAAATCGTCGGTGTAGTTTTTGAGATACATGTACATGTTACTTTTTGAAATTTGAATTGTTTCGAATTCCGAATTTCAGTTTTGCCTTGGAAAGAAAGGTACGAGGAAACGCCCAAATTATTTTGTGATCCTCTTTTTATCTGCATAGTTGAAAAGAAGCCAGTCAAACAGTAGAATAATCGACTTGTGGATAATGAAAATAATCTTTCTAATCATTCATATTACATGTAGGCCTATCAGTGCGACTTCGGCTAAGTAATGGGCAAAAGACCGTTCCAGGACACCATAAAATTCAAAAAATAGTTTCTTTAAAAACGACATAAATTCATGAATTTTGACCCTTTTTCAAGTTTTTAAGACCTAAATTCATGAATTTAGTCGTTTTTAAAGATACCGATTTTTCAAAAAGTGGTACTTTTTTAAATGGTCTAAATTCATGAATTTTGGTCATTTTTCAGGTTATGAAGACCTAAATTCATAAATTTAGGCGTTTTTAAAAATACCCAAATTTTCAAATTTTTCAAAATCTCAAATTTGAGAATTACAATTTTTACCTTGAAAATCATGACCGTTCCAGGACACCGAAAAAATCATAAAAGTTAAGAATCTCAAATTTGTGAATTACAATTTTCACCCGCCCTTAAAATCATGACCGTTCCAGGACACCGAAAATCATAAAAGTTGAGAATTTCAAATTCATGAATTTTATCCATCTTTCATGTTTTTTAAAATATATCATGTGACTAATAATATTTCTTTAAAAATGGAAGAAACAAAAGTGGAAGAAACCGCAAGAATATATCCTTCGTTATCTCAGTTAAAAATAAGTGAATTGAATAAAGAAAAACACAAAGATAGAGTACGTTATATGAAAGATAAGGAATCTCAATTATTATTAAGATTAGAGCATTATAAAAAATTAAGAAAGAGATGGACTAAAGTTAAGAATGTAACACAAGGAATTGGCATATTCTTAACAATAAGTTTAGGTGCTTTAACAATTGTTATATCTTCAGGTGTTTTAGTAATTCCAGTAGTTGCTACAGCTTTAACAGGTACTGGTGTTTTTGCAACTTCACTTGTTACAATGTTAGATAAATCTTTAATAACTAAGAAACGAAAATCATTAAAAACTAAGCATTTACATATTAAAGAAGTCTATGATAAACTACATTACTGCTTTCAAAGAGTATGTGATGATAATATTATTACGTTAGATGCGATTGAAAAATTTGATCAAATAGCTAATGAAGTAAATCAAATATCATTTCAATTACAGTCAGAAAAAGTTGATGATAAGAATAAACAGGATGGCAAAATTTCGAGTGATGGTAAAATTTCTAATGAAGAAAATGACAAAGTTTTTTTAGAAGAGCTAAAAACTTTAAGCGAAAATTTAAGCAAAACTTAAAGCGAAAAGATGACAGACAACAAAGCAATAAAAAATAATTTGTTCAGTAAAATGTTTTTGCTGTATTCCAATGTTACCACAAACTTCAAATATTATATTTTAAAAATGGATAAAATTAAAGCTGATAATTTTAAAAGAATAAAACAATTAGAAGAGTTAATAAAACAAAGAAATATTATGAAAGAAAATCATCTTCAACATAGAATGATAAAAGCTGGTATTCAATCTGATATGTTTGAAAAAATGCAGCAAACCGAGCAAGTAAAAACTGATTTTGAGAAAACTATGAAACCATTTAAAACTCTTGAAAAAGAAAGTACAAATAATGATAAACAAATTGATATAACAGATCCAGAGCACAAAACTATATTAGATGACTATGGATTACTAGAATCAAACATTAATAAGAAATTACCAAAATCTATGCAATTTGAGCATTCTATTTCATTTATAGATGGAAAAACAATACCTAGATTTTATCTCGGACAAAAAGAAATATTTCCACAACCTTTTCGAGGTTTAATTTTTTCACCCAGATAAATATCCTTTTAAGTTTAGATAGAAATTTTGTTGATCTTTTAAGAGGAGCAGATTTAAATAATTATGCTGTAGAAGATCTCATAAAATATAAAGCTATGTTAGATAGAGTTGGTGCAGTACAATCTCTTAGACGTTATAAACAATTAGAAAATTTATTATCAACGGGAGTTAAAGTAGGAAAAGGTTTTAGAACAGAAACAACTGTATTTTTACCAGATGATCCACAAGAATTACTAAATAGATTAAATATTTTAATATCGGCAATAAAAGAAGGACATAATTCTAGTTTCAATGAAATTCATGCTATATTGAAAGACTGTTAGAAAAGAAGATTCTAAATGAAGAGGATTATAAAAGTATAACGGGACATCGGAGATGTCTTCCAGGGCTTCGCCCGTAGCTGAAATATGTTGTTGTTTTTAATTTTTTATAAAACAAATATTTGATAAAAGATATTTATTCAAAATTTTAACTAAAAAATGTGTTCAGCAGATTTAGACAAAATTAATAATCATTTAGAAAATCTAACAGAGATTTTGGGTTCATCAAAATTTAGTACGACGTTAAAAATTATAACAACTACTTCATCACACACTTGTAATTTAGAACCCATTCTACATTTGGAACAAAATAAAAATTATCAAATTGCATTGACTAGTTTCTCTACATTTAACACTATTCAAAACGTTATCAAAGATGTGAATGACCAATTTAGATATTCTACTGATAAAGGCAAAACATGGAAAATACTAACTTTTCTTCCTGGTTCTTACGAAGTTGAATCAATATCAAATGAAATTAAGAGACATTTAGGTATACCATTTAAAGATAAGAAACAATTACATTTTGCAGTTGAACCGGCAGTTAATAAATTTTCTCTTACTTTAGACGAAAATCATCAAGTTGATTTTAATCATGATAGATCATTGTCAAAGCTATTAGGATTTAATAAACAAAACCTATAGTCAAGGTTATCATTTAGGTGAGAAGATTCCAAAAATAACTGAAATAAATTCAATTGTTGTACATTGTGACATTATTGAAGGAGGATATATAAATGGTAAATTGTCAAATTTAATATTCAGTTTTCCAGCTTTTACTGTACCCATTAGTTATAGATTAAATGTAATTCCACAAACATTAATATATTTCCCTATTACAAGAAAAACTATTAACAACATTAACATTAGAATCACTGATGAGAAAGGACAAGAAATAAATTTTGGAGGTGAAGAGATTATGATAGATCTTTTGGTTCGGGAGGTATAAACTCCCGTTGGGGAGGTATAAACTCCCGTTCGGGAGGTATAAACTCCCGTTCGGGAGGTATAAACTCCCACGCGAAGCTAGAGAAGTTTAATTTTCTTCTTCTTATTATTATTCTTCTTATTCTTCTTCTTTAGAAACAAAAAATAAAAAAATGAAAAATAAAATTTTTTTATTAAAAAATGAGTGAAGTACTACCATTAAATAAAAAAAACTTAAATTTAATCATCATCCAAATTTATCTAATAAAGTTTTGTCAGTTATTTGTGGAAGATCAGGATGTGGAAAAACATATCTATTATTTAAAATTTTAACGACTCCAAATTTTTTGGATTATAACAATCTTATAATTTATACAACAACAGCAGAACAACCCGTCTATCAATTTTTAAAATATGGATTTGAAAATAATCTTAAAAAAACAGCAATTGCTTCATTATTCAAAGAATATGAAAAATCTGAAGATGAAGAAGAAATAAGTTCGTGGTGTGAAGAAGCAGCAAAAAATAATCAGTTAGTTGAATCCAATAAAAATAAGCATATAAAGATACAATTAATAGATGATAGTGGTAATATGCAAGATCCTAGTAAACTAGATAAAACAATGAAACATTGTGTAATTTTTGATGATTGTGTTAATGATAGAAATCAGTCAGTTCAGAGAAATTATTTCACAAGAGGTAGACATAATAACTGTAGTGTTTTTTATTTAACACAAAGTATGTATTCATTAGACGGAAGTGTTATTAGAAAGAATGCAAATATATTTATACTATTTGAAATAAATGCAAGAAACTTAAGTGATTTGTTAAGAGATTTATGTGTAAGAAATAAAGATGAATTTAAACAATCGTGTAACAATGCTTGGTCAAAAGATTATGGCTTCATTACAATTAATATTGATAAAAAAATTCATGATAGAGTTATCGAACAATTGTTTGCCGAGTGATAAAAAATATACAAATATAGTGTTACAATATTTTTTTATTTTATATATATATCAAATTTGTCTATCTTAGAAATTAGAAAATTAAAAAGGTGAAGTAGTTATTCCATCAGGTAAAATTTTTCTTTTATCATCAAATGGATCTAATGCTAATTTATGTTCTTCTTTTAAATACATTTTATGTTTCTTTGAATTAAGTCTATAATTACATGCTGTTTTTATTTCATTATTAAATAATGCATTTTTATAATCTTGAAATGTTATTTGATTAGCCACTGATGCCTTTGAAATTCCTTTTAATGTTTTATGTGTTTTAATATTATTAGTTGTATCATAACAGTAACATTTAGATTTTAAAAATATAGCTTCTGTTATGAAATCTTCATTTCCTTCTAATTCATCTTTTACTTTACATAATTCTGAAGGATGAATAAAATCTTTTATTTTATCTATTTCTTCATCAAGTGAAGAATTATACGGTACTGTTAATTCTAAGAAAACGGAATCCGTATCTGTAAAGTGTAATTTATAGTTTTCGCCATAAGCAGGTGCTAAATAATCATATATAAATCTATACATAAATAGTTTAGCTAATTCTAATATAGTGAATCCAATAAAATTAAACTTATCATGTTTTACGCTAATTCGACGTAAATGTACAGCACATAGTTCATCACTAAATCTAGTAGTTCTTTTATATGTAGGTTTCCTTGTTAAATTTTGAAACCTATCTTTATCATAAACTATTTCAATATTTTGTCTATTACGCACATTTTCTAAAGTCTTACCATAAAATGCATTATTCATTAATTTTAAGAACACGTTTCCAAAATCATCTTTATTTCTTTTAGCTATTTTACTTTTTTCAATATTGAACTCTATATAATTTTTTAACCATTTAGATTTTTGATAAAATAGTTTTCGATGTATTTTGGTGATAATCATTCCATGTTCTAAATACCAATCTAGCATTCTTCCTTCAACAACATACTTTCCTTTATTACTTTGTGTTAACATAAGTTTTTTTGTTGGTCTGTATTTCTTAGGAATTATAGATTTTTGATAATCTGAAAAATCTTCTATATTGGGAATTTTGTTTTCGGGACAGAAAGGAAAATGTTTTGTTTTATCTTTTATTTCATCAGGGTATACTAAATCAACTTCATATATATAACCATGATTATAATTTCCATCATATGTTTTTTGATAATCTAGAATATTACACCATGACATTTCACCTGTTGGTAATTCTTGTATCATGCAAGAAGAATATAAGCTATTAAAATCATAATATAACAAATAGTTTTCTCTCATGATTTCATCAACTGCTGCTTGACTATCTTCATTTGATATAAGTCCTTCTATATTTTGATTAAACAATTTTATAAACTGATCACTTTCTTCTGGAGATAAAGGTTTCATTATTCCATAATCATCAGGATTTACTTTTTTATTGTAACACTGTACATAACGATTACCTAAAACTGATGAAACTCCACCTCTAATTCCAGATTCAAAAAATAATAATTTATCATATGTATTTTCTTTATAATGTTTAAGTTTAACGGACTTTGTCCTAGAGCCATCGGCTTGAACACCAGTATGTTTTAATCCTGCTAACCATGTTAAACCTGGTGTAGAATAACAATAACATGGATCTATTCCGTAATATTCTAAACACATATCACGAAAGTTTTCGAAAAGATCAGCTAGTATTAATACATCTATCTGAAGATATTTCATTGTATAATCATACATTGTTCTACAATTTAACTCTCTCCAATTTTTTTCAGCTTCTGCATAATCTTCTTCAGATAATTGTGATTGTTTTAATGTTGATTTAAATTTATTTATTGGAGGAAGTTGTTTTTCTTCCATAATTTTATTCACAGAATTAAAATCTCCAGTTATATATTCATACGGAAATATTCCTTTTAAAGGTTTTAAATTATATTTATTTAATATTTTACATTGTTCAGGTTTCAAAGTTTTTCCCATAACATCTAATGAATAAGGAGTAAAAAATCTAAATGCATCTAAAATTCTAATACAACCTAATTGCATTGAAAAATATTCTTCTTCTGTTTTACATAGTACATTTATTTGTTGTTGTTGTAATTTTTCAGATGAAAATAAATCTTTCATTACTAGATGGAAATCATATTTAGAACCATTGTAGAAATATAGAGGAACAAAGTTATATTTAAATTTATTAGCATTAAGATTACAAGAATTATGTGCTGCACCTCTATATAATCCATTTAGATGATCATGATCTTTTACTTTGTCGGCAGAGCCGTCGCTTCGCTTATCAATATATTTACCCAATTCTTTTCCACAGTAATAACAATTTGTTTCATTAACAAAATTAATTTTTTCTTCATCCGTTAATGGAAGCATTGGTATATTTGTTTCAAGCAATTGTGAAAAACGTCCTTGTAATTCTTCTACTTTCTTTGTAAACATTTCTGAACTATCTTCACCATAGTATTGATAATATTCTGATTTAAATAATTCAGGATAATTTGAATGAATGTACATTCCCCAACATAATGGTTTTTGTTCAAATAAATATTTTTCTTTACTTTGTTCAGCAATTATCATTTTCAGAATTATCATTTTCAGAATCGGGCGAAGCCCTAGAACCTTCGGTTCGATTTTGTGTCATATTAACATTATATGCTTCAAAATCACAATAAATAGTAAAGGGTACTTTTTTTTTAAAATACCATTTATTATATTCTAAATAATCATCTTTTGGAAATGTGTTTCTGACTGCTTCATTTTGTTGACAATTCTCCAAATATCTATTCATTTCTTCTAAAGCTCTAAAACTTGTCATACATTGAAGACAAGGAAAATTTGTATTATCTGAAGTTTTTGTAAATATAGAAACATCTTTACACAATATGAAATGACCCTGATAATATAATATATTCGCTTGTGCTGGTTGCTTTGTTTGTTTTAATTTTTCAAATTTATCTTGATATATTTCATGTGTTTCATCAATTTCTTTTGTAAGATTAAATGTATTTCGATGATAATTTTGATTTAATATTTGTAGCTGATGTTCATATTCTTTATTATATTGTTCTTTATATTGTTGTTGACATTTTTTAAACATTCATTTATTTTTTGATTGGTTTCATTTTCTTCATTATTTAATTCTTTATTGTCTTTATTTAATTTTTGTATCGTTATTATCTTATTTTGATATTTATGGTGATATTCTTGTAGTAACATTTTTAATTGTTGTTGATAATCTGTTTTACAGTTTTGTAAACTTTTATTTAAATTTTCTAAGTTTTGTTGATATTCTAAAGATAAAGATAAATAATCGGAATCATAATCATAATTATAATTACGTCCTTTATAATTATTATGATTAATCATTATTGGTGATAATGTTTTAACAATTTGAAATTTTTCAGTACATATTATATTTCCTTGGTAAAAAATATTATGATGCATGTAATATCCTCTATCATTATATACTATTTCTGATTGACATAAATTTTCATTATTCAAATAAAATTTTTTTGAATCTGAGTAAAATGGAGTAATATTGCCAATAGAAACATAATTCACATTTAATTCAAAAACATTTACTTCTATTAAATTTTTATTCTTTCTATGAAACTTTTTTAACCTATTATAATCATATGGAAATTCATGTAAGCCATCAGAGAGATCAAATTCATTTATGTATTCTTCTTTATTGTAATGACTTAGTCTTTCTTTATGATATTCTGCAGGATGAATATGTGCTATAATACTGCACAGAAAACAATAATCATCTTCATTTTTATGTTGATTATTTGTGGTGAACTGAAAGGTAAAGGAACATAACTACCACCAGTATTATTTTTATATTTATCAATTACTATTTTCTTAGATAGTATTTTAACAAATCTCCAACCAGATTCACGTAACTGGGCTTCAATTATACAATTTTCTAATTTAAGTATCATCGATTCAAATATGGGTTGTATATCATTTACATTATGAATTTCTTGTGAATTTGTAAAATGTCCTTGTATTATTTCTTCAGGAATTCCATCAGGTCCATTTTTTGTATAAAGTACTTCTACATTCATATAACATTTGAAAGATTTCTTAAATATATTATAAAAGTTGGATAGAATATCAGAAAAAGTTTTATCGGTTTCATTATGTTCAACCGATTCATTAAATAAATATTTTATATCTGTTACAGCTTCATCGGTTTTTTTAGTTTCATCAAATTCATCTATTTCGTTAAATTCATCAGTATCGCTAAATAAATATCTTCCATCTGGTACGGGCGAAGCTCTGGAAGACATCTCCGATGTCCCATGTACATGTTCATCTTCACTATTAAAAACTTTTTTATATTCCGAATGTGAATAATCATCAAACATTTTTTTAACTTTTATATCAGTAGGTAATGTTTCTAGATAGTTTATATAATTATTTAATTTTAATTTATTTCCTTCATCAACTCGATCTACATTTCGTAAATGCAATTTACTATTTAAATGAGATTGATAACTTCTTTTTGTTTGCAACTTTTTTTTACATAAGTTACAATAAAACTTGGTATTTTCCATTTTTTTATTTTTTAAAGAAAAAAATTGTGTTTTAATTTTAGATATAAACATTCTAATATCAAGGACTTGAGAGTTATCATATATTATTAAACATTTCACGTTCTTAAGTTATTTTATTTTCTTTATCATATTTAGTTTTATCATATTAAGTTTTATCATATAACGTTTTATCAAAAGAAAATTTAAATTTATTTTCACTAACTATTGATTCTTCATCATCATCATCAATTGATTCTTCATCATCATCATAAATTGATTCTTCAACATCATAAATTACACTTTTTGCTATAGGATGCCATTCCCTGATAGGATACCATTCTCTTATTGGAATATCTAACTCTAAATTACATTTATTATTTGATAATAATATAATAGAGAAAAATATTGGTCTTTGTTCTCTTTTGGAAAATTTAATAACACCACCATGATCTGAATCACTTTTAGTTTTTATTAAAGATGATAAAATTTTATATTGATTAGATGTAAATCCTAATTTAAATTTTGTAGACCCGACACATAGTTGTCTAACAGTATCTTCAACTATACCATCATTATTATTTTCAATTGTAAGAAAATGAAATTTAGATAAATTTTGATTATATGTAGTATTAATATCATGTACATCAGTATGAGATATAAATTTTTCTTCACTTAAATTTTTATAATTACTAATATTTTACAATCTTTTTTACCATTTACACCTTTTTCAGATGTTTCAGAATCATCATCTATATTATCATCATTATTATCATAAGATTCTTTAAGATCGCGCAAAGCCCTAGAACCTTCAGTTCGTTTATTATGAATATGATTATGGTCATTGTTAATAGTATAAGGTGTAGTCCACATATAAATTTTCTCTTGTTGAGCTAAACCATTTATATAAGATTGTTATAAATTGATATTTAAGTTGGAATATAATCCTATATAAGTATCATCATCATATCTTTGCGGCATTTCTAATGTTTCTTGTTTATAAATTGTATCTCTATAATAAACTTGACATAATAATTCTTCGTTATGTTTTTTACTCTCTATATGAATATTATATTGGTTTTGTTCATCAACAAATAATCTTATTTTTTCCTTTGAAAAGGATTTTAATTTTTTAACTAATTCTTTGATATTGATATCATTAATAATTTTAGTTTCTATCCAATCAGTATTACTAATTGGTAATACTGCTCTAATAAAACCATAAACGTTATTATGACCTATTATAACCATATTTTCTTTATTTAATTCTACATAAGCCACATCATTATATTTACTAACAATATCCATAAATTTAATAAATGGATCACCTGAAAAAATACAATAGTTGGTTTCAATAGAAGGTAAACCTTTAGTCTGTTCTCTAAATATTTCTGCTTGTAATTCAAATAAAATATTGACATCTATACATGGATTATTATTATTACTATTATCAAAACATTTATTTTCAAATCCCGTTGATCTCGTCGAATAAGAAGAACAGGATGATGCGGACGAATATAATTTTTTTAAATTTGGTTTTTCCATTTTTTTTATTTTTATTAGAAATAATTTTATTTTTTTATTTTTATTAGAAAAAAATTCATTTTTTTCTCATTATATAAAAAATTTTATTTTTTTATTGTTAAAAAATGATGTTACCAAATGTTGGTGGAGGTGCATATATCCCGAATAATCGTGAATTAGAAATAGAGATAGAAAATTATATCATGAAAACTGGAGACGTTTTATCTGGTCCATTGCATCTTTCTATTCTTCCGCAACAAAATACAGAGTTACCAAATAAACAATATATTGATACACAAATCAATGACTTAAAGGAAAAATATATAAACGATGTTTTGGTTCCACTCATGAATGAATTAAAGTTGCTAAAACTTAATGACAAATCATTAAACGAAAAATTATTAAAATTTGATAAAAAGGATAGAGAGCTAGAAGCAGATATAGCAAAACTTTTTAAAAAGATTTCAGAACAATCAAAAATTTTAATATTACTTTCTATAAAGTTAAAATCTGCAGTCATTAAAAATAAACAACAGATAAAATTATTGAAAGAACAATTAGAAGATGAAATAGAAAATCTACCTGAAAGAATTAAAAAAAATTTAAAGCAGTTACGAACTACATTCCAAAAAAGTGTTGATGAATTAAGTTCTAAAATTACTCAACAAATGAAAAAGATGAATAGAATAATAAATGAAGTAAACTCACTTAATCAAAAAGTTGATAAAATGAAAACTCTTAAAATCAATTTAGAAAATGAATTAAAGAAAAATTTACAAGAAAACTCTAAAGAAAATAAAGAACAGTTAGATGCTGTTAAAAGACAATTAGATGTTCTTAAAATTAAGTTAAATGCTCTTAAAGCGGCGTTGAAGATGAATCAGGAGAAAATGCAAGTTAATAGAAAAGAAATTAAAGTACATCACACGCTACTTGACGCAATAGATAAAGTGCAACAGACAATTAATAAAGTTATCTCGAAGTTGTTGTCCATTCACAAACGTAAATCTTGATCGGACCAAAGGTCCTCGAGGCTTTAGCCGATCGGACCAAAGGTCCTCAGGTTACTAACCAATCGTAAATATTTTTCCTAAAAGTCAAATTTATTCCTAAAAAATGCCTATAATTTATAAACACAATCTTAAACATTTTGCTTCAAATAAAAAAATTGCTCATGAACCACGTATGAATCCTGTTTATTATTATGATAATAGAGAAACAGTCCACACGGAAGGAGCTGGCATCTTTTCTGGTATTGGAAGTATCGTTAACTTAATTAAAAATAATAAAGATTTGATTACATCTGCTGCAAAAGGAGCAGCTGCTATAGGTAGTACAGCTAGTGCAATATCAAATGCTGTTAAGTCTCAAAACGAATTAAAACAACTAGAAGCTATTCGTAAACTTAGGAATGATTCTGAAGAACTAAAAAATTTAAAAAAACTTTCAGAGGAAACAAAAAACAAAATTGCTAACATAGCTGTTGGGGAAACCTTGAGGAGCGGAGCTCCGTCTGATAGTAAACATAAGAAGAAATCAGGCGTAGCCATAAAACGTTCAATTGAAGAAATAAGAGGTTATGGTCTAGCAAAATTCTAAAATATATTTTTTAGTAAAATTTTTTTAGTAAAATTTTTTAGCAAAATTGTTTTTAGTAAAATTATTTTAGTAAAATTTTTTTAGTAAAATTTTTTCTGTGTGTGAGAAAAAACAAAAAGTCAAATTATTTTTTATAAAAATGTCTTCGCTAATTGAAAATAAATTTGAATTAGATAAACCACCAGGTGTTAGTTATAATCAAAAAAAGAATGACTATATAAGAATTGATATGAATCCCGGATCTTCTGGTAGAGTAAATACTGGAGGCGATTTAATTTTTGAAGTTGATAATCAACAAAGTTATTTATATTTACCTGATTCCTTTTTACACTGTGAATATTCTTTATATAGTGATGGCGATTTTACAACACCATTACCAGAAACCGATAATATTGCACTAGAGAATAATTGTTTTCCAAGATTATTTACACAAATGCGTTTAGATGTTGCAACTCAAAATATAGAAACAATAAGTGATTCTCCAGGTGTAATTGATACAATGCTTAGATTTGTAACAATTGGTGAAAATAATAAAAAGTATGAAATCGAAGGTTGGTTTCCTGATACTAATGATGGTATAATTATAGATGATTTAACTCACGCTGGAACAGATGCAGCCGGAATTGCGAAAGATGTAGAAAATATTGCAAAACATTTAAATAAAACAAATAATACTGCATATAAAGAAAGACGTGAGTTTAACAAGAAAAGTAAGCAAACAGTAAATTGGTCATTGTCTACATTATTCGGATATTTAGATTATGATAAAATATCATATCAATTAAAATTTAAATTAATAATTCATCGCACAGCAAATAATGAATTAATCTTTTTTGGTAAGACTGGAAAAAAAGCATATTTAAAAATTGATAGACTTGAATGGTGGATTAAGCATATTACTCCTAGTTTAGAGATTGAAACAGCTATTGCAAAAAGATTAAATACTAACAAACCAATTCCAGTAAATTTTCTAAAGCGTACTGCTAGTTCAGTAACTTTTTCCGAACAAAGATTTAACTGGCATTTTACTAGAACTTCAAATACTCCAAGATATTTATTACTAACATTTCAAAGAAATAATTCTCCAAGTTTTGATAAGAACAACAATCTTTTTCATATTAATACAATTCGAAGTTTACAAGTTTCATTAAATCAAACCCGATATCCAATTGATCCATTAAGATTCGATGATACCAATAATCAATTTATGGAAGGATATGATTCTTATCGAAATCTTTGTATAGAATTTGGAGTTGAACCCCAATTAAAATCTGGAGATTGGAGACATTTATATCCTGTTTTCTGTTTCGATTTAAGTGCACAATCTGAAGATATTATCAAGACTGGTTGTGATGTAACAATTAATATTGAAAAAAAAGATTCCACAACTTCATTGATGGCTTATGGTTTATTGCTGGAAGATGTAAAATATTCTATTGAAATTCTTAATGGAAAGATGGCTAGGATCGGCTGAAGCCTGGAGGAGCTTCGCTCCGATAAGTTAATTAAAATTTTTGATAACTTAAAATTTTTTTTAGTAATTAGTAATGAAATTTTTTTTGTAACTAGAATAGATTAAAAATTCTTAACTTAAGAATTTTTCGTAACTAGAATAGATTTAAAATTCCTAAGTTAAAATTTATCCATGACTAGAGTAGATCAAAATTCCTAATTTAAAATTTATTCATAACTACAATAGATTAGAAATTATCGTAACTTAAAATTTTTTTATTAAAAATGTCGCAAGCGAAAAGTAATAATAATAAAACTGTTGAATTAAAATTACGTAATATTGTTGACAAAAATACCCCTAAAACTATTACGATTAACAAAAAAAGTATTACATAAGTAAACGAATGATAGAGAATATTCAATTACAAGAAGAAAAGAATGGCGGGATTCTCCCATTAATTCCTCTAATAATAGGTGGCATAGCGGCAGCAGGAAGTGTTGCAGGTGGGACAGCTGGTATTGTCCAAGCAGTAAATAAAAATAAATCAGAGAAGGCAGCATTAGAAGAACAAAAACGTCATAATAGAGAGTTAGAGAAAGTTGCTAGGGGTGACGGAATAGTAGATAATTTTATTAGTAAATTAAAATTAGTTGATGAAGGAAAACGAGTTCTTAAAAATGTTCTCCACAATGTTGATGATTTAATTGAAATTAAAGAAACTAAAGATGGTTCTGGAATATATCTAAGTCCTGGTATGATTCGGTAAATATTTATTTTATCTTTTAAATTTTTTTATCTTTTAAAATGAATTCTACAAATTCCGAAAATTTAATTTAATTAAAAATTGCTAATTTAGATTTATTAAATTATCTATTAAACAAAAATAAAAACTGAAATTGTAAAATTTATGAAGGTTATTAATTATTATTATTATTTATTATTAATTTATACATACAAAAAACATTAGAAAACTTTCCTGGATTTATTTGGAGTAAATATTCGAAAGAAAAACATCTTCCTGGTCATTCATATACCGGTCCAGGAACTCGATTAGATATAAGACTAGATGAGAATAATAATCCGAAAACAGGTGAAGAACCAATAAATAGAGTAGATGCCGCCGCTTATAGACATGATTTAGCTTATCGAAATCATGACCTAAGATCTCGTCATGCAGCTGATAAGAAGATGATTCAAGAATTAGATAGTATTCAAAATCCTACATTTAGAGAAAAAATTGAAAGAATGTTTGTTAAGAAAGCTTTACAAGCTAAAATATTATTCGGTCAGGGTTTAAATGAAACGACAGCAAAGCTGTCTGAGAGCAACGCTCGAACCTACGCGTCCGAAATCCACAAGGAATACAGAAGGCCTAAATATTTATTGAAAGTAAAAGTATTTAATAAAGATGATATTTGGAGTGCTGATCTTATTCATATGCCGAATGAAGGAGGGTTTAAGTACGCATTGACCGTTATAGATTTATATACACGATACGCTTGGGTAAAGCCTTTAAAAAACAAAAGTGGTCTATCAGTTAAATATGCGTTTGAAGAAATCTTTAAAGAAAGTAATAGAAAGCCAAGGAAATTGTTTGTTGATAAAGGGTCGGAATTTTATAACCGAAACGTTCAGCCACTATTTGAAACTGTTTATTCAACTGAAAACGCTGGAAAAGCTGTAGTGATAGAAAGATTCAATCGGACGTTAAAAAATAAATTATTCAAGAAATTTACTGAGCAAAGAAATCAGAAATGGGTGAAGATATTACCAGGAATTGTAGAAGAGTACAATAATGAAGTTCATTCTGGTATTGAAGAAACCCGAAAGAATGCTTCTGACGACCCTGATTTAATACGAAAGAAAATATTCGAAAATAATTATTCGAATGAGAGTAATCCGAATTTGCAGAATCTTAAGCCGAAATTTAAAATTGGTGATAGAGTTAGAATATTTAAGTAGAAGAATAAATTTGAAAAAGGCTTCGTCGGATACTGGACGAAAGAGATATTTGAAGTTTGTAAAATAAATCAAAGTTATCCGATTACTTATGAAATCAAAGATTTAGATGATGAAGATATCAAAGGCCGATTTTATCAAAATGAATTACAACGAACTGATTTTTAATAGTCATTATCATTATTATTGGAACTAACGTTTCGGGAATGAAATTCCCTTGTTCAATTCTAACATAATATCAAGAAATGGTACTCCTTTTTGTAATTTAAATAAAACATAAAGACATAATTGACCACAGTATGTAGTTCCCGGTTTTTGAATTTGAAATGTATTATAAGTTCCATTGCCAAGTAATTTTTTGACTTCATTTGTAGGTGGAAGTCCATAAGAGTCAAAATAGTAATTATCTCGATTTTTATTAAAGATACCTGCTGACCAATGTATTCCTTTTTCATCTGACGTATGAAGATTTGTTATGAAATTTATAGTTATTAATGGCTTATTTTTTAGGAATTGTAATTCGTCTCTCATTAGAACATGAAAATTCTTTATTCCCAATTGATTTGCGATTTTCTTTAAATCGAAATTTGTAGTTGTTTGCGTTCCATATAATTTCAAAAACTCATTTATGTTGCTCATTTTACAGGGTGTCCCACAATTCCGGCCAAACTTAAAATGAATTTTACGCTAACTGAAATTTGTCTATTCTACTCTCAATCATGTTTTTTGTTGAGTACTATAAATGGGGTTTTGTAATCATCCACTTTTATTTAGCTACGGTCAGTATCTAAAACTCGGAGCAATCTTCAAAGACAACATAAAAAATGTACTATAATTTCTCCATATAAATACGTAACCCATGTTTTCCTCCATTTTATCACTAAACAATTAAAAGAATTATGATCGTAATCTATCATTTTATTATTCTCATTACATACATATGTGCGAACGTTAAAGAAGATGTTCAAAATGTCCACCACCAGTTTCACGCAGCAACAGACATCTGTCCAAGACACCACACACAGCAGAAAGAAGTTCTTCCTGTGTGATGGACTTGATGGCGTTTTCGATCCTTTCTTTTAATTCGTCTTTGTTGGATGGTGTCCCCTGTGAGTAGACATCGTCACGCAATCGACCCCAAAGATAAAAGTCCAGGGGATTGAGGTCCGGAGAATTTGCAGGCCAGAAATTCTTGAAGCCGCGACTGATAACACGCTTCTCACCAAACGTGTTCCGAAGAAGATCCACCACCTCAGTCTTGATATGTGGTGGAGCACCGTCTTGCATGAAGATTGCGGAGGTTTTCTTGCGCTTTGCAACAATTTGAGGCCAAACGTGATCACGAAGCATGTCACGACATCGCAGACCTGTCACGGTATCGGCGAAGAAGAATGGTCTCAACCGCAAAATTCCTGAAAACCCCATCCAAACTGTCACTCTGGCAGAATGAAGTGGTTCCTCGATAACTTGGTCAGGCCTCTGAGAACCCCAGATGATACAATTATGGCGATTGACACTACCATGCAACTCGAAGGGGGCCTCGTCAGTCCAAATAATGTCCTCCAAATGTCCATCGTTATCTAAAAGCCACTCCGCAAACTGCACTCTCCTTTCCTGTTGTTCTTGTGAAAGAGCTTGACCACAGTGCATTTTGTATGGATACAAATTCAGTTTTCTTCTGAGAACACGGTGAACCGTTGTTTTCGGAATGCCAACTTCATTGGAAATCCTTCGTGTCGATGAGTTTCCAAGAGCTGCAGAATTTTGAATCCTTTCCCTGGCCGTGTCCACAGCTTCAATCGCCTCTTCACATGGACCAGGTCTTCCACTACGTGCACGGTCAGCCACCGAGGCGGTTTCCAGAAAACGATTCACAATTCTTTGTACTGTCCTGGTATCAAACGGGTCATTACGAAGATTGCGCTCCTTTTTAAACAATCGTAACGCGGCTGTGGCACTGCATGATGCCGAGAAGTAAGAACGAACAACGTCAATCTTGTCTTGCAATTCCATCGCAAATGATAATGTTGTCATTAAGACTGATTTGAATTCGATCATGTGATCAAGCACAATTCACACAAAAGCATAGACATCTGACTTATCCTCTCAGTAGAAATGACAACTAGAAATCACACGTTCGCATGTAACGAGAAAGAATAAAATGTGAATGATAATTCTTTTAATTGTTTTGTGATAAAATGGAGGAAAACATGGGTTACGTATTTATATGGAGAAATTATAGTACATTTTTTATGTTGTCTTTGAAGGTTGCTCCGAGTTTTAGATACTGACCGTAGCTAAATAAAAATGGATGATTACAAAACCCCATTCATAGTACTCAATAAAAAACATGATTGAGAGTAGAATAGACGAATTTCAGTTAGCGTAAAATTCATTTTAAATTTGGCCGGAATTGTGGGACACCCTGTATAATAAAAAAATTTCTTAAGGGACCCGTAGAAGTCAGAAGGGAGGGGGTATTGATTTAAGACTGTTCTCTAATGATGACTTTCCTTACTACTTAGTCAGAAGGGGGGTATTGATTTAAAACTGCTCTCTAATGATGACTTTCCTTACTAGTTAGTCAGAAGGGGGTATTGATTTAAAACTGTTCCATAATGATGTCTTTCCTTACTACCTATTCGATTTTGAAATGATTTAATTTAATCTAAATTAAAACGTTACATTGTAAAAAAATCGGTTTATTAGCGGAGTTAGTGTTTCGCACATCTTTTATCAATAGTAATTCATCCCTCATCAATATGTGAAAATTCTTTATTCCCAATTGATTAGCAATCTCATTTAAATCGAAATTTGACGTAGTTTGTTTGCCGTATATTTTTTAGGAAGTCTCAAATGTTACTCATTTTAAATGAAATAAAATGTCTTGTTTGACAATGTTCCATTTTATTTTTATGAACTCTCATTAAGAGGATATTGTTTGTTTTATCTGTATTAAGACAATGGCAACATCTGTTACCACATTTCTCAAACCGCATGATTGTTTTAGGGGATTATACGGGTTGTGCATTCATAACATAGCGTTAATAACATAAAAGCAATCTATTAATTCATTCTCTGCTTTGAGGGAATATTCTTTTGTTATAGCAATCATTCAATACAATATTGCAGTATCGATAGTCGAGACCGACTGTCGAACCAAAACCGCAACTTTTCTGGTTTTGGTTTCCGATCTGGCTCGCGTTATGGCCGATGAAATGATTTACAATGCGGTGCAATTTCCCCATTGTCATTCAAGTACATTTAATCATACGCGTCATGTCATACCCGTATGTTGTCAAGCAAACTTCATACACCTACAATACCGCTTTGCTTAGATCACCATTCATAATTTTCACTTGCTATTTAAACACACACAATTCATAAAACGTGACACATTACAATCGTAGTTTAAATTTTATCATCACAATGGTTGGATCTACTGAAAGATCTGTTCGATTGGAGACAAAGCGGAGAAGAATTCAGAAGTTAACAAGGGAAATCATACATCTGCAAGCACAAAGTAAAATATTCTTACACTTGGATATGAGAAGAATTTTTGAATACATCGGAGACTCGCACATCAATTATAGGACATGATTTAAAAGAGAGAAAAAATTGTAATTCTCAAATTTGAGATTCTTAACTTTTATGATTTTCGGTATCCTTGAACGGTCATGATTTTCAAGGTAAAAATTGTAATTCTCAAATTTTGAGATTCTTAACTTTTATGATTTTCGGTGTCCTGGAACGGTCATGATTTTCAAGGTAAAAATTATAATTCTCAAATTTTGAGATTCTTAACTTTTCTGATTTTCGGTGTCTTGGAACGGTCATGATTTTAAGAGTGAAAATTGTAATTCTCAAATTTGAGATTTTGAAAAATTTGAAAAATTGGGTATTTTTAAAAACGGTTTTTTTCTTCATAACCTGAAAAATGACCAAAATTCATGAATTTAGACCATTTAAAAAGTACCATTTTTTGAAAAATCGGTATCTTTAAAAACGACTAAATTCATGAATTTAGGTCTTAAAAACCTGAAAAAGGGTCAAAATTCATGAATTTATGTGGTATTTAAAGATACTATTTTTTTGAATTTTATGGTGTCCTGGAACGGGCTTTTGTCCATTACTTATATCTTCCTTACATGAAATTTTCTTTGCCCATAGTAGCAATGGTTTGTTGAAATTCAATCCAAACAGATGCGTCTTTCATGCAAAAAACTATAGTCTCTGTTATATTAATTAATATAAAAGACGATTCAAAATTTATAAACACCCTGTAATTTGAGAACAAACAATGAAATCAATATTTTAACTTCAGATTCGTAATTTTCAGGGTCAAATTGAATATGATTAATGAAAATATTAAGAAAAAAAAAATTGAAAAATTGTTTAGTGGTGTAATTAAATGGGCGTGCGTGGACAGCTGAGGTCGAAACAACTTTGATCTCAACTTCATTGTTGACTACATAATAAAGGATGAACCAAGCGACAATTCAAAGATAATTGATTGAATGTTCTTTATCTGAAGCTTCTTGAGTGATGTACCTAGTTGAATAAGTGAAATACAGGTGTGCGTCTGAAACATCCAGTCGCTAGTTCAGTAGGCTGTCATGACTTCAAGAAGAAGAGCAGTAGTTCAATAAAGCCCTTTCCACGTCAGGGTTGTGGAAAATTTTTTTATCTTCTAAAAAGCGCTTTGAGCGACAACCCAACCCTCTCAGGCCCAAAACCGCATGCAATCAAAATGGTCCCTCGGGAACTGCTGCTGGAGATGCGTCCATGAGGCACTCACTACAAGAAAGGATGACAAGAAAGTGCACGCTGTCCAAAGTGTCAAAGGTGCTAGAGGATGCACAGAAGAAGTGTGAATTCCACTTTCAGGAGAAACGACTTCGACTTCGATCGCTGTAGTGAACTTTATCTTCACAAATATTCCCGATATGACGACCTGATCAAAGGTGAAGGGAAAGTTAATATCACAAGCTTTAATGATCTATAAATTGAAACATAGCACAATGAGATTAGAGCTTGTTACTTTTTTTGCAGAATTTGCACCCCTAGGACAGCAACGATCCATGAACGAAGCTGGGGTAATTCAATGAAAGTAGTAAATAAAAGGAACAATTCAGATCTCTTAATCTGATTATGCTGTCCCCATCAGAAATCTGTTCGTACGCCTCTTGAAAGTGTCAAGATTGTATTGGTCAGGGAAAGTGGTCTATGGAAGCTGATTGCAAAGCAGTGAACAAAGAAGCTTTTTGAGCGACTCACACCCAGGGCTGTGGAGCCGATGCGTTATCTCATCGGCTCCACGACACTGATGTGAAAGGCTCCGGCTCGGCTCCGGCTCCGGCTCGACTCCGACTTCAAATTCAGGTTCTATCTATGCTGGTTATCCTGGATCCGTTGAACGGGTTTTTTGGATAACGGTGTGGCCTTTAGAGGCTTGCTACAATCATCAAATTAGTTTTCATTAACAAGCAACGACTTAAGTTAATAATAAAAATGATAATAGCCTAATATAATGACAAATAACATACTTGTCATATATTTTTGCATGAATTGACTATCTCTGAAAGATAAAATAAAGTTATAGCCAGGATTGGTTAAATTAGATAAAGATCTCCCGCACTGGCTAAATATAAATTGGCCTGGCCTGCAACAAGTCTACTACGAGGCTACATTAAATAAGACCACATGAGTGATGATGATATACCTAATTAGCCGTCACAGGGGCCGAATAGTAGTATAAGCTTTTTAACAAAGCTTGAATATGAAACTGGATAGCGTATGCCTCTAAATAGCTTATAGGGCCTGTATCTACTCGAACATGGAAAGGGTATCGGCTATATAGCCAAATATACCGTATCAATAAAGATATCAATTGCTTTATTGAATATTAAAGTGTATATAGGCTAGCTTAGGTTGTTATTGTTATTTGTTATTGCCTTTATTCAATAGTCTGTTGGTCCATGAATAATATGATCGGTGGGTAGCCCACGACTCATCATCTGTAGAAATTGTAATTTAGATAGCCTCATTGCAGTGTAGGCTAGAAATGTACAATTGAAAATTATACTTAAAAAATTAAAAATATCTAATTTAGGACAAGTTTTGTAATTCTATGCAGCATACTTAATAAGTTAAGGCCTAACTTACATTATATTAATTTCGTATTTTTCATTATGGCGTAAAGTTGCACCAAATAATTCATCAATGATTCATGTATATTATTATATTCAATTTATGTATAACACATTACCACTATTCCTCTGATGATGGTTAGGCTGATGAAACTGAACTCAGAGTATAGCAACACAGTATGTTGAAGGGTGCCATGCATAATAAAAATTTGACTGCGAGCACCGATCAGAAATCCCATCTACTTTGCTAGCTTTCGAATGCGCGTGCGGTTTAATGTCACAGACAATAGAAAAGGGAGGTCAAAAGGCGCCTTTATTGAGAGCGTCTCAGTCTTTTTTTATTGTTTACATATAAGTCAGCATGATATCAGCATAAAGTGTTGACAGACGGAAAAAATAATGAAAATTCTTGAAATCCACAGGTCTATGACATTTGGGGAAATATTATTACACGATACGGCTCTTGTGCAGTCCTCCCCCCCCATTTTTTCTCTGGTCAAAAGATGCAGCACCATTGGATGTCCGTTTCAGCATCACTGGTTTGAGTGAAGCATTCCGTGCTGTTGTAAAATTCTACGTGGGTAATTGCGATGTCATGGTCGCAAACTTCGTCAGCAAGTCAACATTGTAATTTGCCTTCGGGTTTTTCGCATTGAAATATATATACCCTTTGAATTTTGAAGTCAAAGGAAATTCATTGTGAATGAGATACCTTTAAAATAATAGGGCGCTACTAGAAGTGGCTGGGTCGCTTATTGCTATAGCCATGTGAGGACTTGTAGTCAGGTCATTCGTGTGAGTGTGAAGAGTTATCCCTCCAATCAAAATTGATCAAATTGAATAATCGATTGTTTTGAAAAATGTAGGTGGGGGGACTGCACAAGAGCCTGCAATACAATCTAAGGAAATTGGCATTGTCACAGATGCCAGTAGCTTCTGCCAGTAGCCATACCGATAGATGATAGCCTACATAGTAACCGTATTAGATTTAAGACATTGCGCAAGAAATGTAGCTATATTATCTTTGCTGACTGAACTGGAAATGTGTACATAAATGACTGGCGACTTGTCTCTAGGAATCTACAATCATCTAGTTAGCATGCATATAACAAGTCTTCAAATTAATGGATTTTGGAGAATACGTTGTCAATATGGAAATTAGTCTTACGAAACATATGCAATAAAAAATATTACACGTGTGTAAATATATAATAAATATAATACAAAAGAAGGCGGCAACTGCAAAGAAAGATATCGTGGAGGACAGATCATTGGTATACTTAAAAGACATATCTTTAGATTTTAAATGATTTAATTTTTTTATGATGCCAATTAATAACTTTCAAAATTCTAGATTTACATCAAAGCTCAAACTATCGGAGCCGGAGCCGGAGCCTTTGTGATAAATCGGCTCCGGCTCGGCTACGGCTCCACAGCCCTGCTCACAGCACGTACGTTTTCTAGGCTCGCATGATAGCATGTCAGTGCATTAACTCTGCGTGTGCTTCTGGACAAGATCTTAGGTTTGGGTGAGCACTCATTTACTGCAGAGGTGCTTCTACCGAAATAATATCTGTAGAAGAGACTGAGTGAAGCAGTGTCCCGATTGACAGAGAGCGGCTGCAACTAGTTCGCAAGTTTTTCACCCATAAGATTCTTGACACGTTTCTCAACCCGTTCAAGGAGGTTGAGATGTGTTTGTAGGGCGCCGGCCCGTAGACGACAACAATACTCCATCAGAGGACAAATAGTGGACTTGTAAAGACATCAGACAGTCTGTGGTGGAAGATAGCTGCTGGGATGATAGAGACCACCAATGCGTTGAGCTACCTGCTTGCTAATGGACTGGGTGAACGGTTTCCATGACAAGTCTTTCGTAACTGTCTATCCAAGAAAGGAGATGGAATCTTGTTCTCTGACATTACTTACTTGTGGTTAAAGTTTTGTGACGATTAATTCATTTCTACGGATTTTAGACAAATTTGAAGACATGAGGGGGAAATAACCCATAAGTATCACAAACTTTGCATGCACTGCTGTCTCTGTGCTTTTGTTTGACGTAGAAAGCTGACATCAAGACAGTGACAGCTATGCACGAGGATAAATCACTGTTGCTAATCCTCCAGAAGTCCTTAGAGCCAAGCTTTTGGGTAGCAATTAATTTCCGTACATACATAGCGTTAAGGCTCTTGGCCTGATGTATGGTTTCCTTGTAATTTCTTCGTGAGGTCTTGTTCAATACAAGATTGTCAGCGGTGCTGTCACGCTTGTGCTTATGGAAAAAGTGGTCACACTGGAAAGTTGCAGCTGCACATTCTAATGTAAACCAAGGTTGGGAGTGGAGCTTCATTTGGAAAGTACGTTGAGGAATGTAGGCCAACATCCCAATCCGAGGCCACTCTGTCAGTTCTTGCGCCGACTTGTGGACGCTCCCGCTCAGAATCGAATTCCCAGCTTGAACTTGACGAAGAAAAGTGCGGAAAAAGAAGAGAATTGATAAACTGTTCTATCGAAAGGCGCAGACGGTGTGAGTAAGTTTGTTTGTCAGAAACTGTGATAACACAGTGATCTGACGTGCCAAGGGGAGAAACAACTGGATTTGAGGTGAGAAACAGGTCAAGGAGATATCCAATATTCCCA
Source organism: Prostheceraeus crozeri (assembly GCA_907163375.1). NCBI lineage: Eukaryota > Metazoa > Platyhelminthes > Polycladida > Euryleptidae > Prostheceraeus > Prostheceraeus crozeri. Next base: position 29,319 of record CAJQUW010004462.1, read on the forward strand.
GCTCGGTCAGGCACTCTGGTAGGACAAGTGACAATTTGACTGAGATTGTGAGAGACACCATAATCCTTGGCTGCCTGACCGTAGTGATCAGTGGTGCGTGAGTGTATAAGTCAGTCAACATTGTGCACGGTGCAGTCACCAAAACCGCAACTTCAGCGCTGGGATACTCTTGTAGAGGAGAATCGATCTTATCAGAAAGAACATTGAAAAATAGGAGAAATTGATTTTCTGTAACGGCGCAATGAAGGCAAGATACTCATGCTTTGGATCATCTGAGAGCTACGAAGCCTTCTCAAGGGAAGATTTATGCATGACCAGACAGGCAGAAACTCCAAGACCATGACAATGTGCTTTATCCGTCCGGTAAAAAATTTGTCAATTAGGAGTAACATCGCTTGATGACACACTGGTATCTAGCGTGGTTTCCGACAGGGACAGAAGATCTGGTGACTTACCCTGGAGGAAGATGTTGATGTCGTCGTGATTGGACTTCAGTCCTCTTACATTTCTGAAACTGATCTTGACAGGGGATTTGAGCTTGACGGCTTGATTATGTTTCTTGTGTGTCTTTCTCATTATCATAATTTCTTGTAGAATATCAATCAAATAAACAAAAATTATACTGCACAACAAAGTGATACAAGAAACTTTAGAAGGAGTAATAAAAATGTAAATAATAGCAACGTAGTTACACCTTAACTTGCAACAGTCGGGGAAGTGCGAAAGGGAACATTGAAGGGAAGTTCGATAACCAATGAGCCAAATAAGTGCAGTACCCAAAACCTGATTCAACAACATGAAACGTCTGAAGACTGTTCACATCTGGGAAACCAGGGTGGTGTTAATTTGGACGGGCGAAGACTACCACTCATTTAAAATAAACAAACGTTGAGAATTAGAATGAACAATTGATCAAACATAGATAACTTCAATGACTAGTAACATAAAATAATATTCCAGAGACTGCTAGTAACAAACCGCCGACAATAAACCTTTCGACAAGGTAAAACCCAAACAAGCATGAGCTTCAGACGACGAAGCCTTATTGCGACTACGTTTTCACACTTTCACCGCTTTGACGCCGCAAGTTGTATGCGAAAAGGTATACATGCTCTGTACATTAGTCCCTGCTCTTGATTCAGAATTAACATTAGCCATCGAATGCGTTCCTCCTGGATCAAGAGTTCACGCTTCTTCCAGGCGACCGCTTCCATTGTTGTCTAGATTCCGACGCGACGTGTTCCACCCCATTCATCTGCGTAAGCATTCACGTCAGTTGAAGCTGTCAGACATGGAGTTCTACTGTTCACTATGTCGATGGCGGCACAAAGATAACAAGCGAGGAGTGACAATTGTTAGCTACATATTGGAATGTATTTTAACGAAAACAATTCAACTTCAAAGAGTATTAGAAAAGAATTGGAGCATTTTAAGCACTCCTGTGATGTTTGTTTTATGTATTGGCAATCTTTTTATATTGCCCTTACCTTTTTGTAGTTGATTTACATTTTCATGCGCTTGCACTTATGACTAGAACTTTATAAAGTTGATCTCCTTCAAAGTCATCGGTCGGGATAGTAATATAAAAGAAAACATGTAAGTATTTTTCTTCAACACACAAAATGAGCATTAATTTGTGGGCCTTGAATAGAAATCTCGGCGGCTTCCACTTTGCGATGGCCAATGGCAAACGTCAGATTTCCTGGAATAATATTCCATTTAAAATATTAATATTCTGTATCATATATAAGGTATCATTACTTTAAGCAGCACTTGTTTTCCTGTCCAATGTGCGTTTACAATTGTTGATAGATTTTAGAGCGAGACGATTATCTTAAGAAAACGAATTTTCAAGGTTTATGATGCGCCTGATTCTACCTTATCACGGAGAGAATATGAAACGCAAGACTTTTGAGTTGCTTCACATTTCAAGCTAACAGAACATGTTCAAATTTCATATAAGCATAGGCCTTTGCATTATGAATGACGGAAGCAACAAAATAATTGTCTTTAAAAAAATTGTGGAACTTGTAAATGTACATCAGATCCCAATATGCGTAGTATTAAATTTTGTATGTACTAAATCACTTGTCTGATATCAGTGCATTTTATATTGGTGAATCGGCACATAAATACATTCTCGTGTTAAAGAACATTCAAGTAAGGGGAATTGGACTGTATTTCAGCACTTAAGAGGTCACGGCTGGGTCAATGCTGCAAGCATGAAATAGAATATTATTCAAAGAAATCTGAAGTTTGCCATCGATTATCGCAAAGTGGAAGCTGCCGAAATTTTTATTCAAGGCCATTAAATAAATGCTCATTTTATGCATTGAAAGACAGTTTGCTTGACACCCTACTGAAGACTCACGTCGAAAATTTGGGTTCTTGCATCTAATTTTCTTCCTCTTTTATCCTTATTTTCAGTAAAACAGTGGAAGAAAAATGCGGGTTTTCTTTTATAAAGTTGACTCATTTATCAGCAGAATGTGTGAATGACAATCCTCTACAAGTGCTCATCCCGCGAAGACCACGGAGAAGTGATCAGTGCTAGGCAAGAAATGGGAAAGCATCAGATAGAAAAACTTTCAACTGTTCGTATCAAAACATCTAAACAGAATTCCATAATATATGCATTCCTTGATCTAATAAATTTTGCTGAAATTGATCGCTATCTGCATGTGATTTGGAAATTTGTCAACGAGCATTTTCTGATTATCATTCAAAATGTTAAAAAACTAACTCTTCTCTTTCTCTCACATAATCTTAGTAACTTTCCACATCCTCCAGATATCCTGGTGACTCTATCCAATGATCTTGTAAACAGGAGTGAGCTGAAATCGGTACTATCATCCGGAGTCGAAGCCATAAAAAAAGTCGCCGGATTGCAAAGTCCACTCGAAGAAAAATGCTAAAGCATCTAAAAGTCGCTTTTATCAATAACTTTGATATTCAATTATTAAAATTGCTTTCCTTTTTAAACTTGTGGCATTTTATGATTTTCCAAAATTTTGCATTGCCATCAAGAAATCATTGAACCGAAAATTCAAATTAATGCTCATTAAGTAAAGACTAAGGGCTTTTTAGTTGTCTTAGTAACACTTGTAATTGTACATTTGATTAAATTACCAGATATTTTTGCCTGACTGTGCTGGTTAAGTTTTGGTCGTCTGCTGTCAGCTTAAATGTACAGTTTGCACATTGGTACATTGGTTGTTGTCATTTAGCTTTTACTTTTTAAATAATTTGTGTGGTATGAAACCGACATCGTCACAGCTAGCATTACAATGTAGTGTTCATATAATGATTTATTGATAGCATTAACATGCAAGTCTGTATGTCCCACCTATTCTTGGTTGGAAGCCACGTCTACAATCCATGTTGCTTTGTGCATGCAGAGGAAGAATACTGTTCGTATTTTAACAGGTGAACTAATGCTCAAAGCTCTGCAATTCTCTAAAAAATTCAAATTATTCCTAAAGATCAAAAATTCTACTGTATTTCAGCACATGAATGGTCATGGCTCGGTCAATCAAAGCACAATGCTGGCTTTGAATTACTAATGTCTTGGTAATAGTAGTTTGGCTTGACGGTTAATGCTATGTTGTCTAGGGGGAACAAGCTATCTGATTGATTTATGCGAATTCTTCAATTAAGGACTTATGTCGTACTGTCGACTGTTTTTCGGCCACTTTTTTCTACACGGACTCGGCTCGGGCCCGCATTGACTCCAAAAAGTCACGCCCGGGCCGGATAAATTCTCCATCAGGGCTTGGGTGATAAAGTTTATCGCTTTGCGCACCTAACGATCCTTAATGAAAATAACAGTTTCGTTAGTAGAGTTTCGTCTTCAGAATCATTCTAGAAACTGACTTTTGATTGCATGCTTGAGCACTGTAAAGCCTATGCACCACCTGTCAGCAAATTGATTACTGCTGATCAGTAAGGTGAATTTTTAAACGTTCAGTGCAGTAAATTTTCACTTGATTTAGATATTGTGGATCGCTTGTCTATCACATCTAATTTGGAACTCACTTAATGCACCGATAACTACCTATTTTCGCATGTTATTTTTAGGTGTATCAAAGCAGGGAATGCGAAAATACTGAAGGCATGTTTTTGAAAAAATGAAGTCATTCAGTTAAACGCTGAAATAAATATTCAATCGGTTCTTTTGACTAAAATCCCAGAGAAATGTCACTTGCTAATCGTCTATCGATTGTTGTTTTATATCATCTCCACATGACATAGTTGACACCTTTCAATTTTAGAAACATTTGCAGTGAATAGAGGCGAAAAGCAACAGCGAGGTGATTGACAAGAATTAATCCCTGATTTCCTTATCTATTCAAAATATGCTTCAACTCAGATGAAGGCATGAAACTCCTTATACCTAGGATTTGCCCGCTTTAATTATCTGTCAATGGACGAGGACTTTTCTCTTCCAGTGGTACCCAACCTTTTAATGTCTCAGTACCGTTTGAGATAGCACGTTCGCCGTGCACCATTTAGTCTCAAAGAAATTCCTTTTATGATGTAATTCTTTTTTTATTTCAAAGATCTCTTTTTATTTTAGCGTGCTTTTCTGACTACAGAATGAAAAGATGAAATTGATGCGTTTAGTCTCACGTCTTCTGTAATGAGACTTCCTACATAGGATAGTGCAGATATTGCAATGATTGGATGCTGATGTGCACTTTCAACCGATGGAGTGGAAAATTTGATTTTACAAGGCAACCTCACGCAATTTGAAAATCTATGTTTCGAGACGTCGATCTCTGAAGATCACGTAGATACTTACATGAATGCTGTTTCAAGATACTGTGTCAAATATCTGCGTTCAAATTCAGGTTGTGTATCGTTTTTTAAGAAATGTAGCCAATATTATTTGTGAATACTTTAGACTTGCCTAAGTTAAATGTAACTTTCTACCATAATCATTTTCAAAATACATGTACTTGATTTTGGCCTGCTGAGCTTCAAGCATAATATAAAATGCGTGGTTTTGTTCTGTCGATTTACACCTGTCGGTCACTCAATAGATGCCATTGCATCGTCTGTCCCATTGATATCTAAACAACCCAATACAATCACAGAATTAGATTGTATAACCACATCACTTTGCTAAAGGTGCAAACTGATTCAAAGCAATGGCACATGCAGGAACTTACTGAGTGGACAAAAAGAAATTTTTAATACCTTGCAGAGATAGGAAAATAGTCGTGCGTCGCTTGCGGATTGCTGTGAATTTCTTCAAAATTCTCCGATCGCCACGATTCCTTCAGATTCGAAGAATTCAGATCGTTGCGCTGAAGTTTTCTCGATAATGTTGGGCCTTACGATGATTATTAAAAAAAGTTAGCAGGCGCACGAAAAGACGCTACACGAGTGATACACGAGTGACGACACTAAAATTAGCACGCTAATCCGAGTCACGTGATTGTGAACAGCTGACAATATGCCTCGTTAGTCGTTACTGCTGTCACAGCTTTACAGTTATTACCTGCAGCCAGCGATGCTGGAACATGGGGGGAAGGGATGCAACGCCCCCTTGCCCTGTCTGAGGAGCGTGAAAGGTGAAGGCATCCCGTTTCCGAAAGGGATGGGAGGAAATCAAAAACAGATTAGCAGACGATTGGAATGTACGTCCATTGTACATATTTCTGTTATGCATTACTCGAATGGCCACTATTAGAGTATCACTCGAGTAGCCCACTAGAATAAAATATCAATGTATACACTATTTGATAAGCTGAGATGCAGCTCTACAAAAAACATAATGACATATTCTTAAAATACATAATTTACGTAGACCTACTAATTCATGTTCTCCAGTAAGATCGATTATAGAGGGTCTATCAGCCTAATACGCACCTTTTACAAGAATCGGCCTTGCAAAAAGTTTTTCCTCTTCACTGTCTCACTGTCACTATAAAATTCTTGCCAATCGGTTAACTAGGTTTTGTTTTGGCAATTTACCGCCCAAAATAATTCATTGAGATAACTATTTTATCTGATATAACAAATAATGAAAAATCTTCTGTATGCATGCTCATTTTCTTGTGAGATAAAATCAACGAAGCTTCATGCCTTGCCTTCATTCATGAATGTTTATGGAACATACCACTGCATGATTGCATAATTGTCTTTGTCTATCAACAATATCTATAGACACTGAAGAATGCATGTTTGTATGGAGGCGTGGCAAGTGCAAATCACACGCGGATTTTTTCACGATTAAAGTCGAGCTTCAATTTTAAATGCTGTCAAGTTTAGTAGGCGAGCTCTTAACAGCTAAGTCTCCCCACGTAAGTGATGAAATCATTCTCTTACTACTGAACATGTTTTGTCTTTCTGTTTGCCATGCCTTTTGAGGCATTTAATGACAGCATATTTAACGAATAATTTTATCTAAACACCTGTTACTTTCAATCGTTTTGTCTAATGCTGAAAGTTTCAGTGCAACGAAATAGGTAATCACCGATCTGAATAATAGCGAATAAAAATCTTGACATTCTCTGATCGGCATGATATTGTACATGTAGTCATAGGTTGCCTTGTTGTACATTGTATCTAAGAATTATCATTTTTTGATGAAGAAAACAATCAAATATGTTGAAGAGGATTTATTGCTTTAGTGGATTCCTGGTTGTGAAAGCTTTCACATAATTATTTTGTTTCGAGTACTCGGAATCGCTACTCGAGTAACACATTGAAAGTGAGTAGTCCTACTCGAGTAGCTACTCGTACCGAACACTATTGCCCTTGGTCTGCATGTGTGGAAGACTTTAGTAGCTTGAGCTTCTTCATATTGAAAATTTATTTCAGTATGTGCCCTTCTTCAACTTTCTTGCCCCCCTTGCCGAAAATTCGTTCCGGTGTTATGACTTGCTTTTACCCCTGATCTGTTTTTCTGATCGGAAACAGAGAATCAGATATCTGCGTTACTGAATAGCCCCCTACGTCAAAGAAAGTCAAAAGGACAGAAGCTTGATTCTCGTAAGTAAGAAGTACTTTACAAAGAATGGTTCTCTTTACTACTGAAGAAAAGCAAGAAAAACTACATGCACTCCACAGCGGTACAGAAGGCGGTCATTTGGGCCAAATGAAGACTCTACACAAAATTGAGCAGAGGTATTTCTGGACTAACATGTCGAAAAATGTTAAGGAGTTTGTCTCAAGATGTCACACCTGCCAAACAGTGAATAAAAAATTTTGCAGCAGAAGCAAGGAAATCTATCCAATTCCAATAGAAAAGCCTCAATTTTTTCATTTTGTTGCAATAGACTGCATTACACATCTGCCTGAATCTTTTGCTGGGAACTCGAATATTATTGTCGTCACATGCAAGTTCTCAAAGTTTGCATTCGCACGTGCTACAATGGACATCAAAGCACCGACTGTGGCAAGCTATCTGTACGAATTATTTTGCATGTTCGGATGGCCTTCAATTTTATTATCGGATCAAGGAAGAGAATCGTGCAACCAGATTGTTGACACATTAACGGAAATGATTGATAGAAGACACACCTCAAGTTATCACCCTCAAGCGTATGGTCAGGTAAGACATATTTTGATTGACCTTTAACCACTACTTGTCTTTTAAATATTAAAACGTATTTCTTATATTTTAATTTTCTTATATTAATATTTTGTGCTTTATTATGGCATTTGCATGATTTTCAACATAATTATAATGAATTTTCATGAATATCAATTACCATTTCAGGTTGAGCGTTTCAATCAGACTCTGGAATCCATACTGAGAAAACGGATTGAGGAAGATGGACTTGTTGGTAATTGGGATCAAGACCTTCCTGGAGCATTAATGGCATACAATTCCAGCCGTCACAGTACAACTGGGGTTTCACCATATCGTGCTGTGTTTGGGCAAGAGCCAATACTGCCCTCTGATTCCGCTCATGAGGACCAAGCAAATGATGCTCGAACGATGACGTCCGCGGAATTCGCTCAATATTTGACAGTCAAGAACGAAGCGAGGAGAAAACTTCACGAGAGGATGATGGTGAAGATCAAGGACTCTCAGGAGAAGATGCGGAAATACCATCAGAGACGAAATGCACCACCAGAGTACTCGGTAGGCGACAAAGTGCTCATGAGAAACAAGAGGAGAGATTACAGAAAAGGAAACAAGTTGGAGACCACATGGAGCTCTACTGTTTATACCATTGACGCTATAAAGGGAAGAAACACCTACTATGTAAGCAGTAATGGTATAAGATTAAAAAAAATGATAAATGCATGTCACTTGAAAAAATACAATTTATAATGGAATTTCGTTTTTATTCTAAATATCCTACGTTATACTCATGAAAGGGGTAACAGATTAATGAGGGGGTAAAATACACACATGCAGTCTTAGCTAGTTCGGGGGAGGGGGTAAAAGAGAAAAGCGGAAACTCTAAATCAGTGTGACAAACATACTTTAAATTTCCGACCGGAAAATGTAAACACCATTTCAATGTCCCGCCGGTAAAAGAGATGGATGGAAAACGTATACTGTAACACCGGCATCCCTGCCTGCAGCAAGCCAAGCAGGAACATGCCCAGAGATACGAGTTGCTAGACGCCTGTGAGTTCTTCCAATGTAACTGACTCCACAGTTACAAACACTCATACTTGTAAATCACATTAGAACACTTAGACGCTGGGAATCGATCCTTAGGGGATGCTACAGGTATGGGTACTCATTGTAGAAAAAATTACAATAGGTTTCACAACGGGAAAACATGACAAGGCACTGGACACCTCCTTCTTGTTGAGGATACAGAATCACCATAAAATGGTAGTCTCAGGTAGACAGACTTCTTTTCATGACCCTCAAATACGTCACAAGGTGTAGATGGCAGTTTAATAATCTTGTGCCTTTCTATAAAATCTTGCGGATAACCGTTCCTTTTTAACACTTAAACAGGAAAGAAAAATTCGTTATCCAAAATTCAGGAGAACATATGCGCAAGGCACGTAAGAACAGAGTCCCAACCAAAGACTTTCTATGTTGGACAGGCACAAAACTGTGAAAGTTTGTAAAGACACAAGCTTTAGTTTTTCTGTAAACTTTTGTCTTCGAATACCCTCACTTGAACGCATCACAGAAACATCAAGAAGAGAAATTGAGTCATGGTTTTCAAACTCAGTTGTGAATGACAAGTTTGAATGAAATGACTTAAAGCGAGGAAAAAGTAACTCAGCATCTGCAGCACTTTCCACAAAAGCAAAAGTATCGTCAACGAAGCGAACATATCGAAACATTAAAGAGTCAAGTTCTTGTTTCAAACAATGCTCAAAAAGTCTTTGGTCAGGACTATGTTTAGAAATATTAAGAAGTCCATGCTCTGACTAATCACAGCTCAATTATAGACTTCTATGATTTTTCCACACGAGAGCTTATACAGGAAAAGTTCGGGAGGAAGAGTTAGCTTTGGGACTAAAAAGTTGATTTTTCCTCCCGGCAGTTTACATAGAGATGTCTTTTCATTCCCACACAAAATGAAGAATATTATTAGTTTCAGACATAATAAATATCTGACCGGTTGCTAGATATGTCAGACCCGGCCTGGATGTTAGCCGAATATTTAGGCCGGAGCCCGGCCCGCCCAAGGCCCGGGCACGCCTCCACCTATGCTGTCGATAGCTCAGTTGGTAGAGCGTTTGCCTAGAATGCCAAGAGTTGGTGGTTCAAATCCACCAAGACTCGCAGTTATGTTCTGTCTGTTAATTTTTCAAATTCCCATTTATAATAGCTCACATTTATAGCAATTGTCTATTATGCTCTCATCAGTATCCGGCAAAAAATAGATAGGCCTTTTTCTTTAAACTAATTTTCCAGGATTGAAACACGGTTGCTGATTGTGTTACTTACATGTCCTTTGAAGAAAGTCTAGTAGCACAAAGACTGCAGGTATATAGCAAGCTTAGTCTCTTCACTAAGGGTCGGGTATACTTTTCAAGCTACATTTTAGAACGTAATATACTACTTGCATGAAACATGCACACAGTTTGACCTGATCATAGAGTAAGTATACAGGTACAGTGGAGTGTCGACTAAAAAAGGAATCTGTATACAATGAAAATTTTTATATGAAAAGATTCAGTTTTTTGCGGAGATTAAGTTCCTTCCGTCCAAACAATTACTCGAGCAGATTTTAAAAAGCTAAATTTTTGCAAATTTATATACTACCGACATGAAGCCATTGTATAAGTAGTATGAAACATGAAACAAGTTGGATATCATAAGGAATAAATATTTGCTAAAAAGCATCGCAAGAAAGCGGAAATTATAATGATGATCACGGAAATTTCATGAATCGCATTATAATGGAAGTCTTCAAGGAAAAGTCGAGATCTTATTCTGATTTCTGGGCTGACATTTCATGTTTTTAATTCAATTTTCATCGGCATGATTTTATGATTCATTAAATATATGTTTTATTTCTTGAATCTGCGAATAGTGATGTGGACCCATTTACATCTTTCAAATTTAATTGAAATCCTTGTCTTTGATTATGTTATTTTGCTCTACCAGAGGCAGGTCGCTCGATTTTGTGATATGATCACGCATAAGAAAATTCTCTTGAGGTTGAGGATGACAGTAGTAGCAGTCCATTTAATTGCTAATTTAACAAGCATTACCACTCCAATACTGTAATTCCTTCTGCATTGCTATCATGATCAGTCAATTCCGTGATAATTTCTTCAAAACTGTAAACATTTGCATATTTCACATTTTGTAACAATTCCAACTGCGTTCACCTCGAGTTCATTTAATAAAAACGAAACTGTATACACATTGGGGATTTAATAAATGCTGAGTTGCTACTCTACCTAATGTACTTACTCTATGGGCCTGATTACCATTTAGCAAAGTAGCTACTTGACCGATTTCAAACAAAATTGATTTTAAAACATCTGACTGTATTAAGAAAACATTCGCACAGGTATGGTTATTGATATTTGTTTTCATGTATAGGCAAAAGCGTAGGATGTAAAAATGTAGTTGTTTGGTTTTTCTCCAAAACTGCTCGAAGGATTTTACAGAGTTAGTGAGAAATCCAAGCCCAATCAACATGCAAAGTATCAACTCCGGCATACTCGTATACATGTATTTTTCCGATTATTTTTTAAATTTTGGTCACCTATGAGTGTGATGTTTGATTATGTGACTCTCTTTTCATTGCCATAATCATGCAGTTATTACACTCCGTTGGATTATCATATCCTTTTTTCAAGTTCAATAAAATGATGTGCAAATCCAGTTTCTGTTATCTCATCATTCAGGCGTTTGTAACAAAATTGCCTTTTCAGCTGCGGCACTTGTATAACGGCGGCGTCTTTTAGACGCAATGCTGCATTATACACATACTTGTAATGATATTTACATAATTAATTCAAAGTAAAAATATCAGCCAAGATGTAAAGGGGGATAAAAAAGTTAATATTTCAATATTCTTCCCCAGGGCATTCCCACGTCATGTCTCAATAATATTACAGTATTCGCAATAGTGTACCATCATGGTTATTACGATAAGATATTGATCTTTGATTGTATATACATGTATCTCAATTTTCAACATCTTGCATTCAACATCTAATTGTAAAGTCAAATTATGCATGCATCATCTCGAGAAGGTCATTGCAGATCGCTGTGATATATTCTATATTGCTCCTTTTTATCTTTTAAAGACTACACTTGGAGATTCTTATCGATTGAATAAGCTTTCTTGTGACTCTTTCCTTAACGTATTTTCACAAAAACCTCATGGATACTCATGATTTTCACATGAACGTATCATGAGATATTATCCTCATGAATGTTCTCATTACCACTGATTCTATTCTCATCAAAGCATCATGAGAATATCATGAGTTAAATATTTTCTTATGAGAATATGATGAGACTCATCATAACCTCATTAGCTCTCATAAAAATGTCATGAATCGGCATTAAATTTCATGAGTTTACATGAAAACTTTTCGTGAGGGTAATGTCGGAAGAAGTATGAGTTATGAAGTGAAAGATATTCACTGCACCTAGTCATCGCAGGTCAACTTCAAAAGCTCTTAGAAAAAGATCGTCCAATACACCAACAATTCTAATTATAATAATTATTATGACACCAATAATTCTGTTTATTTACATCCGTTGAGAATTGGATACGGACTTAACTGATTATTTTCGAAAGTGGGACAGGCATTAGAATAGTTCAGCGAAAATCACAGGTTGAGTTTTAACAGATGACAGAATCATACATTAAAGTGTTTCACAAATTCAAGGCGAAAATGTTTGTTCCAACATACTAGTAGCGACATGTACAGCGTGGCGAATCTTCAATGCTTCTCTTCTTCTGCAATCTCCAAACATACCGATATACTATTGTTGCTACTTCCCCTATAACGTCTCTTTTTGTCTGAAAGCAGATTCTCTTTATTTATGAAATATCGGGTTCCATATATCAAGGATCATACTTCCTATGTATAAAGGTCTTGCAATCACAATTTGAATAGGAAAGAGTGCCGTAGCGATGCCTGAGTACATTTACCAGAGGAGAATCTACTTATTCACGATGAAGCGACCAGCTACATCATTTCTGTCAATGACATCTGTTGGATTTTCATTAATTGGCGCCCAATTCTGTCGCTCAGCTGACCCAAGCACAAGAAACTGGACTATTCCAACGGCACTGACAACAGCTGAGGTATAGAAAACGATGTTCCATTCTTGAATGGTCTTGTGAGCTGTGATATAATCGGTTATTATTGGTGCAGCCATTCCACCTATCATGGCGATCACATTGGCTATGCCAGTGACAGTGCCACAGTATTCAGGGGACATATCCAGCAGAACACTTCCATATCCACCAAATTGAGCACTAGACAGTCCGCTGCAGACTACAAGAAGGACGATGATCAATACTCTGTTGCAACTATCGAACGTTATCCCGAAAAGACAGGCACCGCTACCAGCAACAGCAACGAATGACATGAACTTCTTCGTCGTTGTCTTTCCAAACCAACCACGATCATAACTGGTATCGCTAAGCCACGAGAATAGATAGCCAAGAAACAGGAACGATACATTAGGAGCACTTGAGATCAATCCGTTATTAGTTATGTTGAAATGTAGAACATCGGACAGAAATTGTGGTAAACATGTTAGAATGGAAAATGCTACCCAATTTGATGCTAAAAAAACAGCAATGAAAGACCAGAAGCATTTGGAAAGTAAAATACTTTTCCATGGGATCGCTTTCTTGTTTGTCTCTTCTTGCGATGCACCGATAGAGGTTTGAATGTAAGTCTTTTCTTCAATTGATATTCGTGGATGCTTTTCCGGAGAATCATAGATCAGTAAACACCACGGAATAACCCACAACACTCCTGCTCCGCCACCGATGTAGAACACAGAGGGCCAGCCTCCCAGGAAGGTAGAGGCGCATAGAGGTCCAACAGTTGCCTGACCGATGATACTTCCTAAAGCAGATCCCGAAGAGGCTATTGAAAACATTAAGCTGGTCTCCTCAAATGGAGTCCAACGTCCAAGCATTGCAATCATTGAAGTCGAAATACTACCTTGTCCGAGTCCAGCAAGAAAACGAAACAAAATCACCAAATAAGCACCTGCTCTAGCTGCTAAAGGTGTTAACAATGTTAAGATGGATATCCACAGTATGGCGGCTGCAATGATCCATTTGGAGCCGTATTTCTGGGCCAACGTTCCAGCTGGTATTTGTAAGAAAATGTACCCCCAATAGTATGAGCTAAGAATATATCCCTGAAGCTCTTGAGACCAATTGAATTCGCCCTTTATTGTATGAGCAGTGGCGGATGAGTTTCTTGTATCTTTCGAACATTCATCGTTGATAGGTACATTCTCTATTTTCGTGTGGTTCACCATAGCAACCAATGCTACATTTAAACACACTTGTATTGTATATAGGATAATGTAACCGATGCCTACGACCAGGGCGATAACATGGCGTTGACCAAAATTTGGGACACCTTTCTTTAAAGCACTCATCATAAAGATGATATGGAAGAAACGAAGGCAAGATATCGCCGAAATAACTTCTAACTCCAACGGACTATGTGATATCGGTAAATACCTTATATTCATGAAACAATAGACCTCTCAGATGACAATAATGCAGACGGAAACTATCAAAGCACCTATTGTCGCTAAGAAGTCATTTTCGCTTTCAATAAAGCGAAATGATAATTTACCAAGATGGTATTCAGAATCATGTGAATGGTGTACATGAATAGACATAAAGAGATAGATTGATAGAGCATGTGGTAAATGAATTTTTTGTATCAAGCGATCTAATGCCTAAGAATTTTATCAGCAGTTAAATCTAGTTAGCAAGAATATAGTGATAAAATCTTATGAGCTAATTTTAATGTTATCAAATCTGATGAGCTTTTTGTAATGAAATTTTATGATCCTATCAATCATCAGTTACATAAAACTCTTCAGTGAGATTTTGAGCTACTAAGATATCAGATTTCACTGATAAATCTTGTAAGTTAAGATGCACCTTCACTTTTGCATTTGACGGTACTTTTCGTTAAGAAAAACAGCAAAGAGTGGAGAGTCGCAAACATTCTAATTGTGACGATGAAGCTCACAAGGAAAGATTTAGATTGAATTCTATGATGGTCATAGAAATCGATAACAATAAAACCTTTAGAATGGGAAGTAAAGCTTCATGCAATACACAAGAGTGGCACAAAAATCGCATGCATTTTCACTTAGATATACTTGTGAGGTGTCACTGGGATAGAATCACTGGATCAGTCACATGTGAACTTTTAAGCTTTTCATTGGTGATCCATGCCCAACTTACGTGTCCCCCGGATGTGCCACGACCTTAAATCAATTTCCATTCCAGTCAACTGCAGATAAACAATCTAATTCTATGATGATGGATGGTGAAATGCAACGATCTACGTAGAATGTGATATCATTGATGAAAGTCAATCGGCTGTGGTCTAAGTAGGTCGATATAAATTTAGCACTTCACCAGAGAGATTACAATAAAAGTTTAGAAGCGGCTAAACCACAAAATTAGATTGTATAACCGCATCACTTTGCTAAAGGTGCAAACTGATTCAAAGCGATGGCACATGCAGGAAATTACTGAGTGGACAAAAAGAAATTTTTAATACCTTGCAGAGATAGGAAAATAGTCGTGCGTCGCTTGCGGATTGCTGTGAATTTCTTCAAAATTCTCCGATCGCCACGATTCCTTCAGATTTGAAGAATTCAGATCGTTGCGCTGAAGTTTTCTCGATAATGTTGGGCCTTCCAATTATTATTAAAAAAAGTTAGCAGGCGCATGAAAAAACGTTCACAAACTTCTCTGTAGAACTTGACATCGACTGTATCTCTTTGCTGTATGATCCGGTTGATAATAGTCACTGACACTTCGCACAATTTGTCGTGTTTAATGTTGAACTGGCTGCTTATTGTTCGATTGCTATGGTATGATGTCAGCAGAATGTGCCATTTCATTTACGTTACATGTTCCAATGCATCCTTTCTAGTCAAACAGAAGAAGAGACGATCTGTCTAATTCTTTGGGCTAAGCAGATAATTTTTAGTTGCTTATGCAACCGAATTTTCCTCAACTATTATTTATCAGTTGTGAACTGATAGATATCAGCTACTAGCTTCTGAACTTTCATGCAATAGACCCAAGGTCTCTATCTAAATTTAAGAAAATATACAGGGCGCCCCACAAAAAGACACAAATTTTCCGATTAAATGCATGATTTATCTAGGAGCAATGTATAATACAGTCGAGACTCGTTACAGCGAACCTCGCGGGATCCATGTAAAAGTTATGACGAGGGGTTCGTTATAGCGAGGAAGGGGTCTAAAAGCATGTTTTTGAGCTTAAATATCTTGCTGATTTTGAATAGCGCCATCTAGGGTACACCGAGTATTTTTTTTGACCCCCTATCTTCTAGACTTTAGAAATTGAATAACTTGCTTTTTCGCCATTTCGAATAGTTGGCTAATAGATAATACATAACGAATGAAAATCACACAGATAAAATTTCCACATAATCTGGATTAAAAAATATCTTCTTTATTCGATTCCTATTGAAAATAATAAAAATATTGTGGTACATGGATAATGTTCGTTATAGGTAAATTTCAAGGTATTCAATTTTATAGGTATTCAAGTAAATTTTTACCTAAAATTTTGACTTAAATGTAAAATTTTTACCCAATCTTTTTACCTAATTCAGTTTTGTTTAACCAAAAAAAACATCATTTCAGACTCACAAGAAAACGTTACTTGCTTTAATTAAAGAAACACATTTTATTATTGAGCCCACAAATACAAAGTTCTTCACGAAAAGAAGGAATGCCTCTTAAACAACGAGTTAAGTCATAGTGCAAGTAATGGAAAAGTCATATACAAAATCACTCATAATTAGGACATAGTGATAGGAGATTTGGGCTCAACAATGGAGATCGTTGTAAAACATGCTGCATATTTATTCCATGCGGCTAATCCATCATCAGTGACTGATGACCCGAGTTTCTCGTTTCCGGTTAACTCTTTTACGGTAGTACAGATATTTTCATTCCAGATTCATCATGTTTGTGTTCTGTGCAATGAATAGAAACAACTTCTGTTTTTTCTGTTAATACAAGTCTGTTTTCTTACGGGCAATATCATAGCGATGTTTATTTATAAGCTCTTTCAAACTTCTGCCCGATTCACCGATGTAAATGAAGTTGCGGCCATTAAAACGAATAAAATAAACAATGGATTGGCCGAATGGAATAAATATGCAGCATGTTTTACAACGATCTCCATTGTTGAGTCCAAATCTCCTATCACTATGTCCTAATTATGAGTGATTTTGTATATAACTTTTTCATTACTTGCACTATGACTTAATTTTCAATGATAGCCTATATGATAGCCCAAATTTCAAATTTTCTTACTAATGTTAATATGTGCATTTGGCCTTTTCAACTTAATTCCTGACGAAGATTGTGACCAGTGGCCCATCTCACTGTCCTCCAATCGAGACCGGTTGAAGTTTTAATAATTACATTGATTTAATAAGACGTTGTTTATTTTCACAGAGTCTCCTTACATGCTCGCCAATGAGCGCCGCATTTCACAGACACACTGATTTTGCTCGACTAAATGCTCTGCAACTGCCAGTGGGCTCACCGAACGCAGATAGCATTCTTGCCTAACGGAAAGTGGTCGAACGGGAAAGAGTTTCATAGCCTATTGAGTTTAGAAGTCATTGAAAACATTAGCAAGTGTTTCGCCAAACAAAATTCGTGTTTAGGAGCAAAACCTGGTCAAGGCATTCGACACAATTTCCAAAAATGGCCGACTGTAGTGCCTCGTTGCGTTTAGATATTTGCGAGTATGATAATCACGTGACATGTCAATCAGAGAGACTCAATTTTTTGTCAAATAATTACTACGACAATGCTGTTCAACACGACACATCGGATTTTAGACCATAGATACACTCTTTCGCAAAATTGATGATACATACGGGCACACTCTTGTGAAATTTTATTTGCTCTCTTTTCCTGTCTTAATATGTTTATTCCTTGATACGAGAACATTTTGTGAGAACTAATGTATTTATTGTGAAAATGTCTGTAATCCAATAAGTAATAATTAAGCATCGAGTGACAACTCCACGAGCTGCGATTACTGCTGAGATGCGATCATTCCCGAGTGACTCTTTTCTATGGGTTTTTAAGGGAATATATGGGATTGTAAGGGATCCCATATGATCCCATTCACGATGCAAATAGGATCATATGGGTTTCTTGGGGATTATGTGGAATCCCTTACAATCCCATACAACTGAATCCCCTAGAATCCACGATTCTCATCAAAGGATTCCTTATGTAGAATATGAAAGGGATTAATCAAAATCAAACCGGTCTCACAGATCTTTATGGATGACTTGCAAGGTTTTGATTACATACATCGATTTCGATCATTAACAGTGTGGGCCAATCGCTCACATATACAGTGTATTATCGACTACACTGTGAAAATGGACACGATGGACTCTAGACCTACACGTAGAAAAAGATTCAATGATGGCATACAGACTTTATCCTGTGGGACCAGAAAACTTCAGACAATTATCTATGGGCCTGCTGTTTTAGGACCTTCACATAGGCCATTATCATTCCCACTGTAACAATTTTGGTTTTTCACTGGTTGTCTGGAAAACCAAATGATTTGTTTTGGTTTCCTAGAAAACTAATCCCGCAATGATTTGCTGGAATAACTTTAAATGTAATTATGTAATTTACTATCCTTTGGTACATGTATTGATTCGAATCCTGCTTATCTGGCAAGAATCCTATATGTTTCCTACCATAACCTGTGAAACCCACCATTTCCTACAGTAAAATCCCGGCAGGTTTTGTAGGGACATCAGTAATAGCTCTATTCTTGATAGGATCTCAATAGGACACACCAGAGAAATATAATTGACCAGAACAGGATCCTAATAGCAAACTTCAGAGAAGTAATTTCTCACGTTTTAATATATCGTCAGTGATGCCGTGATGATTCTTTCACAAGGCTTCAACCGACCTCGATTTCGCCAGACGACGGATATCTATGACGTTATTATTTAAGAACGTCGATATCGAAAAACGTTACTATTTTGAATACAATCAATCGACATCGCCATTCATTTGTTGGTGAACTTCGAAGACGGTGAGTTAGTGTGCAGTGAAAGAGTGAATGATGTAGAAAAATTGTATTTCAAGTTTGTTTATAGGACCAAAATGTCTGTTGTCCTTATCTTTTCATTGTAATTTCTTGAACCGGTTCTTGGGGGTAGCACGAAACAGCTATCTGTTGTCATTAACAAGGGACTGGCGATTATCCGTCAGCATTTTAAGAATTATTGTGACTCGATCCGCAATAATAGCGGAATTAATTGCTTTTGGAGTGAGTGTCTGTTCAAGCATCGAATTCCTCAAAAAGATTTTTTCAGTAAGAAATTTATGTGCATTGGTTACGACAAAAAGTTTTCTTTCAAACATTAAATATAGTGGTTATTACTTTCACGAAAGATTCGTTCAAAGCTGCTATTAAGTGTATTACATAAGAGGCGTATATCACTTTTGGAGGATTTGTCTTCAGACAGTATAAGGGAATCCCTATGGGTGGCAATTGACATGGCCCTCTTCTTTTTTCACTGCGAGTACAAATTTATGACTAATTTAATTCGCGGTGATAAAATTGGACTTGCAAGGCTCCTCTCGAATACTTCTAGGTATATTGATGATTTTTGTATAGTTAACTACAAATTCTTCGATAAGTTAATACCCCAGATTTACCTCATTGACTTGGAAGCCAACCGATGTGGTAATAACAATAAAATTATTGACTACTTAGACGTTAAAATTAACGTGTGTGATTCTGGTGTAACCACTTCGGTATACCACAAAATTGACGATCTTGATTTTAACGTAACTCTTCTTTTTTTCCCCGGAAAATACCATGCCTCACAAGATAGACATTAAAGTTTTCTGCAGCCAGATACTCAGGTACGCTCGCATCTGCTCACAACTCAAAGACTTTGAGGAGAAAACGTCAAAGACGTTCACTTTGCTCGTTTATAGACGTTATAATAAAAGTGAACTTCACTTGAACGCGGAGAAAGCTTTACACAAGCGCGACCATCTTTTAAGTAAATTTGGTTTACTTTCTGCTCGTCAATTGATTAACTCTTGTTTTTCATAAACTGGGTTGATTTTTCGCATTTTTAATTTGAATTTATTTGAATTTTAGGTTGATATAATTTTCCTTCTTACCAGATATTCCGTAAATATTTATCTTCTTGCTTAATGTTTTCTTTTTTAATAACAATTTAGTTAACTGTTGGCCAGAGGCTGCGCTTCTCAGCGCAGGGCCCAGCTAGGATGACTCTGAACGCTACAAAAGGTATAGGCCGAAAGCGTGAATCTTATCCTGGTCCTTTTGCTGACGACCTCGTATGCCAATCTTAATCTTTCTTAACTTAACATGTTTATTACTGCTCGGAGTAAACGTTAACTAGTACTCTTAAGGACTACAATTACAATTTCAATTCTTTTCTCTCTCTTACATTCTTTATTCAATTTGCTGAGAAAATTTGCTCAAGATTGTACTTCCATTCCTTAGAGTAAGTCTTATTTTCTCTCTTACATTCTTTATTTTATCTGCCGTTTATTTCAGAATTATCAAACCGCCTCTGTTCATCCACATGTCTAGAATAGTTATTCCTAGCCTCTGATTTGTTGAGTCAGATTCACCCATCATTGTAGGGTTTACGTAACTTTCTTCGTCTGTAGGTTATTGCCAATGTCATTCAGAGGTCAATGATAGGGATAACTTTGCATTTTGGATTTGTGACATGTTTTCGTCCGACTGCACACTTCCGGTTCCAAGCACTATCCAGGTAATTTTGGCCGTAACATTTAATAGATTCTCGCTTGATTTTCAGTCATAGGACTTCAAGTGAATTTGCAGGTCAGTTGCCTTCGTATAGCAATACTATTTCTTTAACTGTAATTTAAACAATTTTACATCGAGTGTTGATACTCAACGATTGACGATTGAATCTTAGATAATCCCTGTCTAAGATTAATAAAAACGTTTCAGTAAAATTTCAATAATTGGATGTTCGAGATTGCTTTGTAATCATCGTTATGACAAATTTGGCTAACCGCACCGTGTACTTATCAAATGAATTTTTCGGATAATCAATAATCAGGCTTAGATTTGTTCTCTATTCCTATCAGTGAAACGCATTCGTACAAAGAGTCCCTTAAAAACATTATTTCTACCGACTCATCACAGTAACGCGCTTTGTATGTTTAGCGTATAAGTGAAAATGCTATTCCGCGCAGACGATTTGCCCATAGGCCCAAGGAGAAAACAATCTAGGATCTTGTAGGCCTACTTTGATTTTGAATAATTTTGGAAGGTTAAATATCAGCCTCATCAGCAGGCTAGTGACTTGCTACTGGTGAGAAACTGGTCTGATTTATCTGTTTCTTCGCATCCTTTATATCGTCGTTAAATACCGTCGACTCTCCGCATCTTTGATCTCAGTAGTAAATTCTTGCATTCGACTAATGGACTATTATCGTAAATATCATATTTAATTTTCTACATACATGTACATCGTAAACCGACCGTATAGAAATAATTGGGAACGTTTGGCCCCATAGAAACCCTCAAACATTCTCTTAAAACTCAAATTGATTTGATCATGTTATAAATAGATTGCCAATAATGTGTAATCATGATATCTTCACTACGGGCAATGTACTCATTTTCAAATATCAAGGTTTGCTGATATGTGAGATATCTCGGTTGAACTAGAATAACAGCTTTTGGCACATAGAAAAGGCTCCAGTCAAAGAGTTACATTTTCCATGGACGCCTAGATATTTGCATAATATCTATATGCATAAATATCTAGGCGTCTATGCATTCTCCTATGTCTATGACTTAAATTTGAATCTTGTAAGATGTCTGACAAATCACATCAAATTGTCTCTAAAATTGACACTTTTCTTGCAATATGGAAGCTTAGAAGAAGTGAAGGAAGGATTTAGGGTAAGACATTATTCAGAGTAGCATAATAATAAGTATTCAATTCTACAAATAAGCAAAGTAGGAAATTTTGCATTGGCTTTTAGAATTTTGGTGTACGAATTTTTATCGGTATAATCAAATACTTGTTTGAATTGGTAATAGTATACAATAGTAGTAAGGAAGTGACAAACACCAGATAGCGCAAGATGGCCGCCATCGCTGACTCCCCCCCTCTGGAACGACAGAGGTTGTAGTCTGTCGTGGTGTGCCGGCCAGGTGGGTCCACGTTCACAAACTGTTCGCTGACTCCCCCCCCCTCTGCAACGACAGAGTGTGAAACTCGGGTGAGTTGGTCCGACCGCCTGGTTGACGTGGGCGACCGTCCAGGTTGACGTGGGCGACCGTCCAGGTTGACGTGGGCGACCGTCCAGGTTGACGTGGGCGACCGTCCAGGTTGACGTGGGCGACCGTCCAGGTTGACGTGGGCGACCGTCTAGGTTGACGTGGGCGACCGTCTAGGTTGTCGTGGATGGTGAAATGGCTGCCAGATTCGGATTCAGCGTAAAATTCTGCATCTGTGGTGTGATTTCCAGCTCAATCGGCGAGAAAAAATTTTTCTTCAAAATTTTAACAGAGTTAAAATTTGGGACGTTTTGGTGTGTAGCGCCCAAACGAACCATCGGATGAGAAAACGGAGGCCAGATTCGGATTCAGCGTCAAATTCTACATGGAAATGGTGTATTTCCAGCTCAATCGGAGAGAAAAAATTTTCGCTGACGTCCCCCCCTCTGGACAGCTCGCTTCGATTTTGGCTTCCAGTGGACGGATTTTGTCGTGCAATAGCTCGTTTGAAAGCTAAGAGTGAGACAAATTCACTGAAAGAATCGGCTTGTTCCTATCTGTCTTCGTTTAGATGTGAGACGCCATTTAAGATTTTGGGACATTGGCGAAAAACGACAGAGTTAGAATTTGGGACGTTTTGGGCTGTAGCTTCAAAACGAAGCATCGGATTGGAAAACGGATTTCAGATTTGGAATCAGCGTGAAATTCTCTATCTGTATGGTGAGTTTCAAGGCAATCGGCGAGAAAAAATTTTCAACATTTTTCGAAAAAACGACAGAGTTAGAATTTTTGCGATGGCTGCCTACTGTAGAGCCAAAACGAAGCATCGGATGGGAAAACGGAGGCCAGATTCGGATTCAGCGTCAAATTCTACATGGAAATGGTGTATTTCCAGCTCAATCGGAGAGAAAAAATTTTCGCTGACGTCCCCCCCCCCTCTGGACAGCTCGCTTCGATTTTGGCTTCCAGTGGACGGATTTTGTCGTGCAATAGCTCGTTTGAAAGCTAAGAGTGAGACAAATTCACTGAAAGAATCGGCTTGTTCCTATCTGTCTTCGTTTAGATGTGAGACGCCATTTAAGATTTTGGGACATTGGCGAAAAACGACAGAGTTAGAATTTGGGACGTTTTGGGCTGTAGCTTCAAAACGAAGCATCGGATTGGAAAACGGATTTCAGATTTGGAATCAGCTTGATGTTATTGTCCAATGAGGATCATCATCCAATGAGAATCAAGCATTTCTTTATAAATAGCGAGCCTTCCACAGTGAGAATCATTCCATCGTTGAATCATACGAGTGACGGACGCACATTTTCTCTCTCTCTAGTTCCCTGTTCTATTATCCAACTAAAATGGTAAGTCGCTACTTCCCTCCCTCTCCTCCCTTGAACGTAAACTTAATACAATCTTTTTTCATTTTCAGGCATCTACTCCATCTGCTGCACTAGTAGGACAAAATGGCGATCAAACGTTACAAGGTTCGCTACGATCAGATCATCTACAACTGAGGCCAGTGGAAGAAACAACCAAGGTACATAATCCTACACCGCTACAGCGTAAATTTAAACAAGTCTTGCGTTATGACGATCATAGCGTAGTACTCCAAACGGGAATGCTCCCTTCCACGGATGTCAAGATAATGCGCAATCAGTATGGGGACTACATACTGATCCCCGTGAGTCCGTACATTCGCCGCCAACTTGATATTATTGAGGAGTATGTGACATTAAATATGGACATTCCTACTCCTCTTGCTCAAGAGTGGAGGGCGAGAGATGACAAGGATACTCCCTATAGAAAGATTTGGGATGGCAATCACATTTGCCTACCGCTATCACATTGGTGTACTTACTATAAGAAGGAGGGAGATCAATCAATACCCATCAGATGTGATGAGCTCGGAGAAGGTACTTGGGATATCCTTTTCAAAGTGAATGGGCTATATTATGGTCGACACAAGGATAATAAAATAGCCTCTCTCTCCATGCATATGGAATCCATCCTATATATTCCAAAACCACCCAACGTGGACGACATAATTGATCAAATCCTTAACAGCAGTGGTACGAAGCGCAAGTCGGAGAAGAATGCTGCATCAAAACGCAAATCAAAGAAGGAGAATTACTAGTCCTTTCCTAACTCTACTCCTATGACAATTCGCTTATGTGCTTTGAGTGTCGTAGACGTGGTCTTATTAGATACATTTTACTTCTTCGTTGCCATCACATCATTTGTGTATTTTGTCGTGAAAAGCATCGATGTAATTCTTCATTTTGTAATATGTTATAGAACGTTTCCTTAGATGTGTAATTTCCGTTTTAGGCTTCTATCATCATTTTTATGGATTGTGAGGGTGAACCTGTACAGGAGCTCAGTGCTATTGCTATGAACAATTGGACATATCAGATTGTTAGTGTCTATCATCAACATGCCAACTGCGATCCCAATGTTGATCAATGGGCGAGAAAACACATTCATGGACTTAATCTGAAATATTTGCAAGACTATGGCTTTTCTTGTGAGAGTGCTCTTCTTATTGACTTTAAACGATGGTTAGCTGCTTTCAATGCTATACGCATCTTTTGTAATAATCCTGGTAAGGAGAGGAAAGTATTTCCCAATCTAATCATTGATGATATTTTGCTCCCGCCTTGGGATAGTAGAGTGAATCAACATTATCATGAAGTCACGAAACGTTTTAAGGATTTGTGTGTTCCTATTTTGTCTATTCGTTGTAGTAGCTACGTTCATAACCAATGCTTCTTTCCTCCTTACCTCAACACTGCCAAAGTCCTGTATGGTTATCATTGCTCGCTGTATGATAGTTACCAGCTGTATCTATTTTATCTCTTTCAAACCATTGATTTATAATGCATGCTTGTTACCGTTATTCAATAAATGTTACTATGAGAAGAGTTGTTGTTTTCATGCAATGGATGGGTTAGATAAAGGGCGATCATGTCTTTCTCAAACGACTGCGGAACATTACATTTTCATAGGCAAAGTTTAAAAGGAGCTGTTCAAGATTATGTGATAAATTTTCATAAAGATGAGACCGACATCGAAGCAGTGGTCGATGATGCTAGCACTCTATTTCTAGAGTTAATGAATACATTCTCTGATAGCATTATCATGGCGCGATTAGTTGCGAAAATTAAGTTTAGTCATTTTGGAAAGGAAGAGGTGGAAAGTCGCTCTTTCCATTTTGCTTCTTATTCAATGGAAGTGGTAGATCACCCCCAAGAATTTTTTAAAAGACATATGATAAAAATTGCTGAACGTCTTAACGCATTTAACCATCATGGTAGCAGTCTAGTGATTGAAGCGATTTCAGATATTCACATTCAAATTTCCATAAAGAAAAATTGAAAATGCAGTGGTACTTGATTGTAGCACAACTGGTTTTCGAGCTATGTCTGCTCACTCTCGAAGTATATTCCTTCTGTACATGCGTCTATTATTTAGAAAAGGCTAGCAAATTCATATCTTCAAAAAGACTTGCTATAGACATCAGTAACGGTGAAACTATGTGTTGCGATGTATGTAAGCGAAAGGATGGAAATGAAAAGCGCATCTTCAAGAGATGTAAGCATGCTTTTTGTCAACGCTGTTTCATACCTAATTGCATTCAACTTTGCCAATGTAACCACTGTGATATTGCTCATTTCGAGTGTCACTTATGTCGCAATAGTTAGTACCTATGCAAATGTGGTAAAGATAGGTTTTAGCAAAGACTAACACGGAAAATGGCGAAACGTAAAAGTCAAAAGTCTTCAAAGTTTTCTTCAGCCATTCAAGCTCTCCGACGAATGAAAGCAAATCAGCGATACAATGCTATACGACATGCTAACGATAAATTCATTTGTGAAATTATTTCTCATGTGAGGAAGTTGAGGACGAAGAAATTAGCACCAAAACAACGAAAGTTACTTAAGCGATATGCTACGAAATTGCGTTTCATCTCCAATCCTAAAGTCACCCTTCAAAGAAAGAGGAAAACTCTAACACAAAAGGGCGGTTTCCTTTCAGCAATACTTCCAATGATAGCTCCTGCCGTGGGCAACCTATTGGGTAATATCTTTGGCTCTAAGCGTTAATTATGCAAATGTTGAGTCTCAAAGTAATAAAATGGATTTCAGACTTCAATGTGATAAAGTTCTGACTGTATCAGGTCCATCTCATGCAGGTAAAACTGTTTTCACGCTGAATTTATTGGATAAAAGAAGGGAGTTGTTTAAGGAGCCTATCAATCGAGTGATTTGTTGTTATGGTATTTATCAACCGTCGCTGTTTCAGGAATTGCAAAGTCGCAACTTTATTCGACATGAAGGAATTATTCCAGTGGATAAACTTCAGTCTAATGATGTTGTTGTATTGGATGATTTATTAAAAGAAAGTAAGAATTCAAAAGATGTTACAGATATGTTCACTCGCGCAGCACATCATAAAAGGTTCTTTATCATCTATATCACACAAAATTTGTTTCCTGATGGAAAAGAAGCTCGTACACGAAACCTGAATACACACTATTATGCTATTTTCAAGAATCCGCGAGATAAAAGTCAATTTGAAATTTTAGCGCGACAAGTTGCACCCAGAGGATCAAAAGCCTTAATTGAAATTTTCCAAGCAGCTACTGAAAAACCATACGGTTACTTATTCATTGACTTTACGCAAGAGTGTCCGGAAGAATTTAGATTTCGAAGTGATATTTTGAAAACTCCCATGATTATCTACAAACTATGAGTTCTTATTCTCGCATGATTGTTATTCCTCAGGATGAATATGTACAATTGACTGCCATGCAGCAAGTAAAGCAACCTCTTGCAAATCAAATGTATAGGAAAGAAATAGATTATCAGCAAAATGTTCACATCAAAGATCCACATCGTACTGTATTATTACAATCGGAAACTGTTGAGCAATTAAAAAACTTGAAGAATAAGATGCGTGACTCTGTATCGACTGCTACACCTTTAGCATCTCGCGCACATGCCATATCTCTTTTCAATAGTATTGAACCCCATCTCAATGTAAATGATAGAGGAGAAATCATTACAGATGAAAATAAAGTGATTGATGCTTCACGTTATGAAGACTTGATTCAGTATGCGACACGTAGAAAGCGCCGTCAGGGCTATGTTCCACCTGGTTGGTCATACTTTCTTAAACTATTGAAAAAGCATAATGTGCCAAAATTTGCTTTGAATAATGAGACATTGAAAGAACTTGATTCAACAGTGGCTACTGCTCCAATGCTTCAGACGATGAAAATGCCAACAAATTGGTTTAAGTCGTCACCTGGTACATCCCCTCCCACACTCACTAAGCAAACAAGAGGAAGAACTCGACGTAGATCTACATCACCACTAAAACTAGTAAAAGGAAAACGTAAAACAGCTCCTCCCAGGAAATACATGTTCTCAGACTATTAATATGAAGCAGATGTGTTGCTTGCCATGTAATGAGCCGCCAGAGGTGAATGTCGTTGTCACTTGCACTTGCTGCGCCAGCTCTCATAATGAAACCCCTAAGGAATGTGAACACGATCGCAAAACCGCTAAAGCTAAATGCTGTAGTTGTTGTAAATGTAGAAAGGCAAGAAAACAAAAAGATGAGAAGGAGGAAAAAGAGTCAGTCGTCATCGACTGAACGTTTGAAGTCAATCTATTATGATGTAAAACATCCGGCAGGATTTGCATCTATCAAGAAATTATTAAAAGCGAGTGGTCTTCCACAATCACAAGTGAAACGATGGTTAAAGGGTCAGGCTACCTATACACTCCACAAACAAGCGAAAAAGAAGTACCGCACCCGCCATTATATTGTTCATGACATCGATGAACAGTGGCAAGCAGATTTGTGCGATGTCGCCTCCATTTCAAAACATAACTCGGACAATAATTTTATTTTAACCGTCATTGATATTTTCTCGCGTTATGCGTGGGCTCAACCTTTAAAAACTAAAGAAGGGAAAGGAGTAGCAAAAGCATTCCAAATAATTTTTCGAGAAGGTCGGATTCCAAAAAGAATTCAGAGTGATCAAGGAAAAGAGTTTGAAAATCAGCATGTGCGAAGATTATTTGAGAGGCATGACATTGAGTTGTTTAGTGTAAAGAGTGCTTATAAAGTTGCACTCGTTGAACGTTTTAATCGCACATTAAAAAATCGCTTGTGGCGACATTTTACTGCCAACTTGACACAAAATTGGACAAAGGTTCTACAAGATACACTCCATGCCTACAATCACTCTATCCATCGTTCTATTGGACTCAGACCAGTAGATGTAAATGCTGACAATGTAGATAAAGTGCGCGAATCATTCCAACGTAAACGCACTCATGTGAAAAGTGATGTGAAAATTGGCGATAAAGTTCGTATCTCAAAAGTGAAAAGTGTTTTTGCTAAAGGGTACCTTCCGAATTGGACAGAGGAGGTATTTACAGTATCAAGGATTAATCAAAAAGACTCTCCGACCACCTACAAGTTGAAAGATTACGATAATGAAGAAATTGAGGGTAGCTTTTACCGCGATGAGATTGAGGTAGTCACTGAAAGTGAAACATATTTGGTAGAGAAAATCATTCGATGTAAAAAACGGCAAGGTGAAGAATGGTGTCTTGTTAAATGGACTGGTTATCCTTCAAGTATGAACTCTTGGATGCGTCGTGCCGACATCTTTCATCTAAGTGATCGACAGTGATTCATGCAAAGTTGTAACTAACAATGTTTAGGGTTTGAGCTATGAATCCAACTGCCTCATTTTATTCACGACCCTCCTATGTAAGTGGCGGAGGACAAATTTACATCGGTGCTCGCCGCCAACGTGGAGGTAGCATACTTGGTGCACTGAAATCTGTTGTAGCACCTCTCATATCCAATGTCGGTAGATCTTTAAAACGAAATGTTTTAAGTAATGCCGTTGGCTTTGCTGGTGATGTTGCTAGTGATCTTTCCAGAGGTAGAAGTTTTAAGAGCAGCTTGTTGAATCGTGGGAAGGAACGCGGTTTAAAAACATTGAAGCAGACCTTTGCTGGTGTTACTCAAGGAAAGAAATCACCTAAACGAATGAATAAAGGAAGGAGGAAACATCGCGGAGCTGGTAAGGTGCGATCTTCAGTCAAAAGGCATTCACGCAAACGTCGTAGAGGCTGTAATCATTCATCAGGCGCTAAACGACGACGCTGCTATAACTTCTAATCATGGAGTGTAAAACTTCCGGTTTTTGTTTGTTCGATCAACAAGCCATACAGACAGATATTCTTAGTTCAAGTATTGTAGATTATCATCCTCGAACAGCTGAGAATGCTGGCCCCATTGAATTTGTTATTCCTGGTGGTAGTGATGACTACATAGATTTGAGTTATGCGATGCTTGATTTGAGGTTTAGAATTCAGCAAGCAGATGGAACTGCTATTGACGATACACATAAAGTTGGACTGAACAATTTACCATTGACTACATTACTTCGCGATGTTTCTCTAACGATTGGAGAGCAGCAGGTGGAAGGTGGTCAAAGCGATTATCCCTATAAATCATATTTCAATAATGTATCACAGTTTCATCCAGCAGCACAAAAAAGTCATATGGAAGCCATGGGATGGTACAGAGATGTTGCAGGAAAATTTGATGTTGAAACAAACAGTGGCTTTGTAAAGCGATCTGCTATGATTAAAGATAGTAAAGTATGTCAGCTATATGGTCCGCTGAATTTAGACTTCTTTAGACAGTCAAAGTTTTTACTGTGTAATACCAGCATGCGACTCAAGCTGACATTGAATAAGCCTGAATTTGCGCTGAATGCATTTGCTTAAGTTGACAATTTTAGAATTCATGTGGAAGATATTGCACTTTACATTCGTCGAGTAGTACCGAATCCAAGTGTCATTAGAGGGCATGCTGAAGGCCTTAACCGCCAAAATGCCATTTACCCCGTTCAGCATACAAAGCTTCTCACCTTTACAATTCCGAAAGATCAAAAGAGTTTCATGAAAGATGGCCTCTTTCCATCGGAAGCACCGAAGCTCCTCATGGTGGCAATGGTTGAAAATGATGCATTTAATGGTAACATAAAGAAGAATCCTTTCAATTTTAAACACAATCAGTTAAGTGAAATTGCTTTACGTGTAAATGGTGTGAGTCATCCTGGTCCACCCTACAAACCAGATTTTGCTTCGGATCAATTTATGCGCAGTTATGTTGATTTTATGGATGTCTTTGGCTTTTACAATACGGATGACACCAACGGACTGACTATGAAAGAGTTTAAGAGTGGATATACTATTTATGCATTTGATTTGACTGCTGACAGCGATATTAGTGCACCCTATCGTCAAGCGAACGTGCCTCATAATATTCGTTTGGATTTGACGTTCAAAAGAACACTACCTGAGACGATCAATGTATTAATTTATGCAGTCTTCGATTCAAATATTGAAATTACAAAGTATCGCGACGTGATTCTTCAGTATAATCGTTAATGAGTTGGTTGACTGCTGACGATATTAAGACTAAAGTGCAGCGTAATGCAGACGAAGCGACGTTGAAATCTTTCGATAATGTCTATTCACTCGATACCTTACCACCTGCAGTAAATCACTATCCCATCTTTATTGTGCTAAACACTCATTCGCAGAATTTAGGCGGTGAGCATTGGAAAGCGATCTTTATTGGAGAAGACCGACGTGGTGAACTATTTGACTCTCTTGCTCAACCTCCAAATATACAAACACAGCAGTGGTTGAGAAAACATACGCGTCAATATCAGCGAAATGAACGCATACTACAACATCCACTTTCATCAACGTGTGGTGCTTTTGTACTGTACTTCATCTTAAAACGTTTACATGTATCTCGATTTGCATCTATTATTCAAAACTTTTCATGTAATCCATCCTCTAATGAAAAAATGATTTGTAAGTTCTATCATGATTTGAAATAAAAACATCATGTTGGAAAAATTGTTTTTTATTTTACAATCCGCTGGGTACGTACATACTCAATGAGATAGTCTAGGATCACATTTGCTTGTACATGAGATTTTAGTCCAGTAATGATCACTTTACTATTATGAAAGATTGCCACATGCACAGGTAACCAACAACTAATGAGAGCTGCAGGAAAAAGTTCGGGTTCATAACACAAACTGTAACTGCTGGTACGAATCTTCAAAAATGATAGACTGTCACTCAATTGAGTAGAGATCACCATATTGTCCACAGTCAGATTCGACATCACACACCTCTCCCTCTTCCATATCCGACGTAGTAGTCTTTGTAGCTCTAAGCGCATTGACTGCGCCGATGAATGAGAAAGGGCGCCGAGAATCTGTACAGTCCCATTTGGGAAGAGTTGAAGATTCCGTGAATTGTTCATCTTCACCACTAACATTTGAGGACGGCCCGGGTAATACTTGCTGTTTGGAAGCTGTTGGTGTAATGTTGTGAGATCGATTTTGGTGTAGAGTCTGAAGCGACGGAGAATGTTGACGATGGTGTAGCGATGGCGCTTCATGATGAAAGAATGAGTAAATTGAGCGATGTACCTTCCTTTTATACTTTTCCCAACTACCTTGATGAAATGTGAAGTTAGTATGAAGTTGGGAATGATAGAGTTGAATTCGCCGATTGTTGACGCGCAGCCAGATGCGATTTCCAATACGTGAATGTCTTTTCATATAGAAGTATTTCAAATCCTTCATGATATGATGTAGAGATTGAAAATGACGATAAGATAAAGCAAACTCTCTTCTCACATTTCCAGTTGAATCTTTGAAATAGACGTTTCGATCATGATCCGTTTCAATACGTTGTAGGGAATCTAATTTCCAACTCATGATGTGTGGTAGTCATGTCTGATTAAGATTTGCATAGTAGGGCGATGAACTCACGACGAATAAATGTCATGATGGAGCGATGTATATATCTTCTATACTTCTCCCAATTGTATTTGCGAAATGAGAAACAGTTTGCGGAATGAGAATGGTAGATTTGAATTTCATTTCTGTAATGTTGAAGCCAAACTTGATCACCCAAGGAGATGAATCTTAATGTTTCAAAATATTCCAAATCCCTCATGATATCATTGAGGTTGACAAATTGTCGCCATGTTAATGTAATTCCTCTTGATGTATGACCATGAGAATTTTTGAAATGTACGTTTCCATCACGATCAACTCTGATATATTGTAGAGAGTCCAAAATCCAAGTCTTCATGATGTTATGCAAAGTTGCAGATCAGCAATATAAAAATGTCGTTTTATCATATTTTGCTTAGCAATGCGGCTACAAAGAGATTTACTAGTAATCGAGCCGCACTCTTTTCTACTCCCATTGATCATGCACAACAGCTAAATGGAAATTGGGAAGTGGGTGTCACTCAACTTGTTTATAGCAACTGTGTCTATACTTTTGATCATGAGGTGATGACTATTAATATGAGGCGTACAGCTGCTTACCAATGTGAAAAGGGGTGCCGAGTATACATTCCACAGTGGCCAAAGAAAGATCTCTTATCATGTAAAAAGTTTATATATGATTTCTTGAATAAAGCGTGTATATTGCCAATTTACTCCGCACAATGATTGTAATATTGCCCAATTTACTCCGCACAATGATGATTATACTTATGTACATCATGTAGTTGAGAAAGATTGGATTGTTGGTTTAAGTCCAAGTTTAAGAAATGATTTAGGCTACCTCGCTAGCGCCTTAACAAGCTATGATAATTTTAACGTTAATTACCACATAAGTGGTCATAAACAGTTAATATATCGAGAGGAAGCTTATTATGTAGATCTTATTCCAAGAAATGAGAAGACGTTGTTGAAGAAGATTGTGATTAAGCCAAGAAAGACAAACATGACTCCTGAAACATTATTGAAGAAATTTAATTATCTCCTTCGAGTTGATGGTAAACAAGTGGCAACATTGACTTATATTAAATCATCTAATCATATTGCAATAAGCAAATTAAATGATGATGATCTAGTATTAGTTTGTTCAAAAGATGTTCATCAGTTCTTACGACATCGTTCTGCAGCTGTTCATGGAAAATCTGATATGCAACATTTACCATGTGAAAGGTCAAATCAATTTGATACACAATGGTCCGTATCTTTATACAGAAAGTGTGTAGAGCCTTTAGGTGGTATCTTACATGAAACAAGAGTGTTGATGCCTCGCATTATTACTTCGGTTAAATTGGTTGTAGATTATTTAAATGAAGTGATTAATGACCAACATATTTCATTTTCTGAAAAAGAAGGTACTTTGTCTCTCACTATAAGTGGAAAAGGTATTGAACTAATTATGGATAAAACTCTAATGGACATTTTGGGTTTTGATCAAAATATCTTTAAAAGTGGTACTGTAACCAAAGCTAGCGCAGACATGTCGCTATCGCGTCGTATTAACTATTTTCAGATATATTCCAATATTGGTGAAGATGTACGTGTGGGAGATGTTGAAGCTCCATTGCTAGCAATGATACCATACCAGCCAAAAAGCTGAAGTATTTTATCTGAGCATACTTTCAAGAAAGTGCATTATACAAAGCTGAAATCAAACTACATCCCACAAATTGATATTGCCATTTATGACGATGCTGGTGCGTTGATTCCTTTTCATAAAGATGCTGTGACAAGTATCACACTCCATTTCCGAATGAAGAGTTAATGCAAAAGTATGCTAATATATTTTTCCAATGTGAATAATATGGAAAGTGAAAATAAGGACTCGTTTCTAATCTACTTGCCCAGTAATGCTTCTATGAATAAATTTCCCAAAAATAAACCATCAGACTATCGAGTAGAATTAAATCGGCCACTGCATTTAGAAGGTGAATGGGAGGTTGGCGTTTCTAGTATTTGCTATGATAGCAATATTCAGAATGTGAATGATTTGGAAGAAATGATATTGACTCCTCGCACCCATGATGGAATAACGATGAACAATAAATTTCAGTTCCCATACAATTTAACATCAGATGGAAAGTGGAACTATGAATGGATTCAGATAAAATCAGATTCTTATGAACCATTTGGGAATGAGAAAATTATGAAGGCATTCAACAGTGGTAATACTTCCATCATGAAGAATAAAAATCAGAAAGCTTATGAGTTTACTATCTATCATTGGAGTGGGAGACAGTTCCTCCGCTTTCATTCTTTTACTAAAGGTCTTACGCTGAGGTTGGATAATGAATTCTATCCACATCTTGGTTTTGGTCATGGACTACATCTAACATCAATTGCTACTGCAAATGTTAAAAAAGTTTATTCAAATCGAATCAACAAATTTCATTATAGATTTAAAATATTTGATGAAGATGTTGTAGAATGCGAAGAGCGCATCATTTTGAAAAAGCGTGGTGTTCAACCTTTATCACTTATTGAGTTAGTAAAACGATGGAATGAGACTGTGGGTAAGAAGTATGGAGAGAAAATTATGGCGAACAAAAATAAGTTGGTTATTCAGAAATATAATGACAAACTTACAGTTTATTTCTCTCCAACCTTGCGTCATTTTGTAAGACATTATACACCTATTATTGGAAGCGGTGTGGTGTATGGTTCTCATGAATATCACACTAAAGCTGATTCAGTTAATGATGAATGGTGGGTGGACATCTATGGCGATCGCATCAAGAAAATTTACCAGTCTTATGAAGAATCTAAAGTTGCTATCAATATAATGCCGCGTCTATATCATACAGTTGAAAGCTTCATTCATGTAGTAAATCCTTATATACAACAGAAGTTGAAGCATGTGATGAAAAGTAAATATGATGTAAAGACACACCACATTTCGTTTTCAATTGAAAATCAACGCGTTGTTCTGAAACTGGGTGATGACATTCAATGTCAATTGAGTAAAAATTTGAAAAAACTCTTTGGTTTTTCAATGCTACAAACAGTGTTTGCTGCTGCGCATACGATTAGTATAGAAACACCAATGACACTTGATAAACATGAACAGCACCTTTACATTCAAAGTGATTTGATTCTACCTATTTCTGTTGGTGAGAAAAAAGAATACATTTTACGTGATTTCATTCATGATAAAGACGCTTCATATGGAATAGTCGAGATGTTTGAATCTATTTTCTATCATCCCGTCGTCAAACAAACTATACCCTCTATTGCTATCAAAATTACCAATGGTTTACAAGAGTGCATCCATGTGAAAGATACTAAATCCCTCGTAACTTTAGTGTTTCGGAAAACAAAGTGAAGTCTTTATACAACATTTATTGAAATATGTGCATGAATGTGAAGCAATAGACTTTATACAACATCCACTGAAAATATATACATGAGCACACTTCAATAAACATTGCTATATACAAAAAGTCTTTTTACTTCGTGAAGGGTGGAAATATACAGGGATAGGAAAAATGTCTTTCAGTGGAAAAGTCATCACATGGGGAATGTACAGATGTGGACACATATTCACAAGGAAAAAACAATCTCATGAGATACATAAAACAACAATGTTTATCTACAGAAATCAACATCAAAATACTAAGTTAAGGATGATTATGCTAAGACGTCTCCTGAATGTGGTAGTGTGGGTTTAATTCTTTTGGGTGGTGGTATGCCTGTATCAGGATGTCCATGTGGAAGAGATATGTTGTGTTCTAACCAGCACCTCTTATCCTCCCATGCTGAAAGCGCCCGTTTCCTAAAAGTATTAGTTTTGATCTCATGCGACTTAGATTTTAAGATTGTCATATTGACAAACGTTATATTTTTATTTCTATAGGCTCCCTTGAAATTTTTATGTTTCATGTTAGAGACCAATGATCTTGATATGGCTTTAGCGCGCTTAATGCTATCATCACTATCCTTTAATTTCATAGAATACATTTTAGGGCGGAGGAGAATCATTTCAGCTATCTCCTTCCCTGCTGTCTCATCCTTAAAACAACCAAGTTTGGCCTTATTTTTGATGGAGTATAGTGGATGATCAGTAGGATAATTTGATGTATCAAAATATACTTGAACGCGAGTTGTAGCGCACACCCTTCAATCCTTTTTCCCAAACATGGAGAACTATTTTAATGTTGTTCAATTTTTCAAATTTTTCTATATCTTTAATTTTCATATCGTCACTATTACAGTCATCGAAGTTTAATTCATTCTCCCACTGCCTATAGCTATATGTGCGATTTCGATTCGCATTGATGTCATTATAGTGGAGAATGGAGAGGACAGCATATTTAAAACATTGCGATTCGCAATCGACATTGATGACTGCTGTTTTGTTTTTTAAATTTTTTGGAAGTTTAAAGGAGCCTCGACCACTATGATTTCCTAATAAACTGATTTTAAATAAGGCGGACTCAATGCCGTCAAAAATGAGACCGCTATCGCGCTCGTTAAATTTATCAATATTTAATTTTAATCCTTGGATGTGAAAATTTATCCAAGACTCATAGTCTACAACCTTGGTTGCAGGAGAGGAGGGTATGTGAAACTCCAACCTCTCTATTATTTGTCCAGTATGGTGGTCGATTTTTACATATTTTATTTTAAGATAGATGAGCGCCTTCATTCTAAAATTGTCTAAATTGTTGAAGAGCGCTTCTATCAATGATGAATTTTGATGAAACCATTCCTCAAAGTTAGCAATGGTTTCTGAGGAGTCCATCTGGTAGTTCCTCACTAAATTATTTATGGACACTTCAGTGAGTCGGATAGAGGAGGTGCTGTTAGTATAACTATCGTCACTGTGTGTATGTCGAAGTCTATGTGAAG
Source organism: Prostheceraeus crozeri (assembly GCA_907163375.1). NCBI lineage: Eukaryota > Metazoa > Platyhelminthes > Polycladida > Euryleptidae > Prostheceraeus > Prostheceraeus crozeri. The sequence goes on from CAJQUW010004462.1 coordinate 66,048, forward strand.
ATAGTTCAAAATGTGACTCAAAAGACTGAATGCATAAATCGCAAGAAAAGGAGACATCGTTAACAGAATCATCCCTACCTTCGGAGATTGATGCTGACTTAGGTCTACAAACACCTCGCTTGATGTGTCGGATGAGATCACGCTTCCTCGTGAAGATGTGTCCACAGTCAGCACATTCCCGATCGTTGCATTCCCGCGACAATGTTGATATGGACTCGCTCGAGATGGGACTGGCATCACCTGAAAGAGAAATCATTCTATCATCTCTGTTCAAGTCTCAGTGTATTGTTACAACCTACCTTGACTCAACAAGTCTAAACTTTCCTCGAGAAGGGAGGGCGTTGGTGATGAAGTTGATGCCTGAAATTGAGGAAAATGCTATTAGCCACACGTTTGAGGGAGATGAGTGAAGAAATTTTCAACTTACCATTTCAATGAAATCAAGTTTAAGGTTGATACTTCAACAAGATAGAGACTTCACTCAAATTTGGAATTCACTTGTACGCCTCAAATATAGAATTCGCTAGAGAATACTTCACTTATACGTCTCAAAGACAGAGTGAAATGATACGAATGTCACTTTGCATATATACTTTCATATTCATCATTCATTGGCTGTTCATTCTGATTGGTTGCTTGTTGATACTTAAGAATTAGAAAACATTTCAAAGTCATTATTCACAGTCAACATGACAAGCCCTCCGACAACACCAAATACAAAATTCTCTTCTCCATGCTCAACACCAAAGGCGCTCGTTGCACCAAACGCTCCAACGAAGGGGAAGGTAGAGAAGGTGTACCGACTGGACAATATCAGAAAGTTATCATTACCAGCGGATGAGGAAGAGGAGAGTGTATGTGAGAAGGAGTGTCCCGACTTAACAGACGTGAGGTGGAAGTATCTCCAGTACGATACTGACGATGTGATGGAGATCACCAGCACGAAATTCCTCCACCAATTATGGGAGTGGTACACCCCTAACTCCCAGCCACGAACTATGGCAGAGTGGGAGTATATTGACAAAGTGAGGCTCTCAGTGGAAGAACGATTAAAGCAACTGAACTGTTTTTGTTATCTATGTGAAGTCAGACTCTGGGACGATATTGACGATGAAGACCTTTTGAAATACATGCCATAATAAATTTTTATTTCGTATTATCTTTGCTTTTATACTGACTTACTTGAATGGGTTTTCAGTGGATGATTTAATCATGTATACTTTATTCATTTGGAAATAGTAGCACGCTTAGTCTAACTTGTAAATCTTATAACATTTCATATGGGCGATGATGGTAGATGAAATAGTGTTAAATAAAATTAAGATAGCTTACATGATACAGGGATAGCAATCGACTGCGATCCATGTGTAAAGAGCTTGTTAGACTACGGAAGAGAGAAGTGTGTTATGTTGCGTGTGGCGCGTGAGTGTCCTCCCATTTCATTCCATTCATCAATTCGTCTCATTGATAGAGACAGGTAGAACTCATGGTTCTCATAACGTATGCAATGGAAAGTTTTAGGCAACCTTCGACAGTTGGTTAAATGTCGCCCTGGCGCGAATGCATACTACGTTGAGACAGAGGCAATTACTTGCAAACATGACGCAGAGAGGTTTAACAAGATTGACCATTGCCGAATGTCCCTTGCGGTATACATAGCTACGGGTTTCACCGCCGCCCTTTACAGGAACGCCCGTCGAAAGGAAGTATTACACCGAACTTCATTTGCAACGTTCAAGTTGACTGATAGAAGATTCAACTTAATGATAGTATTCGCCAGTCCGAAGACTGCCCAGGGCAAACCGCGTGGAGGTTCTATTATGTCTTGCCCCATGGTGGCCCTTAAGAGAGCCGTTGGTTCGTTCTCGTCGTATCTGAAAATAGAAGGAAAAATAGATGAAATTATATTCAAGTGATAGAGATGATATTAACTTACCATAAGAGAAATTTAGCCGGTTCGTGACCCCTTCGATGGTGGTGGCTGAGGCAAGTACTTGGCCGGCAGTTTTCGCTTCCGGTGGCGTAATTCCTTAATTTCTCCATCATGTGTTATGGAGACATGGAGACAGCGTATGTCTGGCATTGCCCCTTCGTAGCACTCAAAGGAACAATCTAACTCCTCTTTCTGAATCAGAATATCATCAACAATTCTGCTAGAAGTAATGGGAAGGTGAAGTGTTGTTCGCTTCTCCTTCATAGTGACGTTTCTAGCCTCAACCAGACTCAATTTTGTCTGCTCAAGTTGAAGTTGGAGCGTCTCTTCCTTGGTCCTCAAACTTTTAATGAGTTTCACCTGCTCATCTACCCGCTTCTCGCTGGTGATTGCTCTCTGTTGGTAGGGCTCTAGGTTTTTTACCTGTGTCTTTAAACTACGTATTTCCGACACTTGGGCTTTGAGGCTGAAATTTTCATCCCTGAGCGCAGCGCACTCATTCTTATATCGGGTGAGTTCGTCTTTTATCTTCCTTACAGCAAATTCCTGACTGACTTTTGCGATCTCACTGTCTTTACACCATTGCTCAGTCTGTTTTTTAATCCCCTTTGTTGTTTTGGGGGAGGAGTGAAGTATTGGCTTCTTGATAGCTTTGTTTGTGACGACTACTTCCTCAGATTCACTATCATCGTTTTCATCATTGTCTGCTGCACTGTGATCGGACCCTATGATTGACTGTATCGCTTTATCTAGATCCGTTTCTACATCGTTGAGTATTGGCTTCTCGACAGCTTTGTTTGTGGCGACTCCTTCCTGAGATTCAATATCAACGTTTTTATCATTGCCTGCTGCACTGTGATCGGACCCTATGATTGACTGTATCACTTTATCTAGATCCGTTTCTACATCGTCGGATGTTTCGTTGAAGTATCTGACTATCATTTTGCCAACGTCCGATGTCGTGTAATTGGCAACCTTTGTGGTTGGACATGCTAAGTGAGTAGTGTAAAATTCCTCATTCTGCTTGCCTTTGGTAAATTTTAAGCAATGAATACAGCCAGATATTACAGCTAATTCTTTATGCTCATTGGGAGCATCCTTATATTTATTCAAATGGCGCTTGAACTCAGCACCCCTCTTTATTTCACCACATAGACACTTCTTGATCAAAAATTTTGAGTTGCCTCCCATTTTGTAACTTATGTATCTGTAAAGGAAGGATGAAATAGAATTACTAACAGGCGACATTGGCAGTCATTCTTATAATCATACAGCTAAATTGTGAGATTGTTGGAAAGTGTCGAACCTTTGAATCCGTTACAGGCATTACTCAGAGGGGATCTTATCCCAACTCCAAGGCCTCGGCCCACAAATCCAACCTCCCGCGGACAGAGCGTGCGTCATATCACTGTGTTGGTATCCGGACCCCGATTTTGACATGAAAATCAGTGGATTGTTTACAAAGGTTGCAAATTCCAAGCCGAAGCTTGCCTCCCACAACTTTATAAATGTCTTAGTTGAATTCAGAAGGTTTGAAAACCCCGAAAATTGCCAAAAATAGCGAATTTAAATTTTTCAACTTTTTAGCACTACTTATGAAATTTTATAAGTAGTCCACCACTTAGGGCAGGTCAATAGCGACCGAACCTTTTTTGAATCAAGTCAAACGGACTTGTAGAAGCAAAGTTACAAGCCTTTAAAGTTTTGGAGTCTTTTATGGCCTGGAGACGAAGGCCATCTCCTGGCGAACCTCTAAGTCTGACGCCTTAGCTGATATCAGCAATGAAATTTTCTAAGTCGGTTTCTTACAGAAACTCGGGATTTGGAATGTCCGAAGCTATCATCGGAGCTCAGAGAGACGACTTACCGTTGGCAATCTCTCGTCTGAATGACAAGTCTCTGTCGGTTCCCAGCTTATATAGTGTGTGGCGATCAGCTGATGACGTAACACCCATCATCCAAACACTAAAAATCCCGTCTATCTCCGCTTCTAGTGCTCCGATTGAGCTGGAAATACACCATTTCCATGTAGAATTTGACGCTGAATCCGAATCTGGCCTCCGTTTTCCCATCCGATGCTTCGTTTTGGCTCTACAGTAGGAAGCCATCGCAAAAATTCTAACTCTGTCGTTTTTTCGAAAAATGTTGAAACTTTTTCTCTCCGATTGACTTGAAACTCTCCGATTGCCTTGAAACTCACCATACAGATAGAGAATTTCACGCTGATTCCAAATCTGAAATCCGTTTTCCAATCCGATGCTTCGTTTTGGCGCTACAGCCCAAAACGTCCCAAATTCTAACTCTGTCGTTTTTCGCCAATCTCCCAAAATCTTAAATGGCGTCTCACATCTAAACGAAGACAGATAGGAACAAGCCGATTCTTTCAGTGAATTTGTCTCACTCTTAGCTTTCAAACGAGCTATGGCACGACAAAATCCGTCCACTGGAAGCCAAAATCGAAGCGAGCTGTCCAGAGGGGGGGGGACGTCAGCGAAAATTTTTTCTCTCCGATTGAGCTGGAAATACACCATTTCCATGTAGAATTTGACGCTGAATCCGAATCTGGCCTCCGTTTTCCCATCCGATGCTTCGTTTTGGCTCTACAGTAGGCAGCCATCGCAAAAATTCTAACTCTGTCGTTTTTTCGAAAAATGTTGAAAATTTTTTCTCGCCGATTGCCTTGAAACTCACCATACAGATAGAGAATTTCACGCTGATTCCAAATCTGAAATCCGTTTTCCAATCCGATGCTTCGTTTTGAAGCTACAGCTCAAAACGTCCCAAATTCTAACTCTGTCGTTTTTCGCCAATGTCCCAAAATCTTAAATGGCGTCTCACATCTAAACGAAGACAGATAGGAACAAGCCGATTCTTTCAGTGAATTTGTCTCACTCTTAGCTTTCAAACGAGCTATGACACGACAAAATCCGTCCACTGGAAGCCAAAATCGAAGCGAGCTGTCCAGAGGGGGGGACGTCAGCGAAAATTTTTTCTCTCCGATGGCGTTCAAATTCACCATACCGATGCAGAATTTCACGCTGAATCCGAATCTGGCCTCCGTTTTCTCATCCGATGGTTCGTTTGGGCGCTACACACCAAAACGTCCCAAATTTTAACTCTGTTAAAATTTTGAAGAAAAATTTTTTCTCGCCGATTGAGCTGGAAATCACACCACAGATGCAGAATTTTACGCTGAATCCGAATCTGGCAGCCATTTCACCATCCACGACAACCTAGACGGTCGCCCACGTCAACCTAGACGGTCGCCCACGTCAACCTGGACGGTCGCCCACGTCAACCAGGCGGTCGGACCAACTCACCCGAGTCTCACACTCTGTCGTTGCAGAGGGGGGGGAGTCAGCGAACAGTTTGTGAACGTGGACCCACCTGGCCGGCACACCACGACAGACTACAACCTCTGTCGTTCCAGAGGGGGGGGGGAGGGGGGAGTCAGCGATGGCGGCCATCTTGCGCTATCTGGTGTTTGTCACTTCCTTACTACTTACAATAAACTGCAAAGGTTTTCGCCAATTAAAGTTACTATCAATGCTGACACATAGACTCACAACGACCTATACTGTACTGGGTCTATATAAATCAAGACATATCACATTAATAGATAGATAATTTCCAGGCTTGCAAGATTCATGTTGTAATTTCAAAATACATCACGATTACAGCCTATTCAATCATGAATAATCATTCTTGTTTCAAAAAAAAATTACATGCTATTGGATTTCAGCGACAGTAAAGTATTTCGACAGAATTTCGTTGTAAAAGATGGTTAATCTCCTTTGGTATGCTGTTTCTGAGTTTTGATTTCCCTCTAGTCCAGTAACCGTTCTAAATCGATGTGATTACCTGCTATCAATTATGCGTGACTCACGCATATGTCATTTTCAAATCAGGCAATCAGCATATTTCAGAAAGTCAGAATTTTAGTTGTTATGTTCAATGAAAAATATTCTATGGGAAAAATGACAACATATTTCTGTTTCCTAACCATTTAAACTAATCTTATACTAATCTTATACTAATCTTATAATCCTTAATAGTAATCTTTTGATAACTTTTTAGATGTATTTTTCAATTTACTATGCATAAAAAGCACAAGAATGAAATAGGTATGTTTGACGTCTTACGCTCATTTTTTCAATGGCTTTTGATTTCATTCTGAACTCCACAGAGGGAATAGAAGCATTAAATAGGTATAACATGAAATGTCGATAGAATTAGCTAAATGAGTAACTATCAACTTGTATACAGTTTGATAATAATTTTGTTCAACTTTGTTATGAACGGAATTTATATATAAGACATAATGTATATAATGTATAAGACAATGTATGCATGTATTTCGAGTGCAATAATCGCAAAGTGAATGCTAGCTATATCAAGCCATGTATTTCTTTGTTAAATATTTTCTAGAAATTTATATCAGTGCAAATCTATGTAGTACTGACACTGCTGGAGTGTGCATTACTTGTCAGAGCATATGTGCAATTATTGGTAAGGATTGGACGCTTAGAAATCGGAATATAAACACATTGAAATCAATACTTCAAATGAGGACGCTATTGTATGATATCTTTGAATAACATGCAAATATTTAATGATATTTGTGAACATACTTAACTTTTCCTAGTCTAAGCTGTATGCAATTACAAGTAAGATTACTACGGTAACATTGTAAACATTTTGCATACCGGTATGTTATGTTGTATAACGCACTTTCTTTTTTCTAAGCTTCACGTCGAAAAAGTTTCAGACCCGTTATGAAAATAGACTAGACCAATACTGTACACCCACTGATGATCTGTTTGAAAATAATATGAAATTAGTATGTTTGAAAATAATTTATAGGTTACCTGTTGTTGCTCTACAATCTAAGCCTACATGTAATCACGCAAATCTATTTTTTACAGATGTTAATCGACCGCATCCTATAGGCGAAAGGCTTGAAGAAATTGTGTCTGCTGCAAAATCAATTGATTTCAAACCTGGAACAGTAAGCTTTATTCGATACTTAGTCTTATTTTGGCTTTTGCACTTGTAAGTTCAGTAAATGTTACTGTACACACATATTAAATTGTTACATGATGAAATTACTGCATTCAAAAATTGTGTTAGTTAAATCATTACTCGTGTATACAATTGTTAGGCCTATCGGGCGTATAGAAAGATACCATTGGCCTACATGTAGGCAACTGTAAATTCATTGTCTTATTCTTTCCAGGATTTCAGGATGGAAACGGCTGATGAGGAGGAATCGGCAAGCAGATATCCCACGTCTTCTACTCCCAATCGCAATCCTCTTGCAAGCATTTCATACAACACTGATGATCTTTTGGTTTCAAAAAGCAAAGAATGTCTCCTCAAGAGGATAATGTTGAAATTGGAACGGTGAGTTCGATGAGCTGTTCAACAATGTAGGTTAGGTATACCGTAAAATGGATACCGTGCCTGAAACAAGTGTCTTAAGTTCTGAGTGCTCTTGAACACTTTTGTCGAATCAGTATAATGATCAAATATCAAAAATTAATTTTATGAGATCAATTGGATCTTTCTATAATGCCTCACAATGAATGTTCTCATTTAATCGATCCATTAGGCCTACATACGGATACCGGTAATTACAGTTTACTGAATAACATAGAAAACAATGATTATAAGCCGTACTCATACATTAATTATATCTAAAGTTATCTTAGATGATACCATGGTAGAATACTAGTTACACCGTACGATGTGTATGCGTGGACAATGAATATTTTGACTACGAAAATTGAATCTACTGATCCCGAAGCGAAGCTGAGGGATTCTTATGCGCACCCACGCATAGCCATTGTATAACAGTATATTATCTTATTCCTATCTAGTGAAGCCAGAGTCATAGAGCGGGCATACATACTTGCATTTTTTATTATACGGCATATATTTTCCTTTTATACCGTATTTATATTACATGTATAACGGTAATTTACGTAATACACATTGCTTTGATTATACTTACATGTACAGTCTGACATCCAAAAGTAAAATAACATAACTGATATTATTGGAAATTTACAGTTTTTGTACCTCACTTTCAGATAAAAATTCAATTTGTGCACCTGTATTCATTGCAACAAATGTACTCGTATATTTGAGTATCAGACATAAACAAAATCAAAATGCAACACAAAAAGAAAAGATTGTTTCAAATGACAACCATCAAAATGTCAGTTATGTTATTTTATCTTTGGACGGCAGCAGTACTGTGCATTAAATTAGAAGCTTTTTAAATCGCTTTCATGGGAAGCTTTTTGGTTGTCATACATTAATTTATTCTTGCTGGTGTTTAAACAATTTCACATTGCATTGATAGACCGATATGCATTCTACATTGTAGCATTCATTCTTTTCATACTAGGCCTACTTGTAAAATTCATCATTTCATTTTTTTCCAAAATAGCCGGATGAAATTTTTGTACTACGTAATCAGCGATTTTCAACTTCACTGTGGTGCATGAACATGTACATACATGTAGTATAATCTGAAAATCCAATAGGCCCTATATCTGGAGAGGATTTTAGGTGATATGCGAAATCAACAACAATAACAGCTGTCTCAACGAATCACTTGAATAAGACCGTTCACAGAAAATTACGATAATTATGTAGCTATGTCATGTAAATGTCATACCGTATACTATAGTGGATAGTCCATGTATTTCATTCAATCTCTGGTTTCATTATTTTCAGGTTTCGGTGCCGATCGGTATGGCAAAGTGAAAGCTGAAACAGAGTCAATTGTGCGCAAAAAGTTACATACTGAAGCGGAATTACTGAAAAAACAATTTGTCCTGAATACACATAATACATATCATGCGGAAATGTTGCACTTTTTCTTCAATTTAATTATCGTATAATTTTCGTGCTCGGGGAGTCTCAAATGTAACTACTTTTATCTAAGGAAATCGAAGGCTATTTTAATTTGCCTATGAAATTCCTATAACATAACTTTATGGGAATGCTATAAGGGATTTCTCCATGGGTTTGAAAGGGTTTTTTGCACTGAGAATGAATGGGATTTCTATGGGATATCATATGGGAATCATAAGGGACTTTAAGGGGATCCCGTAGAAAACCCATAGAAAATCATATGGGATTCGTAGGGGAACCCCATAGAAATCCCCTTTCAGTCCCATTAAAAAGGGTCCAAAAATACCATAGAAAATTTTGTATGGGAATCCCATACAATAGAGTCACTCGGGTTCATACTATTTATCAATGAGTCATCAAAAAATTGTGGCATCAATTGCTATTTTGCCAGGAGCCACTGTCTCAGCTCTTTTATTGTTTTTACGAGAGTGGAACGACAATTGATTTTCCTAGCGAGGAAATCCCAGACATCTCTATGGGATTCAAATCAGGGCTATGGGAGGACCAGGGAAGTGATTGTATTACACGCTGTTCCTTTAAGAATGTTACTGCACTCGCTGTGTGAGCTGGTTCATTATCATCCTGAGAGATAAAATTGCGCAAGCGTCGATATTCAGTCCACACTGAAACTCTGCCTCCACAGACACAGAAGCTGTCTTGTGAATTCCAGCGATTCTGATTAGAAGTTCGTTGCTTCGAGATGTAATTCTTTTCCGTCCAGATCGAATACGATTTTTGCACTTCTTAATACCAAATTCTCCTTGCCAACGCCCGACAGTCTGTCTTAAGCCTTAGCACACACTTCTTCGGTTGTAAGCTGTTTTTCACTTAAACCAATTGCATATCACCTAAGAAAATCACTGTCTTTAATCTGTCGATTCACCATGATCATAAACCTATTTGTATTTGATAATGAAGTGATAAATGAACAAACAATGATGAACGATAACTACGGTAATGTATTTTCACGTTAGATGATAGGCTAAGGCTCACTATCTACGAGTATGTACGCAGCATAAGCATGTGCAGTAGATTGGTAGATTGTTATGAGCTGAATTTGAATGAAAATCATGTTTATGTTACGAACTTCTTATCGATTATGTATCCAACTACGCGTACAATTGTCTTGTGGATGAGTCCAAATACTTTTCTGAAAGTATTTTGTCTTATCTATACACTGATCTGTGTTTCATTTTTCTAAACTATGATTATGATACCAAAATTTTACATCGAAAGAAAAGTAGCTATGTCTTACAAAATTTCATGAAGTACACAACCATTCAAGGATGTAGCGAATGATCATAGTGAATCATCAAGAGGAGACCAATGCCTTTCTGATGATGTATGATACTTTGTAATCAAATGAAGTGAATGGCTGTAGACACTGAGATATTTCAACAATTATGTGATACAACATTAATTTTGCTAAAGAGTGTAATCTTCTCTCATGAAAGTCTCAATAACTTTTAGTCATTGCACCAATTATATGTCATAGCATTTTCTTAAATTATCGGATTTATCGTTTGATTATGGAATATTTTCATTTGATTATACAAAGCTAACAAATGACTATGGAAAAGCTGCATTCGATGATAGGCCTTCTACATTTGAGTGCAGACCGGTGTCATTTAACTTCTTTCTTGCTTACTTTACTTATGAAAGACATCTTTTAATTATGGAATCATAGCTTTTGAAAATGGAATGCTTGCAATGACTATTGACATTTCTGTTGATCAACATGACTTGTGTACATGGATCAAACTTGTTTTATCAAAGTTCGTAGCTCTTCAATATTGCTTCGGAAGTAAAAACTAACTAAACCATTTGATGATGCATCTATCATATTTGTGATAGCGATTAAATTTGCTGACTACAAAACTTCGTTCAGTGGGCAATTGAATAATATTTGATGCGAATTATGATGCAGAAAATAAGGTTATAAAATAGTATCTTTTAGTCACAAAATGTTACATTTTTTTAATTCCACCAAAATGCATTAACATTATCCTCTTAAATGCTGTAATTCCATTAAAAATAGATTTATATTAAGTTATAGGTGGCTACTTATTGCTTTGCGATAGGTTCCGTGGTTAATGAAATCATACCCTTAAACGAATCTATTATTATCGGTACTGGTTTTACAACAAAGATATCTACACATATGGTGGGCAATAATGCGTGCACAATGTATCTAGGCAGCTGAAGAAGCTCAAAAACAATGTTTCAAAATGCAAGAGCAAGTGATCCGTGACATAGACTTCAGGTCGAATTGTTAGTTATCCTACCGACTATTTTCATTGTTGATGAAATAGAACTGAAATTTTATCGAATCGTCTAAATAATGAATATATGTAAATTGAGATGGTCAACTTAGAAGTTACGTGACATACATTGTAAATCCTAAGTCACGTGAGAGGCATGTACTTGCAGCCAACAGTAGAGACCACAGCATGATTTCAAGCCCACCGGTTCAATCAAAGCTTTGAAATCTCTCTATGTTTATGGCAGTTTGATAAGCGACATAATGAAGTCTACAGCCTTTTGACAGTAATCACTATAGGGCGGTTTTCTTATTGACCTAAAAAATTACGAATTTTGACTTTATTTTCAAGTAAATTTTTACCTAAAATTTTGACTTAAATGTAAAACTTTTACCCAATCTTTTTACCTAATTCAGTTTTGTTTAACCAAAAAAAACATCATTTCAGACTCACAAGAAAACGTTACTTGCTTTAATTAAAGAAACACATTTTATTATTGAGCCCACAAATACAAAGTTCTTCACGAAAAGAAGGAATGCCTCTTAAACAACGAGTCAATTGTTACTGGCGTTGTAATTCATTATTGCATAGCATTTAATGTTTTGGGGAGAAAAGTTTCTGTTGTTCTAACTGAAAGAGTTTTGGCACATGTTGCCGACATGATGACTCAGATGGGCAATGATAACCCATAAAATCAAATAAATCTCGTATCGCTTGATGCTCTAATTTATGTAAAGGAATGTCAGCGGCTAAAAACGCTGTTGTTACATGCTTAGCCAGATCAGGTTTGAAGTTTAAGAAGGTCTGACTTTCATGCTTTGATGAGGTGGGTACTGATGATGAAGAGGTAATTCTTTGTAACTTCGTCGCATGTTTGGCACTTTTACCATGACTGTCAATCATAAACTATTTCGCGTATTTCACCGGGCATTCACAAAGCACACAAAAAAGTTCATTCATTGGTGTTACTCTAAATTCTTGAGGATATTGGCAAGTAATTCTTTTGCACTTGGATCCATCACTTTCAGCTGTCTTTGGCATTTCGAACAATCGAAGATAGTCAGTCAGTGTCAGTTAACAAAAAGTTGTAGTTACGTGCGTTGAAATCCTTGCGAGAATATTTGGTGTCCCAATAGCTTAGCTTTTTGTTTTGATTGAAAAGAGTTCGGGAGTAGTGAAAACTGTGCCCTACTACGAGTGGGATAGGTACATGTAAAATCCAGTGTTATAGTTAGGTACATGGATAGGTACATGTAAAAATTGCTGTGTTGTGAATAGGAACATGTGTTTGGTAGACTGGGTTGAGTACATTGTGTTTCGGAACGTCTATGATCGAACTTGTGCGACTTGTTCTGAGTAGTGATGAAAATTTTCCGGGAAAATTTTGAATCAAAATTTTCCATGGAAAATTTTGGAAAATATTGGAAATTTTGGAAAAAATCGGAAAATTTTGGAAAATTTTGAAAGTTCTAATTTTTTGTGATAGGCCCTATGCTTTGACCGCTTCTACAGCCGAGGCAGCTACACACCAATGGCATGGGTCTAAAAGTGGTGATCTTGATCATCATTTTGATTAAACCGATTTTGAAAAATGAGAAAATTTGAATTTTTGTGACATAATTTTTACGTTTTCTATCACAGCCGATCGAGGCATGCATAGACACATCAATAGAATTGTTCCAAAACTCTTGATTTCATCATATCATTTCGATTAAAACAATCGTGGCAATACGAATCCCGTCCGCGGATTTTTTAGCATTCCTTTGCCACCAGTGGCTTGTGGCAGTTTGTTGGCATTTTTAATATTATAACACAGACATCTTTTGGGACAACGTGAATTTTTTTCTTTACGATAGGGGTATAATTTCATGCATTGTGAAAGATCTGGAGCAAAAAGAATGCAATTTATTTGGGAGCTTGTTTATGGCTTAAAAGTTAAGCTTTATCATGCAGCCTTGATTGCAATGATACAAATTCTCCATGTGTTGATGAACATGTGAAGCACAGGCACACAGTCCAACACAGCATTATGCATGAGCGACCATATATTGGAAGATAAGACTGTAAACTCGTGAGATATTTGGAAACTAAAGATATCTGTGATAAGTATAAGAAAATCTATATGATAGCTTCTAACTTCTGGGGTAATGTCCGATGTCTTCGTGGAGGACAAACTACACATCTTCCATTTCTAGCTCAGATGGTTCAGATAGTTCCAAATCGATTTCAGATCTGTGAATTTCAGACTTTTCCAGATGAATTGGAGATTCTCCAGTTGAATCTAAGATCCTTTCAAAGTTGAGTTTCTGACAAATATCTGAAATTCAATTAGAGAAATCTGAAATCCATTTAATATCTGATAATCAGTTGGAAAGATCTGAAATAGACATGGAGGGTGCAGTTGGTTCCAAAAGTTTGCATGCAAGGATGATAGAGAAGTTTTCGGACTTTGAATGTTACATAGTCTTTTCAAACGACTGCAACAAGTCTCCAAAACAAAGGAAAAAAGGTCAATCACCAAAAAAAAATTTCAAAATTTTCCATTTGCATCACTAGTTCTGAGTACTTGGGGTACGTACCGATAGACGTCCGTTGTTTGATTTTGAATGAGTTTGCTCAATTGAGACTATTGTGACTATTGCAACCATTGTAATCACGATGACAGTCACATTGATTTTCCTTTTTACGTAGACAAACTAAGCTGTAAATATAAGATAGTTGTTTGATGACAAACATAATGATGACTAGTATCCCAACGTCCTGGGTTGTCGCATGAGACCTTGGATATTCGTTCAAAGCTATAGAAACTGTAACAAATCTCAGTGAAAATATCAACGCTGGTGATTTGGTTGATCGACTAATGGATCTAGATGAGCATGCTATGAATCACAATTTGGATCGTAGGTGGATAGAGGATTTCTCCATGCTACACTGCAATGATAGTGAAATTAGGATCAAATTGGAACGATATGGAAAGGAGACATTTGACAGTGTTTTAATAAACAGTTCTCCCAATAAAAGTGACTTCAGAAGGAAATTAGAAGAAGAGACATTTAAATTATTATGTGTACAGAACTGCGTTAAGTTTTTTGAACGGGAACGATCCCTTCTCTTTTTGCCATGTTCTCATAGCGTTATGTGTTCTACATGCTATGTACCCTTTAAAATTTCATCTTGTCCCCTCTGTGATCAAGAAATATTTTCAACAGTCACTGTATATCGTGCATGATGAGTCATCATGCACGTCTGTGATTGGTCACTATTGTGTCTTTGTGTGGCTTTTCTATATGAGGACATTGTACCGTTCTATTTCAAGCATAATTTGAGGTTAATACAATGTAGTGATGCAAATGGAAAATTTTCCCGAAAATTTTCCGGAAAATTTTCCAATTTTTTCAAAATTTTCCGGAAAATTTTCCAGTGGAAAATTTTGAAATTTATTTTTTTGGTGATTGACATTTTTTCGTTTGTTTTGGAGACCTGTTGTAGTCGCTTGAAAAGACTATGCAATATGCAAAGACCAAAAACTTCTCTATCATTCCTGCATGTTACCTTTTGGAACCAACTGCACTCTTTCCATGTCTATTTTAAATCATCCCAAATGAATTTCAGATATTAGATGGATTTCAGATTTCTCTAATTGAATTTCAGATATCTATCAGAAACCCAACTTTGAAAGGATCCTAAATTCAACTAGAGAATATCCAATTCATCTGGAAATGTCTGAAATTCATTTGGGTAGATCTGAAATCGATTTGGAACTATCTGAACCATCTGAGCTAGAAATGGAAGATGTGCATGCAGTTTGTCCTCAACGAAGATCGGACAATATGCCAGAACTTAGAAACTGTCATAGATATTCTTCTACTCATCACAGATATCTTTAGTTTCCAAATATCTCACGAGTTTGCTGTCTTCCAATATGGTCGCTCATGCAAATGCTGCGTGGACTGTGTGCTTATTCCTCACATATTCATCAACATATGGAGAATTTGTATCACTATGATCAAGGCTGCACAATAAAACTTAACTTTCAAGCTAACAAGCAAACTCCAAAATTATTTTTGCTCCAGATCTTTCACATTGCATGAAATTATACCTCTATTGTAAAGCAAGATTCACGTTATCCCAAACGGTGTCTGTGTGATAACTAAAAATACTAACAAAATGGCACAGTTGCCACTGGTGGCAAAGGAATGTTCAAAATCCGCGGACGGAACTCGTATTACTACGATCACTTTAATCGAAATAATGATGAAATCAATAGTTTTAGACCAATTTATTGGTACCTAAGCTGCCTCGGCAGTCGAAGCGCTCAAATTTGGAGGCCTATCAAAAAATCCAAACTTTCAAAATTTTCCATAATTTTCCAATATTTTCCATAATTTTCCACGGAAAATTTTCATCACTAATACAATGTCAATCAGCATGTCGTTTACTACCAACATTCCCATTTCAATAATTTACCGAAGTCAACTCTTCACCGGCAATATATTCTATTCTGCCGTAAATATAACTGGCTATAAAGCGGATTTGGTGGATTTGATGGAGGAAATATTTCAGTATTTCCGCTGCGAAGAGGACGTTGTGGTGCAGAGAATGTTGATGAGAGTCGTGAACAACGCTCTTACACGAGTTGCAAGATTTTGGCTCAATGAAGTATTTCGCCCACTAGCTCAAACTGAGATTGTACCGGAATACTCTCGCTGCTGCTGCAGCAGTATCCAACGGAAACACAACACATGTCTCCATGACATTATCACCTCCAGCTACTTTGACGAGAAGGGTGAGAAATGTAAATTGGACTTGTTCACTGGACCGCCATCAATAAGCATCAATGTGGCTGCTCAAGGACATTCTGAGGTGATCAGTTTGCGGGCATACTATGCCAATATACTAAAGACTTTCCATTCAAAGCCCTGTTGTATGTGCTGTCCTATTTCAAAGCATCTAATGGAAGACATTGAGCAGCTCATAACTGCTACAAATCAGACTCTAGCCGATGTGAGTGTATATCAGCTTCCTTCTTCAACTTGTTAAGTGTTTTGTGTAATTTTATAAGTATCTCATCAGTGTTTTCAGCTGCTAACTGCATTCGTCGATAGGGATCCTTAATCTTCTGAATTTCCATATCCTTTTGTGTTAGTTCCTTAAGTTGATTCATAATAGGTTGATCTATATTTTTGACTTCCTGTGCACTTTGTAATGTAATCAATTGTACATACTCCTCTTGAGGAATGGCTACCATCTTTGAATGCGACATGGTTGAAAATAATAAGGCAACAAAGTACATTGCTTAAAACTAACTGTGAACCGAGAAAACTGTCATTGGTTCAACGGAATTAGGCATGATATTTGTTCGAAATCGAAGTTGCTCCGGACATTCCTGGGTTAGATCAATAAATAGATAGCCATGTGGTTTGTTTGTTACATCTTTATACATTTTTGAAGGTACTTTAGGTTGTTGAGGTAATATCTGTCTACTGAGATGATGTATCTGACTGCTATCTCTTGGATTTTTAAATATTGCCAAATAATGTGTATTCGAACTTCTAGTTCTGTGCTCTTTCCCTCCATCGAAGATGTTTTGGGTGATGTAGATAATAAAAGCTTCCCTATGATGTGCAGTTTGAATGAACATTTCAGTTACATCCTTTGAAGATTTGCTTTCACGTATTAGATCATCTAATACCAGTAAGTCACCTGCATTGATATCCTCAGTTGATGGCAAGCCTTGCTTCACCTCATAACCTTTCTGGCGAAGTGCAGAATGTAGTTGTGGTTGAAATATTCCATAATACCCGTTTGACTCTCTTAATTTCCGTGTTAAACATTTCATTTCTATATTGTAGATATTGAGTTAAAAATGTAGTTTTACCGGACTGACTTGGTCCAGCGACACACATTGTGCGATCAGTGAATAGACGAAAATCTGTCATCTTATAATTCCATTAACATTAAACTCATCATCCCTCTAATTTTGCTTAGAACAACAAAACAGACACATGTTCCAGATCACGTTTATTTACATTCAGAATAGAAACTTTCAATTTACATTTACAAATTAAAACATTTGTGTTTCCTCATCACAATTAGGATTATAGAAAGTTTTCAAGTCAGCATCTTGGCGCTTCAACTTCAATTTAAGATTCCCATCTTTAGATTTCCAGACTCGCTTTTTGCTCTCTTCCTTCCCATCACTTGAAGCAGTCTTATCAATGTTAATTAAGCATTTATCAATTGGTAGTGGTTCATAGACTAGTTGAAGAACCTTCATTTGTAAAGATGCGACTTTACCAGTCGAACCATGTGAGCCAATATGAAGTCCGGCAACGTGCACTAAGCCCATATAGTGACCCCGTTTGAGATCCTCACATTCCATCGCGTTTGTAAAAAGATCGAATGCTTGAAAATGATCCGATAATTTTAAAAACAGTGTATCGAATTCCGGCAATTCCTTGTAACCAACTCCTTCCTTTAATGCCTTTCTCCAATGAGTGGAAGCACTTTCAGGCAGCTCAACGCATTCTTTGGCGAAAGAGTCAATAGTTTTAAGAATCACCTGTTGCCATTTTGGAAAAGTCACTCGCATTTGTCTCATATTGCTATACCCTGATGTAGACATGCCATTACTATGGAAAAATGGAACTTGAATATAAAAGCCATCATCACCATAATTCAAGGTTTGAAAGTGGAATGTATTTCCAATCCCTTGCACCTTTCGTGTCGGACGAAGCTTCAAGAGATCTTGCTCAAAAGCGTCACCTTCCTCTCTGATTGTATACATTTTCTGATTCATGTTTTAACAAGTACTAATTCGGAGCTTTCAACCAGCGCAAATGAATTGTCACTTGAAAGTCATAAAATATCATTAAAGCGTCTTCCTTATATACACCTATATATGACTCATCGATCAAAGTGGTGACGTGTCACTTTATGATTCGTTAACGTTATATTAACATTGCAGCAGTTGCTGCAATCCTTTCAAGCGGACTATTGATTACACCATTCATTACACCTACTTCTTCCATTACTCAACACTACCTTTCTTGTCCTCACCCAGCGTTGAGAAGTGCCTTCAAAGTGGTGAGACAATGCAGAAACAAATCTGATTTGAGGATTGGCCAGGCTGTCTTCATACGCCTTACCAAGCCTACTTTGTGCATACAGAAGGACTTCACGTACTCTTGTAGGCTGATTCCTAGTCTCGCTCATGTATGTCTACCTGCTGGACGGCTGCATGACCTTAGTTTTTGAGCTTCTGCTGATATCTTGTCCATTTTTGTTCTATCGCGCTTTTCTTAATTTTCATTTACTACTAATTTCTCTTTTATCAGTACCGTTGCATAGTTGTTATTTTGCTTTTACAGTATTTGACCATCCAGTGAATTGCGTTCCGTGTGTAACTTACGATGACTGCTTGATGTTTATTCTCATTCTGTCGTTGCTCTTCAAAGAGACAGCGTGACTGGTCAGAGTTCGGGTAATACAAAGTATCGCAATGAGTTTCCGCGTTTTCAACTGTACACCATAAATACTGTTTCCAATATCATTTAACATACTTTGAAACCCACCACCATCGCGCTGAATTAAGTTTCACCTTTTCTTATCACTACTTGGATTTGAAAACTTTTTTATGCTATTCAAAGAGCCAGCATTCAATAGAGGCTTGTAAATAGGTAGACATTTGTGTATTGCAAAAGCTAAATCACGAATGAAATCATCACTTGAATTTTGAATCAATTTACACTTCTTCTTATTATCATGTATCCTGTTTAACTTTCGCAACGCCTTTTTAAAATGACTTGAAGTTTTGAAGGAGCGTTTCGATTGACGAGAAGATGCCTTCCGTTTTGCAGACATTTTTATTCTAATATGAAAATAGATAATACAATTACAATTTTTGCATAGTACCTACAACACTATACACAAAAGTTTACAAGCATTCACATATCACGCAGAGTTTGTTGCTGGTACTTATAAAATTACACAAAACACTTAACAAGTTGAAGAAGGAAGCTGATATACACTCACATCGGCTAGAGTCTGATTTGTAGCAGTTATGAGCTGCTCAATGTCTTCCATTAGATGCTTTGAAATAGGACAGCACATACAACAGGGCTTTGAATGGAAAGTCTTTAGTATATTGGCATAGTATGCCCGCAAACTGATCACCTCAGAATGTCCTTGAGCAGCCACATTGATGCTTATTGATGGCGGTCCAGTGAACAAGTCCAATTTACATTTCTCACCCTTCTCGTCAAAGTAGCTGGAGGTGATAATGTCATGGAGACATGTGTTGTGTTTCCGTTGGATACTGCTGCAGCAGCAGCGAGAGTATTCCGGTACAATCTCAGTTTGAGCTAGTGGGCGAAATACTTCATTGAGCCAAAATCTTGCAACTCGTGTAAGAGCGTTGTTCACGACTCTCATCAACATTCTCTGCACCACAACGTCCTCTTCGCAGCGGAAATACTGAAATATTTCCTCCATCAAATCCACCAAATCCGCTTTATAGCCAGTTATATTTACGGCAGAATAGAATATATTGCCGGTGAAGAGTTGACTTCGGTAAATTATTGAAATGGGAATGTTGGTAGTAAACGACATGCTGATTGACATTGTATTAGCCTCAAATTATGCTTGAAATAGAACGGTACAATGTCCTTATATAGAAAAGCCACACAAAGACACAATAGTGACCAATCACAGACGTGCATGATGACTCATCATGCACGATATACAGTGATTGTTGAAAATATTTCTTGATCACAGAGGGGACAAGATGAAATTTTAAAGGGTACATAGCATGTAGAACACATAACGCTATGAGAACATGTTAAAAGGAGAAGGGATCGTTCCCGTTCAAAACACTTAACGCAGTTCTGTACACATAATAATTTAAATGTCTCTTCTTCTAATTTCCTTCTGAAGTCACTTTTATTGGGAGAACTGTTTATTAAAACACTGTCAAATGTCTCCTTTCCATATCGTTCCAATTTGATCCTCCTAATTTCACTATCATTGCAGTGTAGCATGGAGAAATCCTCTATCCACCTACGATCCAAATTGTGATTCATAGCATGCTCATCTAGATCCATTAGTCGATCAACCAAATCACCAGCGTTGATATTTTCACTGAGATTTATTACAGTTTCTATAGCTTTGAACGAATATCCAAGGTCTCATGCGACAACCCAGGACGTTGGGATACTAGTCATCATTATGTTTGTCATCAAACAACTATCTCATATTTACAGCTTAGTTTGTCTACGTAAAAAGGAAAATCAATGTGACTGTCATCGTGATTACAATGGTTGCAATAGTCCCAATAGTCGCAATTGAGCAAACTCATTCAAAATCAAACAACAGACGTCTATCGGTACGTACCCCAAGTACTCAGAACAAGTCGCACAAGTTCGATCATAGACGTTCCGAAACACAATGTACTCAACCCAGTCTGCCAAACACATGTACCTATCCAATAAGACAGAAGTCATACATGTTCCTATTCATAACACAGCAATTTTTACATGTACCTATCCATGTACCTAACTATAACACTGGATTTTACATGTACCTATCCCACTCGTAGTAGGGCACAGTTTTCACTACTCCCGAACTCTTTTCAATCAAAACAAAAAGCTAAGCTATTGGGACACCAAATATTCTCGCAAGGATTTCAACGCACGTAACTACAACTTTTTGTTAACTGACACTGACTGACTATCTTCGATTGTTCGAAATGCCAAAGACAGCTGAAAGTGATGGATCCAAGTGCAAAAGAATTACTTGCCAATATCCTCAAGAATTTAGAGTAACACCAATGAATGAACTTTTTTGTGTGCTTTGTGAATGCCCGGTGAAATACGCGAAATAGTTTATGATTGACAGTCATGGTAAAAGTGCCAAACATGCGACGAAGTTACAAAGAATTACCTCTTCATCATCAGTACCCACCTCATCAAAGCATGAAAGTCAGACCTTCTTAAACTTCAAACCTGATCTGGCTAAGCATGTAACAACAGCGTTTTTAGCCGCTGACATTCCTTTACATAAATTAGAGCATCAAGCGATACGAGATTTATTTGATTTTATGGGTTATCATTGCCCATCTGAGTCATCATGTCGGCAACATGTGCCAAAACTCTTTCAGTTAGAACAACAGAAACTTTTCTCCCCAAAACATTAAATGCTATGCAATAATGAATTACAACGCCAGTAACAATTAATTTTCAATGATAGCCTATATGATAGCCCAAATTTCAAATTTTCTTACTAATGTTAATATGTGCATTTGGCCTTTTCAACTTAGTTCCTGACGAAGATTGTGACCAGTGGCCCATCTCATTGTCCTCCAATCGAGACCGGTTGAAGTTTTAATAATTATATTGATTTAATAAGACGTTGTTTTTTCATAAAAACTTATATTGAAGTATCATCGACCGATCCGTCTCTTGGGCTGTTGATTATTTTAAGAAAGAGTATGTAAGGAGAGCCATTTTTCACTGCGGGATATTGAACAATTAACAGGAGGTTAGCATGGACTTCCAGGAAAAACTGCAAATCTGCTATACTTGTGCTTGACCTGGGTTGATCACGCCTTCAATGCAATTTTAGTTCGCAAACATGGCACCATCTCAATC
Source organism: Prostheceraeus crozeri (assembly GCA_907163375.1). NCBI lineage: Eukaryota > Metazoa > Platyhelminthes > Polycladida > Euryleptidae > Prostheceraeus > Prostheceraeus crozeri. Next base: position 87,812 of record CAJQUW010004462.1, read on the forward strand.
AGGAATCGTTAAAAAGATATGAATGAGTGAGCTTGGCTACGTTACTAAGACGATACCTGGACCGAGAATCGGTGAGAAAATAGTCTAAGATCTGACCCTTATCGACTGAACCAACTGCATCTTTGATCAACAACAGAGTCCCCATTTTGACAAAAAAAATAAGCAATTCTTAACTCGTTGAGTTTTCGATGCTGTTTGGCGGTCAGCATGGCATCACGCACCAGTTTTAAACTTGTGTGATCGGTGTCTCTTTGACTTACTCGAAAGGGAATTTATGTTCTGCGGAAATAGACCACAGATCGATATTATGGATTAAAATTCATTCAAGAAGTTCCAGCTCACTTCAATACTTCAAGACCTGAAGGAAAGGTGATCATCGATTTCTCCCTGTACAGCTCCTCAGAATGTCAAATCCAGGATGCATGTGAATTGTAGCTTTTGTCACAATAAAAATTGATGGTCTCAAAGTAAGAAGTTTGGTGATGACTGATCAAAACAGTCATCCTTGTTTGAACTGCTCAAGATCCTTCTTCTGATTGATAGGAATGGTCAGTCTCACTTGTCTAAATATCACACTAAACAGTAATACAAAGATTTTTGTCACTGAATAATTTTTTAAGAGCAATAAGAGCACCTTTAGTTCCAAGCTAAAATTTCTATTGATCCTTAACGTTGATTTAGGACATCGTCGATGATTCGGCAAAAGGCCTTATGTGCAAAATTTCCATTTTTCTGGAGAACGCGTTACGCAATTCGATGATCATAATGAAATGGAGTAAACAATATTAATATCCTGTTTGGCCTGACATTAATTCCAAAGCATAAGCCTACATGCATTTACACATCAGTCTAAAAAGACAATAATGCAAATGTCATTGAATACTTTGACGGAATTATTGCTTAACCAGGTGTTAACGGTCATCGTAGGTTGCTAAATATTACAACAAAATACGTAAATAATGAAAGTTATTAGATAAATTATCACAAGAAATGGGTTTGTAATGGAGCATTGGCACAAGCGAACCCTGATGAATGTGATACGGGTACTTCATTTGTTAGGAAATTACTACTCATAAATTTTTATTATCATTAGAAGTACTCATTTTTGTAGCTTTGATTTCTGCGAATATGAGTCATGCCCTCCTAATGGACCAAAATGTAACGCAATGATGCACTCCATTATCCAAACTGATCTTGCACTCCATTATCCAAACTGATCTTGCACTCCATTATTTTAATTGGGCATAGGACTTATTTCACTATTTAATTTGGACTTATTTGCAAAAATTCGTCAAAATTTAGGAAAATGAACCTTCTTCAAGTCGATTGAGCTACTTGTGTAAGTTTTGAGATTCCTTGGTTTTATATTAGGGAGACATGATTTAGGAGTTGGGAGTGATGAAATTCCGACTTTCGATTTTTAAGGACCACCCTAATGTGCATGTTCGTCAGATAGTAGCTAAATCAATCCTAAGACAAATAGACCCAGGCTAAATAGATATACAATAGAAGTAACCTATGGTGTCCAAATCGGTGCAGGTTTTCATTCTTTTATCAGTTATCCTGCGTGACATCAAATTCATTCAGATACAGATTTTGTTTCATACTCTGAAAATTGAATTCGTCTCGCAAACTACTATACCATAGCTTAGTATACGAGTGTAATAAGGCTGCATAAGCACTACACATACGCACTTTTTCCCATTCAAATTCAATCAAAAGATTGATCAGCATTTAGGCCCCACGCGCTAAAATGCCACTCCGAAAACGAAAGTTTCTGTGAAGAAATCTATTTGATAAGTCAATACAAGTGAGCAGTATTAACATTTTGATATTCAATATTAAAAAAAGAAATAAGAAGGAATTCTCCATTATGAGTTCAATTGTTACATTCGTAAGTTGACATAGCTGCCGAGATCATTAATGAAATGCAATTGAGCACATTTCATAATAATAGTTCTTCACATGAAATCATACGATGATAGGCCCTAAGAGCCATGGATGATCCGAGGCCTCAACTCATATATCAATTTTCGCAAAAAGAACGTAATCAGTTTAATCATGATTCAGATAAAAGAATGATAAAATCGACTATGCCACAGTCTATACTTGGCAGACTTTTGTTGCAAATAACAGAAAAGAAGAATGCTAGATTTTACATTACAAAATAGAATGTAGATATGTGACTATACCATTGTGATTACAGTATTTTATCACATCCTTTCCGCTGAGTAGGTAGGCTATATGTACATGCAACATTAATTGCGCACAATACAGGCTCCTTTCAGCAATCAGATTCAACAAGGCTGTACGAAGAGGTCCAAGCCTTCTCGAAAATGTGGTTTCAGTTGTCGCTTGATTGTTGAACCGGACACTATTGACAGCGCGGCTACCTAAAGACAGCTGATCAAGTATCAATTTTCGTTTACGCCACGTTTAGGTTTCGAGTCTGCACAATCCAGGGCAAAATTTGAAAAGTTATAATGAATTAGCAACTTCATCATCAGGATCAAAGTTAGTTTTATGAACTTTTTAGTTTAACTATAGCCGATATGTGCATTCAAAAGAAACCTTTCTTTTTCTTCTTTGGCTTCTGTTTAATATCATTAGTTTCCAGCTTCTTCTTCAGTTCTAATCGCCGCTCCTTTTCTAGTTCCTCCTGTAAATACGAAGGCGGTCATAGCTTCTTTATGAGTTTCAAAAAATTCGTTGTTCGTTCACTTACTGTCGATTTCGAAGGTTTGGTTTCAGGAGATTGGTCAGTCTTCAATGAAAGTGATGGAGATGACGACAATGTTGACGAATCTGAGCAGGAGGAATAAAAACATATTTAATCTATGTACAAGCACAGTAGTATTTGCATACACACAAGTAAGATAGAAGGACCTCTGAAAACTAAAATGTAAAGAACAATTTTCACGATTGTAATACTATCAAACAAAATATTGAACGAAATAAGTTAAAAGCAACGGTAGATCTAGGATTCTCGGTTAGGGAACCCATTGCTCAGGCGGTATACGTACGTACACATATGCTTTAGGTATTATAATTTTGATGTTACTGTGATTCAATTGCTCCCACAGTTACTGCACTACACAACTGGCGCATGTTCTTTCCGATGGTGACATCCGTTATGGCCAACTCTGTCATCTTGTTTAATACTATAAATAGGCAGTTTAAAGCATCTTAGTTGATGGCAGATAACTTCATTGTGAATTTCACTTCAAATTGTTTCGTCTCCCCAAAGATGTTTGCTGCTAAAATTTAAAATTACTTCATTGGTAATAAATATATACAAGTCCGAGCTGTCGCGAGCCGGCTCGCAGTGTCAAAGTTTGGTAAGGAAACTTGGTGATGCTTGCCCGCTTCGTGTTTGACAATTCTCTTTAGAATGAGGATTAAGGATAAATGAGTTGGGGTTGGAGGCTTTTAGTTACCAATGCCTTAACAATTTCAAGATCACGATGCCTGTTAATAATAATAATAATAATAGATCTTGCCCCTTCCTTTCCACTTCAATTCCTATATAAACAGAAGTCGTGGACATTTCCTTTTTTATAGACAATTGTACAATTCACTCCTACTGACCGCTAACCAGCTTGACCGCACTCGACTGATCTCCTGTGCATCAAAAGGATCAGGTGACTGGATTAATGTATTACTGTCTTCATCGCTCGGCCTTCATCTGACAGACAATCAACTTTTCGTTGCTTCCGCCACTCGCATCGGAGCCCCTGTTTCTATTGCGCATATGTGCACTCACTGCGGCTAAAAAGCGAACGGCAATGGCGCGCATGGATTCGTCTGCCCTAGAAGTACGGGTCGCCACATTCGCCATTTCGTTTATGAACGACGTGATGGACAGGACAATGCATTCCATCCAATTGCCAACTGTGTTCGAACCTGCCGGACTGTTAATAGACCAGAACATCAGACCCGACGGCATCAGTCTATCTCCTTTGGAAATTAGTAAATCGATGGCATGGGATGTCACGTGTACGCATCCGTCTGCAAAATCATGGGCCTCTACAACCTCGGCTGAATTATCTGTGGCGAATGCAGTTGACTAAATACAAAGACTTTGACATCGACTTCTTCCTTCAAACTGTTTCCGTCGAAAATTGTGGTGGTTATGGAGAACTTGCTTTCGCTTTTTTAAAAAAGCTGGTTTCTCGAATCGCCACGAAGACTGGTGAAACGAACGCAATTTTTTGTTTATGTCAACGCTTGACTATTGTCATTCAGATAGGGAACTGCGCCTGTGTCTCGGAAACTCTTCCAGCTCCTGGAGCTGCTCTCCATTCCCATAATTGACTTTCAAAGTTTTTACATGCAGCTTTGTAATGCCACTAATTGTGTTGATTTTCGTATAATATAATTCACTCAATAATAATAATAGAAGTATATTTGGAGAGAAACAACGCCCCAATATTGGAAAGCGTGATGCGTGAGTTACTCGAGTGGTTTGTATTTCATCAAGTGGAGCGCCACTGATGCAGACCGCCACCATTTCTTCTCTAAATATCGTAGTCCATCGCAATCTTCCTCATCCAGGTTGTTCCATGTTACCTCGGAGGGGATCATCCCATCTGATAAGAGGTCTTCCTCATTTCCGTGGATAGTTGTAGGGATACCAACAAGTCGTCCGTGGCGTCCATCGGTTGTCTTTCGTTCTAGCTACGTGCCTTGTCCAACGATGTTTCACATGGTAGATGTGCTCGACCGCATCCGTTACTCCTGATTTCTTTCTGATGACACTTGAACGAATATGCTGTTTCTTCGAAATGTGGGTCACTCTGCGTTCTGCCACTCTCTGTGCCGTTCGGATCTTAACTTCGACGTTCTTGGTAGACGACCATGTCTCCGAAGCGTAGGTCATTGCAAGAAGGATGTCAGTATTGAATAGATAGGCCTTCGTAGTTTTGGGAACTTGACTTGATGTTAGTGCCGTTTTAATCTTCTTGAATGTTGCCCAACCACTTTTAATTGTTATTCGCTTCTTTGAGCAGATAACCATTTGGTGTTATGATTTGACCCAAATACATGTATTCTTCAACTTGTGTGATGAAGTGCCCATTCATCTTGATTGTGCTGCTTTTGCTTCGTGTTATGTTCCATTGGGTTTTACCAGAATGCATCTTGAGGCCGATCTTTTTTGATTCGACGTTTACCTTCGGTAGCATCAGGCTTGCCACTTCGCAAAGACAAAAATACAGACTTGGTGATGGGTCATCTTAGTAGTATAGAAAATGGTGTCAAGTGTCATGTGAAATGGAATAACTCAAGATTGAGATATTTGTGGGACACATGAGCCTATCAAGCTGTTCAACTGTAGCCAGAGTACAAACTCTGATTTCATTGTTCATAACAACAACGAAATGTACATGCAATGCTGACTGAGAAAATAGGAAGCTTTGATATTGCAACAAATACAAGTATATTGAGAGATAAAAACGAGTTCTTTGTATGATATCATGACTTAACATTGGACTTATCGTTCACTTAGTAAACATAGAATCGATTATTTTTTGACTATCTGAATCGAGATGTGACATTTCGGACTCTCGCTCTGATTGTAGGCGCAGTTTTTTTAGCACGAATCTCTTCAACCGCTTGCTCAGCTGCAGCCAACTCCTCGTTTATATTGCTCAGTTCTTTGTCAACCGTTTCAGTGCTTGTAAACGCCAGTTACGCGTTCTTTGGACGATGACAGCGGTTGTGGAAGTTCTATGGTTGACTTCTTTTTCTGAAGCAGTTTGTATTGAGCGGAAGCCTGGGATATCATTTTCATGAGGTTTTGGGAGGCTTGAAATGTTTCGAAATTTTTCCTGTCAAAATGCGAACAGATAATGCGTCGAGCATCGTATGTTGCCGCATCCATTCTGGACTGATAAATCGATTCAACGGTCTTCATTTTGGAGAATTCTCTCATTCTACAACCATGTTATGAGGGAGCGGACTGTCATTTAGTTTACCCTCGGCAAACAATTTCTCTAATGATACTGTATCTTTCATTTGAACTCGAATCAATGATAATTCGTCTACTGCCTTGATTCTGTTCATGTTCAATGCATCGCACAATCGCTGAAAAGATCTCAAGAACTTCTCGCTATATTCACTGGTATGAATGAGATGACATCTGCGAACAATATCAGATGTTCAAGAAAGAGAGAGAGAGAGAGAGAGAGAAGTCTTGGACATTGGAAGTCAATGATTTACGCCACAGTTATATTTTCCAAATGCAAAATACAGGGTTCCCGCGGCTTTTCGAACAAAAAATTCAAGGGTTTTCAAGGGCAAAATCAATGATTTTCAAGGGTAACGTAAATTTGAGATTTCTCATAAGTATTGAAATACATTTTCCATGATTCAATAGATCATTTTTATGCATCAAAATGAGTAGAAAATCAATTGAAATATATGTTAAATACTTGAATATTCAGTTAAAGATCTATGAGGCGGCCAGAAGCCGCAGCGACAGATGTGTCATACTGGTTAGACGTCGTAGCCGACTTGACGGCAGCAGTTAACAAACGGGACAATTATAGGTTAATAACGCAAAATGTGTTATCGCGTTGGTTGCCAACTTCGAACACAAATTACCTGCGGAATTGTATAACATATAGAGGCATTACATGTGTAATCCCTCCACGCAAATGAGAAAGCTATTTTGACTTAAGCAAGAGTTAGTACATGTGAATGATTATGAAAAAAAATCTCAGTGGCTACAGCTTTTTAATACATATGAAAGCTTAGTAATCGTGAATGAATCAGACAGATTTAAGTTTATTGAGTTCAACGTTGATGGAAGAGAGCTCTTCCTTTTTCTCGCTGGCCCGTCGTCGCATAGCATTTGATTTCGACACCAAGGTCAAATCGGCATTCTCCTCTGCCCTTTCAGCACATTCAATGGATGACTGAAAGAACAAAATGTAAATAAAAATCTCATTTATTAGAAATGTAAATAAAATATATTTCCTTTCATGCGTAGGTATTGTGGTATAGAGTAGAGTAAAGTTGGGCATTGAATTTATCTAACTATTTCACGTCAAGATAATTTTGAGACAGTTGATCAAAATCAATAACTTTCCAATGATTTACTGCACATACTCGTATATTAAATGTTGCATCTGAGTTTAAATACATAGGCTTAAATTTGGTCATTTGATGATAAGAATAAACTTCCAAGGAGACTTCAGCATTTCTCAGGAGCTAAACCCATTAAAATTTTTCGAACCCATTTGTTCTTTTTTCCAATACAATGATTAGTTGTAGAATGCTGCCATCTACTCTTATGATTGCTATAATCTTATGGACAATTTTCACCTGCCTTGGTCAGTGCCTGGATGTCTTTTTCCAATCTTTGTTTCTTTGATTCCATTTCGTCGATCGATGCTCTCCTCTTCATCCGCTTTTCTTCTTCTGTCTTTTCTTTCACTTTAGTTTCGAGGTAAGTTCGATAGTGGCGTCTTGCATTTCCGGCTGATATTATCAAGTCCTTAGTGATATTAACTTTTTCAACACCACCCGCCTTCTGAATGTGATCAATAATAAGTCTTCTGGCTGTAAGGTTGAGTGCGGTTTGGTTTTCCACCACAGCGTACTTATTCGTTGAGAATCCTCGTTCGACTGTTGACTGACCATGACTCAGACAAAGCAATACCTTTACCACTGGCCGAAGTCGTTTGTATTCGTCCTTTGTATTCAATTGTCGGTAATAAAATGAATCTAAACGATCACTCGAAGCATTGAATTCAACAGAATTTTCTATCAAATACATTCGAAATGCTGTAAATTCTTTGATGACGAGATCCGCTTTTTCTGACGGTAATCGTCCAGCACTTGTCAATTCTTTGAGGCAGATGGTAAAATGATTGATAATTTTCTCCTCGTCTTGCTTGATTAAATCGGGATGGAGGCACACCAAATTTCGAGCAAGCCGATAACGAACAGGCGATTTCTCCAATATCTTCTTTGTTGTGGCCATGAAGAAATCCAAGCATGCAGACCTGAAACGAAACACATCGAGATCTGATATCTTGAATTTCTTTCTCACACTTGTAAGGCTTTCGGAAGCGGCAAATCCAATTTGTATTTTTGACGTCTCTTTATGGTTTTCAGAATTTTCAAAATCAATTCGTAGCAGATCATCGACAGACGAGATATCATTCATTTTTTCAGACTTAACAAATCGCTTCATCAGCTGCCTCACAAGGAAATACAAATCTGTTATCATTATAGGAAGAACAGGTGCATCCGTTTGATATTTTCTTAGAAATTCCTCGATTTCATTTCCAACAGAAATGAAAACTTTTCCTTTCACTTCAAAAAGGCGATCATTGACAGTTTGTTGTACGGATGCAAATGATTTTGTTTTTGGTCTATTTATTGCTTTCTTGTTGACTGATTCAACAAATTTGCTTACATTCGGCATTATTTCTAATGCTCGGCTCATGACTGAAACATTTTCTAGCCAACGGGATCTACAGAACTTGCTTGGAAATTCTTGTGATCCACTTACGGATATATAGTCATGACGTCTAGCGGGACAGTCTTTGAATAGATAATACAAAGACCCAAGTGCGTCTTCCAAATCCCATCCTGATGCTTCACAACCACTACGAAAGGCGTTATGTAGTGTATGCAATCCACATGAGCCAGTATTCAATAAACTTTTGGAGTGTATTTCCAGGCATTCACAATTTTTTTTAAAAACCAACCAGTTGGTGGCTGGTCCATCCATTGATAGCTGAACAAGTTTTGTTTTGTCGAAATCCAAAATGATGGGAAGGAGCTTATCAAAGATGTCATCTGCCCTGGAATGACCTAAAAATTCTGACTGAAAATAGACCGTCGACACTTGATCCAAGTGCCAGTATCTCACATGCACATCCATCTGATTCTGTTTTAAACTTTTGTTCAAACTTTCATCATATAATAGAACATATTCATCAGCATTTTCAACGTTCTTCGATATTAGCGACTTAAAATAAGGCGCTAAACCAAACGTGGCTAAGTAGTTTGTTTTGTTTTCGCCGCAAGTGAATTGTTGGGCAATAGTAGAGTCAGAAAACATGTCATTGAATATAGCTTTTATGCTCGCATTACTCCTATACGAATGATGCTCATAAACTGTATGCATCGTCCATTTGATTTCGGCTTTAACAACAGACGAAGATGCAGCAGCAGCATTGGATGAGAGGAATGATGAATTTGAATCAACAGGTTTCTCAGAAGTTGCGTGTAATTGAGAGTGATCAGACGTCGATGTTTCTTCGATCGGTGAATTGAAAATAGTTATGTAATCAGTGATCGGCTTGCTCTGCGACCCTTTTTTTACAAATCCAACGTGCTTTTTACTAGACATATGACTTAAAAGAGCAGATCTTCCCATGCGCTCGAGACTTAACGACTTAGCACAAAAGCTGCAATACGCCACTGTCGAACTATTACCTTTGCGCAACCAATCACTAAACTCTTTTTCTTTCAACCACATGTCTTGGAAAGTGCATGAACCACCAGGCATATTCGAAAGTCACCTGAAATGTTGACAGATGTTATCAACAAACACCATTGGTAAATACAAAATAAAGAGATCAATTATATCAAAAATATTGAGACAATTTCGCCATGCCATCCATTTTTCTTCCACCAAACATCCTCCATGTATTATTTCATGACCCTTAAGCTCAAAGTAAAATACTGTTAATCTGTTAAACCACATTTCGTCAGAAATTATCATGATTCGTTCATTGTCATGAATTAAAGATAGATTTCTCCCTAAATAATATATTGAGCAAATTTCCTAATTATTCGATGAAATTGACAAAAATGTCACAAGCTCTGTGGTTATGTAACCTTCCCTAAGGGGACCAATTCAACCGGTCCACTCGCTGATCATAACCAGTAAATAACCAATAAATAATTTACGGAGAAATCTGCTTTTAATTTGTGACAGTTTTGTACATGACTTCATTATAAAAAGAAGACTTTATAAAATAACACTATATTACATCACAAATTAAGTTACAAGTTTGCAGTGTCTTTGAAGTACAAATTTGATACTTAGAAATTTCTGAAATCGACTTTTATAAAAAAAGTTGTTGCACAAAAGAGCAAAGACAAAAGTAACAAGTAACTCAACAGAAGCAAAAACAAACTTTATAGTCTTGTTTTCAATGTTTGTGTTCACTGTTCACAATCCCATCAGTTACTTCAACAATATAACTGAAAATTTCTCGGCTATTGAGATGTCATCCGCATATTCATTTTTCATAGATTGGAATGCTCTACAAGCCAGAAGTCAACATCAATAACAATATAACCGACCTTTAATGCTGCAAACACCATCTGAAAACGATGAAGTGAGTAAACCGATTAAAGCAGCTAGCTTAATTAATAGATATATTCATTTTCAAAAATTAAGTGATTTGTGTTACATGATATGTAGACCACATCAAAATTTTGACACGCAAAATATTGAAATTGATGACTTCATCAAAATTCAAGGGTTTTCAAGGGCGATTTCAAAATTCAAGGGTATTCAAGGCCTTGAATTTGTCTTTTAAAAATTTAAGGGTTTTCAAGGGCCGCGGGAACCCTGAAAATATAAATGCAGACTATTACAGACATCATAAGGAAATACAGACCAAATACAGACTTTACAGACCAGTCTGTAAATACAGACCAAGTGGCAAGCCTGGGTAGCATGCTCTCACGGGATCTTGCACTGATTGCCAGAAGCACTATATCGTCAGCAAAGGCCAAATAGTGAAGCATTTTCCCGTCTATCAGCATCCCCTCCTCTGGGTCGAAGTGGATGTTCCAGAAGACTTGTTCCAAATCGCTAGTGAAGAGACTTGGACTGATGACATCACTTTGTCTGACTCCTCTTTCGATCGAAGGATACTCTATTATACTTCGAATACAAACTTTGCTGCAGGTAAAACGTCTTTTAATTGGCGAGGAGCAAATAATCTTGAGGAGGCGTTTTTGCATAACTGGTTGATGTGGAGAGACCATGTTAACCTTTCATCAAATATCACACCCAAATTTCGTATTTCTAATTTCAGCCGGATAGATCGCATGCAATCTTTCTCCCTTTCGAGTTTTCGATCAAACGAGATGAACATCTGTTGGCATTTGCTTTTTCTTATGTCCATTTTGTTCTCAATTGTTCATGTAACAACTTGATCATACACGGGAGTGGCATTCGATGAGATGTTGTATTTGAAAAATTTTCCAGCAAGTATGATATCGTCTGCATATTTAATCAAGATCGAGCTTCTTCTAGGAGAAGGTCAGAGATAAAATAGCCGAAGATTAGCGTCCAAAAGATGACCCTTGAGGTATGGCACTGGAGACGTCAATCATTTTGCTCTTTGAATCGCGCCAACGAACTCTCATATTATGTCTATTATTCAGATAGTTTGAGATAGAAGTTATTACAAAGCTACTGAAGCCATCTTTAATCATTTTCTCAATTAGAGCAGCATGGCAAATGCGGTCAAAACCTGTCATTAAGTCAATGGACACAACTTGATAGGCAGAAACATTCGCTTCTTGCAAGCTCATGGAGACATAGTTCTCAAGTTCTGTCATAGTGCAAACAGTAGAACCTGAAGGTCGGTAAGCGAACTGGTGACTATCAAAAGGTTGAAGAAATTCAAAACCAATTCTCTTCAAAAGTAACTTTTCGAATATGCGTTCAGGAATGGGACGAAAGGATATTGGTCTAATTACTGACAGTTTTGGTAGTGTAGTTTTAGGAATAGGAACTACATCTGCCTTTTTCCATTCCTTTGGTTGCTCCGCAACCTGTAAGCACTTATCAAAATGACTGTAAGCGGCTGTGAAATATTTTTTTGCTAATTTTGACCACACGAGAGAAGGGATATTATCGGAGCCAAGAGACTTTCGTAAAATTGACACGCTTTAAATAATCGAGTATCTCATTTTCTTGAAACTGGAATGGAACTATAAATGGAAATCGATCATTGGTGTAGGTCTTCGGAATTAAATGTGCAGATGTTAAATCTTGTTATATGAAATATATGTTGGGTTCAAAAATTGAACAAATAGAAATCTGAAGTTAGTATTGAGAATTAGTTGATAGTACCATCTCAAATTTGGCCCGACTTTCATCCATTTTTTGTAGAACATGTGCGTCTTTTAGCGAGAGAAAATTTTAACTAATTTGCGTCCCACTTTCAAGCATGGTACAGCTTCCTTACTCAAGTGGAGTAAAGGCTTTCTGATTTTGCAATATTTCCTCAACATCACACTTTGCATATCTTAGATCCTTTATTTTATCATTTTATTTGAAGCGTTCAGAATGTGCAACACTGCCTCGTCGGTTTAATATGAGCTTGTGCAATGCTACTGCACATCCATTTTTTGTGTTGTAGAAGGCAAGCTTCTTAGGATCGTCCGTTTTGTATGTGCACAAATATGCGCAGTATTGTGCCATTTTAGACATTTTGCATATGTTCAGGAACATGAGCAAGTGAGTTCCTGTCAATGACTTTAGATCTCGTATTTCATACAGTTCATTTTCTGCATGTGCGTTGATCCTCTAGCGCTTAACTGATTCGTCACCTAGCATGCTAACAGTGTCGCATCAGATCACTGGCACGTGTGACATCATCTCGTCTCCTAAAGTTGATGATTGTGGCTAATTGAGGAATCATAAGTGCGTCAAAGTTCACTAGATTGAGCATCATGCAAAGAAGAAGCCATTGAGACAAGGTTGAAAATTTTACCGAACTACACCTTTAAGTATACAGCACAATTTCAACAATACTTCGAAAAACACTGGAAGTGTATGAATGATCACTGTTAGCAACTAAAATTAAATGGAATTGCAGCATATTATGTCCATTAGTGACAGGGACATCGTTTTTCTAATAACAATAAACTTCAAAGTGCCCTGTTAAGGTTAAACAAATATGCGAAGTCTAACTGAAAGCCGCTGGGGCGCTGAATTCGCCTTAACTCAAAATTCACCTTCTAAATTAACTCAAAAATTCACCTTCAAAGAATGAGACAAATTTCAGAAGAAAAAAAATGAGTTTTGCAATTTATTATTCGACGTTGTTAAAATTAGGGGTGCAAAGCGATTAAGCAATTAATCGTTTAATCGCTTCAAATACTTGAGAAATGCATTTAATCGTAGGCTTCCGATTAATCGTTTTTTCCGTTTCTATTCTAATGCAAAAAAGCATATCATCTTGCTGATTCTTTAGATAGTAGTGTTAATGAATGAATTTTCTACTAAGTTGATCAATCGATTATTCTATTAGTGCGTTTCGTGTGAAGGTTGGAATTCTCCAGTACGGAACAGAAAGGTGTGGAAATGAATGACTTATTTTATGATTCGGTGACTATGCTTTATTTTTAGTCTTCTGGTAGCATTAGACTGCACTGATATTCCAGATAGGCGGTCTCGAGTAAGGGTAATTAAAATGAATGAAATAAGTGAGTCAGCGGCACGCAACGATGTGACTTATTGACGTATCCTTCCTGACGAATCGTATGGTTGTAGATATCTGTTAAATTGTTTTGTGAAGAGTGACATTTTTGTAATTATATCCATATACTTTTGTTGAAGAAATTTCTGTGAGACAAACGCCTTCAATAATCATTCATTTCTCAATTTTGCTGTTTCATTAAAGTTTCCTTGAGATTCATTGTTTTAATTTCATTTTGCATTAAATAATGGGGTCATAATTACGCGGGCTCTATAAATGTTACAATGTAGACATAAATGTAAATTTCTTTTTTAGAGTAAAATACCTTTTCATGATCAACATGTAGACCTACATGCAATTAACGTTAATTATACAACCCTTATGCACTAGGCCTATACTTTTAATATGAGTTACATCAATACAAAAGACAAAGTGATTGTGCATGGGAATAAAAACTTAACAATACGTTGAGAAGCAGTGATAGTTTACATAATAACAGTAATACTGTTATCTAATATTAGTAGTAGATATTGAAATTATATAAGAAATTAATCGCTTTATGATGCGATTATTAATCGTTTAATCGTATCCATGCGATTGCGATTAAAAAGTCACCCCTAGTTAAAATCTATAACATTTTCTCAAGTGACGATAGACAATGCATGCCCCTGCCACCCTTAACACATGATTTTCTTGCATACTTTTTTCCAATCTCGAGACCCAATGATTTTGACCCTAAAAGTCGGAAAAGTAGGAAAATTTCGAGCTGTAGGTTCTACTCCAATAATTGCGAAGTAATTATGGCAGTCACGCTGGAAAGAGAAAAAAATTTCAAATTTCATGAATAACTGTTACTTACCGACTGACGATTGAGCAGTAAAAGATGTGAGGACGGAAACAGACTTCGGATTGGAAAAAATGTCTAACCCACAATTTATAGATTTCCGCAGCGCCTGCAAGTTCGAAGTCATTCGAATGCAAAAGGTAGAATTATACAAGTATTATGTATGCAGCCCTACCTCTTCGTCAGAATTCATCGTATTTTCAAACGCCTCCAATGTTTCGTGGTCCGGAAAATTATCTGAAATTGTATTTTTCTTCTCAGTTTCCCAAATTGCATTCGATATGATTATCAATGATAAAAATTTATGTAGGTTCACGATGACCTAAAAAAGGGACCTGTGAGTCGGCAAATTAAAAGTCAATTCGAATCGAATCGTGATTCGGGAATCAAATCGAATTCTACATAACAGGCCAACTTACTTCCATAATATTTATTAATTTACGATTTTCTTAGCCAACTATGTCGTTAGTAGGCCTACTGAAGTTTGTGAATATTATTCAATAAGCCTATTTTCATAACAGCAAAAATAATGCAATCTCATGATATTTGAAAATGACTATTGAAAGATACAGTGGCACCTCGACGCTCGTAAAGCATAGCAGTCACACTCTAGTCTCATTAAGAAAATTATGGTCTACGACGCTTGAACTGAGCCTTGTATTTCAAATGACATGTTGACGCCAAATTATTAGTTAGAGAGTGTACGTTGATGTGACTCGTGACTGCATTTTAACCTGTCTTGCAAAAATAATTGAACATGTTGATAGGAACTACGTTTGCAAACTCGGGCTTTAGAAAAAAATTTCGGGCTTCGGATCTCACTGAGAACGCAGCCACCATTTATCTTCCTACAGTTGATTCCTGGACTCTAGAAAAAACGATTTTTCAGAGAATTTTTATAACAAGTGAGCATCTCCATAACTTCTCACGTTATTATCCTCATCAAATTCAGACATTATGATGGAAAAGATTGAACTAGTTTGGGTTTGGGAAAGCAAGACGTACAAGCTCGGATCATAATACAACCTCGATGAAGACGATTTATAAGAGCAACTGCTACTCGTGGCACGCGACAGCTGGTTCGACTAAACACGGTGTTCGCCCTGACGAAAAAATACACGTACAATTCGCGTACACAATAAAAAATTTGTATACCACTCATGATCTTTCACACTTTTCATACTACACTACCAGACAAGCGCCTATAAGTTGACTGGAAATCAGCTAAAATGGCAAGATAATGAACCTTTGAAGTTTTATACACTGAAGTATGGTGCATGATTATACCTAATTTGCCGAAAAAATCTCGGTTGCATCAGTTAAGTAATGATCCGATTCCATATAAACCAATGTTCTACACATTTTCAAGGCAAACGCTAAATTCACATCCAGTTTCAGCATTTTTTGACACTGTGCATGTATTTTATAATCATAAGAATATTTACGTGGAATACATGTCCATGAGTGTCTAGGTTTTCGATTTTCACTTGCAGTCATGCTTGTAACAAGTGGACATAAAACAAGCTTCAAGCTACAAGAAGTCAAGCTCATCATGTGGCATCAGGCAGGATCTTGATTTTCAAAGCAGCAATAGGTAGACCACATTTCAGCTTTCGGACTTTTAGAATTTCATGTACGTACTCGACTGAATTTTCAAGGTGCATTTCATTTTTAGGTGTTCTTTTTAATCAATGTTGGCAGGCTCTTTTGAGCTTTTCAATTACTTATTTGTTCGAGGATCGAATGTTCAAAATGCCTTAGTAGTTATGCCTTTGCTGTTCAAGGTTCAGCATATATTGTACATGTAGAATGGTAACAGGAACGCTTAGTCATCTGAATAAGTAATTGTATTTCACTAAACAAATAATGTAATGTCACTTGTAAACTGTTCAACTAAATCGACACTGTTTAGGGGTAGTCCATCGATTGTCAGGAATAAATACTTTGAAATTGAAAAACGCTTCAGAACGGAAATTATACTCACATTGCTTGTGGATAGAATACGTCTTTGATGTCACCTTGTACTACATGTAATATTTTTCTTTTTAACAGCATCAATATAGAGGAAAATAATCACTTCACTGCTGTAATATTACCCAGAAATTCCTTTAGATATGCTTTAGAAGCAAGATGCTCAATCAACAAAAAGATCCACACCAGACTCAACTTTTTCACACATTTCTCACAGAAATCTCCATATTCTCGCCATGCATTAAATTCACGTCCTTGTGGTAACACTGAACATGACTAACATCTTCAGTAGGGGTAGATGTCAGAAAAATGTTGCATCAAAGGACTTTGTTCCTATTCCAGCTTTTCGTCGAATGAGTTCTTGTCAGCTTTTTGAGTATATTGCCTTTTGGCATAAACCTCAAAAATTTAGTATGATGCATTTATATTTCAAAAAATAAAGGATCAGCTATTAATTTATGAGATGAGAGAAGTCCCTGCTTTGATGATTTTTCTATATTGTAGCAACATGTGCGAGGTGACCATCGTCATGCAATTGAATGAATAAAGATTGCTGTGGATGAGCTCAAGTCATTACGCGCACTTTTCATTCAACCCGGAACATAGCATACGGAACATAGTCCACAATAAAATACAATGCGATATGCGAAAATACATAAAAACAATCGAATTAAGACACGACACGGTCAAAAAAATTCGAAGGATCCAGGAAACGGAAGATACCAAAGTTAAACAACTACCCTAGTGGAGAATCCTGTAAATAATTAGGTAATTAACAGTCATGAACGAATGAATACAAAATAATACTAACCACATAGAGTATCCTACTCTAGCACAGAGTAGGGACTGAAATACATATAAAGGCTAGTCAACTCGACTTAAGACGGGAAGGGAAATAGTCTAAATCAGTGTTTCTCAAGGTGGGCCCTGTGGCCCAAAAGTGGGCCCCAGGCTTTTGGAAGTGTACTGGGTAAGTGACGGAAAAATGAAAGCCAGTATTTGAAAAGAACGACGATAATTTTTCTTGTTTGTGCTTAACGAATTAGTTTTATAGATCTTTTTATTGCATATATCTAATATTACTTTTATAGATATAAATAGTATTATAATCATTTCGGTTTACGAATTGCTTAAGAAATTAAGGTGACTATGGTGACTGCAAGTTATCGATCGTAGACCAGTCAGATATTGGTTATATCTACGCATGCTTGGCGCCGTTTGAGCTCAAATCATATTCTCTGCGCAAGTCTCGATGGCGAGCGACTTCAAACAAACGTCAATGTGTGAGCCGCAGAGTTGCCAACTCTCACGCATTTGGCGTGAGTCTCACGCATTCAGGCCTCTTCCCACGTTCTCACGCTGGAGGCAAAATTTCTCACGCCTGTTGTATTTATCTCACGCATTCGTATTTTTGATGTAATTCTTAACGACATTTCCTGATAGAACTGCACTTTCGCGGAAAATCTATGCAGTTAAGCGAAATAACATGCTAACAGACCTAGATATCTACTTCTTTGAGATGCAGAAAAAATGCGAATACTCGTGTTAGACGTCTCAAGATGCAGTATATTTATTTAATACAATAATCTCACGCATTCCACTCAGCAAATGTTGGCAACCCTGCTGGAGACGCTTTAAAGAGGAATTTTTGCTTCCTGGATTCCAATCATCCGACGATGGAAAGCCTGAATGCACTGAATGTGGACATCGATGAACTCGTAAAAATCATCAAAATCAAGGGAGTCATTGATAAGACAATACACGTTGTTTTTGTCTTGGACAGTTCAAGTTTCATGTTTGTGATTTAGTGAAATTATCATTGAGATATAATTGCTAATCAGGAATACACACTTATCTTTTCTAAGTTCGATTTTTTCAAGTTTTAGGTTACGCAAGTGGTAGACTTTAGGGTAGCTTGTATGTAAAGGATCAAGAAGTACAAATAGATTTCACAATATATAGACCGACGAGTGTAAGTATATCATTTTTAGGGTTTGTCATTGAAAATGAGAAGGCAAAAGAAAACTTACATATAAAGGTAACGAAAGACGTTTATTGTACAAATATAATATTTCCATCAAATAGTGTTTCACAAGTATTTGATCTATGAGCATATTGAGGACAATCATTTCAAAATTTGATATTCACAATAAGACCTGTAAAAACAAGCTTGATTTTTAAAAAATGGGCCCCAGCACGTGAAACGTTGAGAAACACTGGTCTAAATTAATACTTATAAACGATTTTATTTTACCATTTAAGTGGTGCTACTACTAAAATTCTATTACTAAACATCAAACACTACTACTAAAATCGACAGTAGACGTAATGAAAGCTAGAAAGATACTAGGGAAAAGTAAAACGTCAACTTTAAATGCGTTTTCACTTATCGCAATATTTTTTATAGTGGACTAGATTACAAAATTACAAGCAGTGAAGCTAGGTCCCCATAGCAAAAATGCACGACTAATTCAAAAATAGTGTAGAAGCATGCCTCGTTTTGAAGCAATTTCTTGAAGCAACCATTTCCGCTGTAAATCTGTCAAGGAATCCTTGTTCCAAAATAAACATTTTGAATGTGCTTGAAATCGTTCGTTTCTTTATTCTAGTATAATTCAGCAATAAGCGCGGGCGTAATATGTAAGTAAACAGATGACCGAAATCTTGTAGTTTGCTCTGTATACTCCGTAGTAGAGTGATGAAGTGGTTTTGGCCTGGCGATCTATAGGTATTGTTGCCATATATAGTGTAAGTTCCTTACTCTTTCGATTTTTAAACAAATGTTCCATTTTTCAGAAAGAAATTTGATCTTATGATGAATTCTCATTTTTTTCAAAATTATAAACACAGTCGAGTTTCGAGATCTACATTGCAATATCGAGAATCGAGACTTGTACCATGGCCGATCAGCTAGGAGCGTGCCTATAGAGCGTCAGTCAAGAGGTAGTTGCAGAACATTATCCATGGATCCGAACCCCAGAACGTCAGTTAGAGGTAGGCGTGAAGAACATGATCCGCGGCTGCGGCACCCATAATCTGCAGAACGGCAATAAGGAACCGAGTCGCAGCACGTCATTCCGGCACGCAGCCTGTATATCACCCGCAGACTTGTCAGTTTGGAATCCGATTCTACAGGGAACACAGGCAAATAACATGTTCCTGGAAATTTCGGAGGAGAAACCCTACTCGAAATCATTAGGGTATTTATGGGTTATCTGCCCCCAAGTTTTTAAATTAGTCTGAAATATGCAAAAATGAATCAATCGTCACCAAACTTCGGGTACACGCACTTAAGCATATTTTCTACCTATATACAAAATTTTACGCAGATCAGACGAGTACTTCTTGCATCAGAGACGATAACGTAAAGTGTAGCGATGTCAACAGCTTGATCTGACTTCGTCTGATCGACGCATCATTGCTACCCGTGTGTACATTGTTCTCGCTCCCTCTTCGTCTCATCCACTGCCATTTGAAATCTTCCCACGACCACTGCTTTGCCACACCTTTTTGAGAAGCATATTAATGTGAGGGATGTGGCCTCGTCATCATCGCTTCACGAGTTGTCGGGAAATTACTTAGTTGACTTCAGGTAGCTTCTGCTCAGACGATGAGGTCACTGACAAGTCAGATCAAGTTGCCGGCATCGCTGCACTTCAAATTATCGCTCCTAATTCAAAAAGTACTCCGATTTGTCCAAAATTTGGTATTTGGCTAGTGAATGTCCTCACTTACATGTGTTTAAAGTTTTGTGACGATTGGATCATTTCTACGGATTTTAGACAAATTTGAAAACGTGGGGATAGCCCAGAAGCAACATCATTTGAACTGAAAAAAGTTTTGAAAAGGATTGCAAGCTATCAGCTGTGAGAGCTAGAATAAGCCAGATGGACGATTTTAACGAGAAACCATTTCATTTCGGAATATCCAATGCATTTCATCTATCACCGGCATGCCTGATCACGTGAAACGCATTGGATATTCAGAAATGAAATGTTTCACATTAAAACTGACCATCTGGTTTACCCCGGCTCCCAAAACACAAATAATATCAATGATGCAGGGCCCATTTAAATGGCTGATTAGCTAAAGCTGCAGTTTTCGAAGCTATACTTCAAACTTTGTTAGAAATGTCAGATTTCCTGCATGTTTTGTACAGGAACACCCGCTAATTGCTATCTTACTGTTTGGAAATAATCGAACTCCTTGATTCAACGCAAATTTCTTCAATTCTTTATCTTTGTGTTTGTAATTCGAGAAGAGAACATTCTGTCGTCTCTGTAATTCACAGCAAAGACCAAGAAGAGGCGCAGTGAAGATTTGCTGAATCTAAAACGAAAACAAAAAATTGATACCAAAAGTAAGCAATGATGCAGAAGGAAAACTTACAATTACAGGACTGGCAGGTGGCAAATCTGAATGCCAACGGAAAGGTAGGCGAGCCAAATTAGAGTTGATTTTCAAGCTGAGAAGCGATCGATTGTCTTTTTGATATTTCTTAAATGTAAAAGATTTGCTTTTCAAACAATCGGTGACATGTTTCAGAATTCTTGATGAAGGTGCCTCCAAACTTGGATTCAATGCCTAAAACAGAATGAAGACAGCAAGGATGTATAGACCTATTCAATTATCATCCCGAAGATTTTCTTTTCATTCGTGCTCGATGGTTTTCAAACTTCTGAAACGGCTACCCTACATTTGCAACTACAAGCACTTTTCGGCCTATGCTGCTTTCTGCCACTTTACCATGCATGATAAAATGTCACGATAAAATACTCTACACATGGGCAAGAAATAGCATGTAATGTATATGCTCGTTCTGCCGTGTACATGTGCGATGTAATTAACCTACAAATAATAATTATGTGCGCATAGATGCATGCATTCTAGAGAATGTATCAGATTCTCAATACATTCCATCAATAAATTTCTTCAAGTCTTGTCTAAGTGACCGGCATTCATTGTTTGAAAAGTTTGATGCAAAATTACTTGGAGTTCAAAAATTTCATTTCCGTTTGCATGTAGCACTACATAACTATCATCTTACAGGTACATATTATGCTGACAAGGCTTCTGAATCGAAATACATGGCTCAAATTTATCAATGTTCAGTTTTTAACTTGATTTTATGCTTTTTTTTAACAGACTGATTTAAGAATAGTTCGTTATCAGATGAAAATATTTGAATTTTAAAAATGAATCGTTATAATTCGAAATAAATCATTCCAAGATATGAATTCAATGTTTTGATTGAAATATGATTGCCAATTCAAATTGTTGGAAAAATGCCCATTGGAGTGAGCAACAATAAATTTGCATTCTCTCCCCATACACGTAAACGTCCCAAGAGCAAAATGTAATAAAATATATCTATAAATTAATGTATGAAATATATCAATGTAATATATTTAATGATAGCATTTTTCTAGCAGCGTACCTTCGATAATTCGGTTACCTTAAATAGAATTAAGGAATAAAAAGTAAATGTCTGGAAAAAACAGAAGCTGTCTAAGTTTTTCAAAAATGTCGGTTGGGTTTGCTTTTTAGTGAAAACTATTGCTTCAGTTTGGATTTCGTATAACAACCGAGCGCTGCTTTCCATCAACACAAATAACCAGAGAACACACATATTTGATTATTAAAAATGCTGATACACAAGCATATAATCAATATTTAGTCTGTGCGCTTTTTGAAGCCAAGACTGTTATTATTTGCCGTGGGATAGGGGTAGCTTGTTGAGCCCACACAAGTAAAATCTTTTCATTGGAATGCTCATTCGACGTCGGACTCATCTAGCAAATTTTCTTCAACTAAACAGTCTCTTAAGAATAGAAGCTTTACTTTGTTGGGCCAAGAAATTTTCTCGGTAATTCATCATTTCAGATTTCTTTTTTTTTCATGTGTCTTATTTTATTTGTAAGCTTAAGAAAACTTCTCGTAAATCATCAGTCGAACGGCAACAAAATTGTCGGGATGTCTTAACTTTTTCAAACAATTTCAGCCATACCAATCCTGAAAGCAATATGTTTGCATCTGTAAATTTCTTGAGCTCACGATGCTCTGCTCGTGAATGTAGATACAAAGCTCACTAGGATAGACAGCGAACGATAATACATCATCTTTTACTAAGTGTGTAGGATATTTAGTCAACAAATGGATCCACTTAATGAACAC
This sequence comes from Prostheceraeus crozeri, assembly GCA_907163375.1. Lineage (NCBI taxonomy): Eukaryota > Metazoa > Platyhelminthes > Polycladida > Euryleptidae > Prostheceraeus > Prostheceraeus crozeri. Next base: position 110,270 of record CAJQUW010004462.1, read on the forward strand.
CAACTTCAGATATTATTCCATTTAGTTCCACATTCAGTATGCATTGACCTATAACACTAAAGATGCAGCGCATTAAAAATTCGAATGAATGTATATTGCAATTATTTGCCATAGAACTCACTTCATACACTGTTTTGAAATCGGTTTCTGTCTGTTGAATAATCCAAAATAGCACTGAATCTGTGCAAAACAATGAGAAGAAACAATCATCCAATTGTTCATCCTCTCGGAGTTGCTTATGGGCTCCGATGTAGACAACCATGTCATCTGACTTCACTATTTCCATTATGAATTATAATCTGCAATTTAACGGCATGATTAATGATGAACTCACAAAACAGTCGATTGCGATGACTTGTTAATGTATTCTGATGTACTACATCAGACCATCTCACTATACGTACAGCATTTAAGGTAATTTTTGCGAGCTAGCTGCAACTCCCAGCTTGAAGGCCCAGATGATATTCATGCACTCGATGTTTGAAATAAACAAATCTATTCGAAAGTTTTAATTATCTCCCCATTACGGTTGGATTATCGCTTCAATCATCAACTGGGGTTTTTCAGGTTTGAGCACACAGACTTTGAAAATCTGTCAGAATTTGTGCATGTTTTTCTCATAAAGGATGATACAATTCATTGTTCCTACATGTAGTGCAATGGCATGGGCAATTGATTTTGATCAACACAGTTGCCTTTTTACATTGTTCTGATTTAGCAACAAGAGAATTAGTATTTCTTGCTTGCATATTCACTTTCAGATCTGTTATTATGTCGCTTTTTATCGAAGCTGTTTCATCATATGATAAGACGACTTTCATGCGACTTCACAAGGTGTGCTATAAATTAACTTCTAATATATCAAAAATGTTATCACGTCCATTTGAGCTATCGACGAATAAGAAATTTTTGGGGTTAGGTTATGACAGCAGCGTCAGGGGATGTTTGGAGCGAATGTAAAGCTGGTTAACGGTAAGTGCTTGGATGGTTACTCGTTTCAATAATCCATGCCTGGTCACGTTCCGGTACTCATTAATTGGACACAGAAAACACTCACACACAGCGTTGCCACCGGGCCTCGAGACGCCATCCGCACAGGACGATGTCATCCGCGCAGGCAGTGTATCCATGCACGGTAGTATGAATGAAGGTCTAAAATCAATCCTATGATATACTAGGAAATTGTATTCGTGAGGACTTACTTTTGTTCCGTGCTACTAATACTACTACTAATAATACTAATCTACTATGCAGGGGATTGGCATCATTTGCTTCATGGAAAATGTTTACGAAAGGAAAGATTCTGTTGCTAGAAACTTGTTTCTAGCCTGGTCTAGGTTTTTGAATATCCAGTATTCTTGACCGTGCTTAAATATATCGTATGATTGTGAGCGATTTTAATGACATTTTCGATTTTATAATAACATAATAATTTTATAATATCATCTTAAAGGTGAAACGAGTTTAAAAATTACCTTGTATATGTAAGATAAAATTCACACGATTTAGAATATTCATGTGTCAAATAAAATCTCAATACTATGATAAGTCGAGAATAGTAAAACGTTTATAATTGAGATACTCTACGATGATTAAAGCATAGGAACTGATATAGAACGTTATAACAGTCACATGACCTGACTTCCGCGCATGTGAGCCAATTTAGAAATATATCGACCAATTTGTTTCTTTTGAGTTCATTGATACGAATGACCATATTAGCTCAACCACATCGATAACAGGCTCCGCGCTAATCATGTTTTGAGCTTAAACTAAGTTGTTATTATCATTATCACAAGTAAATGAAAACACGTTTCTTTAAGAAAAAAACCAATCGATACAACTCACAAACACTAGTTAGAAAATTCGGAAATCAAATCAAAGTCACTTTCAGCTATAGGCGTACCTACACGTGCATATTCATCGGTAGCCTTATAGTTGAATAATGTTTAATTAACTCAATATAGTAGTTCTAGTAGAAAAAATGTTTAATTGTATACATGTACTTACAAAAAATAAGCTACCGGGACTTCAAAAAAACATATTATCTCCTCTTAATTTATAACCCTAAACAAAGGAATATTTTTCTGAGCCCTTCATCCACGCAGGTTCCGCGCACGAACAGCTCAAACCCCTCATCCGCGCAGCGGTGGCAACGCTGCTCACACTCCATGGTGTGTGACCAGTTTTAACACTGCTACCAGTGTTACAAAGGAGTAAGCATTCTATCTTATGCTGCTTTAAGTGTCAACCATGAAATGCAGTCTGCGTCAAGGTATGATAGGCCTATATGATGATCAACAGCAGGGCTATGCACAATATGGTTTTGTATTTGTTTACTTTCCGATGATGTGAATCTCTATAGTCTCATTAAATGGATCATGCTAACTTAATTCAATATCGAAATGAAATCAAAATGATAGTTCACTGCTATCGTAAAGCTATGAACGCATCTCTGCAGTAGGCTATATGTAGGCCTACTCAGCTAGTACAACAGAAAAACAGACAAATTGTCTAATAACTTCAATCTCAAATATGGCATGCGTGTCAATTATTTCACGGAAATTTGTAAATAATAATTCCATTGAATAAGGCCCATCTCTTCGAAATGTTCTCATATTTTGACGTCTTTGTCATTATTTCCACTCTATCGAATTAGTCGGTGCAGGGTTTACCCCTAAAGGAGAGTGCAAATAAATCCGGCGGATGGCCCATCCTGAAGACTGCCGACAGTGTTTAAATAAATCGATTTGAACATGGGATGAAGCTTTTATACAGCTCTTAATTTTCCCGGATTCCTGCAATACGACACCTTTCTGGTCATGCGAGTATTAGGATAATATCATGAATTTTTTTCGGATCTAAGCTGGCCGGGTACAGTCGGGTCGGGTGAGGGTTGGGTTTAAAAATTCATGTAACCCAACCCGACGCTCGTCTTTACACTGTACCCTTCATAGACCAAACATTTATAAACACTTTAAACTTATTACCTTAAAACCGAAATGCACTTTGGAAATGCTTGGCAAATACTACTATCAAGGCAAATACAGTATGAAGAAGGAATAAGAGAAATATAAAAATGTCTTAAAATAAAGCAATCGTTTGTGGAACTCATCTGTATGTAAACGTCTCGCTACTGAGCCTAAAATGCCGCTACCCTTTAAGAATAACATTTTCGTGTATATACTACCATATTTCACTATGAATATTAGAATCAAACTTCAGTGGCCGCTTAAACATGTCATTATATTGTTTTCGTGATCACAGATATCAATTCTGTGATATTGATCTTGTAAATAATCTACAAGTCGACAATATCGAATTGAAGTACAATACATGCACAGCAGAGTGAGCATTTCAGAAGAGGACAAAATGAGACTGGTAATCAGCTAGTATGGAAAACGCGAAAAGGGGTACTTCATGACTTATGTGTGTCTAGAGTCTAGACAATAGTCATGTTAGGTTCTCATTGTAAACGATGCAGCTTATGAATGATCAACCTCAATGTTAAACATTTTCAGAATCATTCTTCATTTACCTGTATATGACATCATTAATGATTACATTTTAATACGCAAATACCTTCAACCTCAGATTGCGCATGCGACAATAACGCGTGAATATTAAGCACATTTTTCAAATAGAGGAAATGCTCAATTAGATTCTCCAACAAATATTAGAGCACAAAACAATAACTATATGTTAGGGCTGTTCTAGACAAGCGAAGTTTAACGTTGTGACTCTATGCCTCGTCTTTTCTTTTATTTCAATATTTACATTATTGCATCTTCATGGAAGTTAGAAGTATTCTATTAAATCAGTAAGACGTTGAACATGTTATAAGTAGCCCTAGTTTGTCTGTCTCTCGACATCAACGACCACATTTAGGATCTGTTTTTCCGACCAATAGGAGTTCTCGGCATCAGCTTTGGAAGCACAAAATGCACAATATAACAGGTTCAAGAAATGACCCATCGCTGGGGTCTCTGCAGTTCTGGAATTCGTGCCACATTTTGTCTGTCCTAAAAGCGGATGCGACCTCATCTCGAAGCTTACGTATCTTTTAAACACATCGTAGAACATAAAAGTGTCGAAGGAAATATACGAAAGTCAGAAAGGAAATCGTGGATCGCAAGCCTATGTCAGCGACTTGCTTTCCAAATAACAATTCAGTGTTGAAGAGGAAGAGCTTGAAGATGTCGCTAGCAGCAGTTTTGCATGGAATTGCTTTAAGCATGATTTCCACGGTAGAACTTGTGCTACAATGTCCTAGCTTCTGAAACGCTTACACAAAGTCGTCCAACGAACACATCTTTATAAGGAATGTAACGTTTTTTTTATTTGCACTACCGAATCTCTGGTACCATACAGATAAAAATAGCTTCATGAAACGTGGGAGGGTGGAACGAAGACAAAAAATGTAGCTGCCCACTAAATTTGTGAATCAACGGTTTTGCCATGTGAAGGCAAGAAACAATATACAATTAATCAACAATAGAGGGTTATGTAAGTTCTCTATTCGCATAAGTCGTGGCAAACCGACTTTGTCGCCATCGATGGTCTTAGCTGTCGCCGGCAACATCTATTCGATTGCACTGACCCCATCAGACAAGGGTAGAGCAGCATATAACATGTAGACATTCAGTGAACGTACAAAAGTCTTATATTCATGGACATCAGGAAATATTTTCTAAGACGTCCGGGACAATATCCACTGGGAAACGCTAGTAACCTTGCAGACAAGCGCTCAGTGTACTTAGTTTTGGCACTCTCAATTACTGTTTTACAAAGATTGCGAACGAAATGATATGGACGGATATGGCGGTGGGAAAGCACTTGAATTGGAAGTGCCTATTTTAAAATTAAATTAATTCATTTACAAATATTGAGGCTGCGTACTCCAGGGCAACCCATTTCGGAGATGTTGGCTTACCAACTGTTAAGGAAGAAGAAATGGAAGCAGAAATGCCACAAAAAATTTCTTCTGAAACAGAAGAACAAATGTCATCCAAATCACAGCTGTCGAACGAACTGAACACGTCGTTCCAAGGAAAGTGATCATTCCAGGAAGCTTGGTTGAAGCACCGAAGACGCCTTCTGGGTGGTTCTTGAGAAGCAATCTCATGGGTCGTGGAATAGTGATAAAAACTGCCCAAAGACGCTTCAATTCTCAAACAGAAATCGTCAATCTTTGATTTAATTCTTAAGAAATCCTCAATCATGAGGAAAAGAAGGCTCAATTTCTGTGTCACAGATCTAAACAGGTTGAACACAGATGTAACTTAGCATCGCATAAATTATGGTCATTGACTTTTAAAGCGTGTCATACATGATAAAAGCTAATCAAATCAATAATTTCCACACGTTAGAGCTAAAATGAAGCTAATCTAGACATCTTCATATCGGCCCACAAAAGTGAAGCAACCTGCTTGTGTACTTTTGCACAGTCATCGCAATTAATGATCCCTCTTGTATCCCTTCGGGCGATGTTCTAATCTCCACTGAAAAATGATGTTGTCTTTTCCTTTTCTATATCCGTGACGAAAATACTTGTCTTGCCAACAACGAGCGTAAAGCTTGAGTGGCCAGAAATTTGAATGAGAAGCACTTTCAGAGAAAGACACTACCCTAGGAAGCGATCCGTCAAAATTAATCCTAAATTAATAGACGTGAATCATGACTAAGAGCACAAGTTTCCTTTAGTAGTTTTCATCCAGTATGTTCGAAGTCCTCACGTTTTGAAAAGTTACATATGCAGAGGTGTGAAATCCAATAGAGTTGGAGAAAGATAAGATTGACATAAGCAGCTATTACAATGTAATTCATGACGCTACTATGATCAACATTTGGCTGTTTCTTCTTGGAAAGTATACAGTGATAACACCATAACAGTAGGTTCATGACTCTGAAAATTTTTCAGATTTTATTTTGATTCAAGATGACCCATCGTGCCACATGGAAAAGCGATCGAGGGCTCCTGATGAAAATGGGTCTGAAAATCGATTTTGAAAGCTGTCGTAGAGATGCCTTAGCATAGAATTCAAGTAACAGGAACGTGCTTGACAATATCTAAAATCTATGTTTCTCTCAGACATTTATCCGGAAATCAGCAGCCGCTAACAGCTCTTGGAGATAGGCATGAATAGGTCTACTGTCAAGCTGCCACAGGCTACTGATTCTCCGGCTAAAATGCAAATAAAAAATAAAGTTTTAGATGCTTCCGAGAACTGTCATTCATGAAAGGTTTTATCCACGCAGTTAGATAATTTTGAGATCATTTGTACACTTTGACTTGACGCCATAAAAAGCAATAAGCTGTCTCCGCGGTAATCCGACAAGCAAAAGTCAACTCATTGTTAATCAAACATTGGTATAGAGGTGGCGCAGAACATTCGTTTGTCAAACCTTGATCAGATACATGACAAAATCGTGTTACAGTCCAGTGTTTGAGGCCATGGCAGTACGAAATATTGGTCAACATAATATTTTGTGAAGGATGAATTGAACATATTTTCCAAACTGATGTATTACTTTGAAGTTGTGCCTCTAATCTGAAGAATAACAAAGCATTGAAAAGACTGAAACATGTAAAATGTCTATGTTGTGCATCTCTACGTTGAGCAACTCTATTGCATGTTGAATTCTTATGAGTTATGTGTATCTATGCATTTCTAAAGCAGTGCAAGCACAACAGTTCATAATAGAAATTTTCATGATAGGTGAATGATAAGTTTTGATTAGCAATAAGTACAAGCCATCACGGCAAAGCGAAAACTTCAATGTAACCTTCAAGAAACTCCAGCTGTTTCATGGCACAGGGGACGTCGACAGATTTATTGATAGGTTTGAATTCGCGGTGAGTGAGAATGAGATAGGTGGTTCCAAAGAGGCTAATTATCTTGCCTTGAATTTTAAAAGATACAGCTTACGATTTGTGGAAAGGCATGCCAGATGACGATAGAAGGATGTTGTTAAAATGAAGAAGGTGCTGCGTGATACGTTTGGGGTGCGTCGTTCAGCAGCATGGCGAGCAATGACAACATTTATACGAGTAATGGGAAATGGACAACACTTGGGTTCTGCATGTAAACAGCTGTATAAGTGGGTAAATGCAGTGACTCCTGGCAAAAACCCAGCATCGTCATTGGCAGCAGTTGCGTTCGTGGAGACTCTCACTAAACTTGTTGCTCAAAAAGTGCATGTGTAATGTGGTTAGTCAGCAACAAAGGAAGAAGTGGTCGTGGCAGCGAAAAATGTTTGGGACGATGCAGAAGTTGAGGTCATTGCAGCAGCAAGTAGCCTGCTAAAAGTCAACATTGTTATAATCCGCAAAAACGTGAAGAAAACAGACGATGTTGCGGATGTGGCAACATTGAACATCTTCGCATGAATTGTACATCTTCGTGTTCTAAGTGTGGTAGCAAGCGACATACAGACCGATTCTGTCGGAGGACAGGAAACGATTTTGGGGAGGAGTCTACAGCGCCGATTTAATCTTTATGGCGCTATGCAATAATGTTCAAACATTTTGCTTCTTGGACCTTGTGTTAAATTGTTCGATGATAACAGAGGAACTCGCAAAACAATTAAACTTGATGACATAAAGCTGTTATGCGAGTATTACAACTGTAGTTAGAATAAGGGTGCCATACATGGGAATAACAAAGTGTGATGCTCTTATTCAAGGGTACCTTCTTACGAACTGGAATGCATTGACTGTCTCTGAGCTACCTAATGATGTTCATCTTTTAGTTGGCATGGACGTAGTTCGCAAAATTAATGGGCTGGTTAATATCGCTGGAAATGGAGAGATGAATTTTTGACTCGAGTGGCAGAGGCTATGAGCATAAATGGACAATCACGGAAGTCTGCAGTTATGGAAGATAAAGTGAGTATTGAACAATTGCACAAATCTGAAGTAATGAAAGATGTAATGAGCGATCGGAAATCAAAGAAGTCTGTAGTTTGGGAAGATGCAGATTTTCACGCTTAGTTTAGTGGTGAATATTGGAAAGTTGCATGGACATGGAAAGAGAACCCACTAATATTGAAGAATCGTGTAGCACATCACGCCGTTAGTGAAGACATTCTGATGTGTTCGACACTGAGTTAACTCGATTGATCAACGAAGGCTGATAGGTACTTTGCGACCGACCTAATGGCGGTAGTATACCTTCGCTAGCAGTCGATCAGCCAATGAAGAACAAGGTGCGTGCAATGCTTGATTATAGAGAGCTCAATGAAGTCATACTGCAGATAGCGATGTGTGTCCAGAAACCTTGCGAAGATGCCGGCGTATGGTTGATTGGTTGACTATGCTTGATCTCAAAAATGCCTATTTATGTTACACGCGCGGCGAGATCTTCAAGAATTTCAAGTTGTGCGTATTGGAGGTCAACATTATCGGTTGACACGACTTGGATTTGGTTCAACATCTGCGCCGTAAATCATGGGACCAGTGGTTCGGTATATACCATCGACTGATTAAAAAATGAGCTGCTACAGCTCACTATGTGGACGATATCATAGTGGATACTGAATTAGTGAGTATAAATCGAGTGGTCGAGCACTCACGTCGGTATGGATTGATAACCAAACCTCTCAAGACATTGGATGACGCACGTGTTCTTGGGCTTCAGTTGGCTAATGAAGGACAAGAACGAATAACATGGATGCGAGCAATGAGCTTTTCTGAAATGATCGATGGAAAATTGGACATATTTCTCGTACGGAGCTGTTTTCAACATGTGGCCGCTTGACTGGACATTATCCCGTTGCGGGATGATTAAGAGTTGCTTGCAGCTCTACTAAACGACACTCAGAAGGTCCAAGGTGGGAGGATCATGTTGGTGAACGGGCAACAAAATGGTTCCGTCAAACATTGGAGCGTGTGAAACAATCAGATCATGTGCACAGGTATTGGGTTCCACCAAATATGTATTAAGACTGTTTTGTGCGACGAGAGCAGTTTAGCGACTGGAGTGGGCTCTACAGGTTGGCGAGGAAATTGTTGAAGATGCTGCCTAGGTTAATAAAAAGAACGATTCTACTCACATCACCGTGACTAAACTAGATTCTGTTATTCAAGGAATCAATATGGCAATTCGATGGAACTTGCATATTGCAAAAGTGGCAGCAGATTCTGCAACAGTTCGCGGTTGGATGTCACATTTGCTGACTGGAAGTCATCGAGTCAGGACACATGATATATGCGAGATGCTGATTAAACGGCGATTGTCAATGATTTCAGAGCTCATCGAGTTGCATGATATGAAGGTCATGATAGAGTTGGTTCCATCTGTTGCAAGTAAAGCCGATATTTTTACTCGAGTACCACAGGCATGGCTGCACGATTTGAAACAGAAGAAGTATGAAATATGCGCAGCCTCACGCTTTCGCTCGAACGGCAGCATCAACAACACCACCTTGGAATTGAGCGAACCTTGCAGTTGGCTCTGGACCCTGCGATTTCACGAAGTGCAGTGGAAAAAATTGTGAAATCTTGTGAGCGATTTAAATGTATTGATCCGACACCAGTGAGATGGACCAAGGACCATTTCGGTGTGAATATTTGCTGGGATCGAGTGGCAATTGATATTGCTCATTACGGATATGATCGACATCTAACAGCTATTGACTGCGGTCCTAGTCGATACACTAGGATACACTAGTGTTCATGATAGGCACGGAGAACTCAGCTATTGTTGCATCAATTTTAGAAAACATTTTCATAGAATTGGGAACGCCATTAGAGTTTCTAATGGACCAACATATCGATACATATCGATGGAATGCAACATTTCGATCCGAGCATTTGAGGTAGGTATTCGGTTAATGGTCAGCATAGTAAAACAACGATTTCGATGTGCTTACAAGCATCTGCCAAAGGGATAGTAGAACGTGTCCACCGTGTAATCAAACGTGTTGCGGCAGGGTCTGGTATACCGTCTGAAGCTACCTTCTGGTATAACTTGGGTACCATCGGTCAAGATCCCGATTCCGCACCGTCAACTGTTTTTCAATAGCGGCTACAAGTGGAGAAATCCTGCTGAAAAGATACCGGAGATTGACATTGTCAAAATGGGGATAAATTCTGCTTCAAAATCGGAAGTTTGGTGCTTGTAAAATCAGCGTTATCACGCTGCACTAGCCGATGGCCTACAGGATGAGTGCCTGCAATTATATTGAGCCAAGCAATCGAAGTAGGCGGTATACCGCGCCATATTGCTCATTACCGACATGTTGGAGCAGATGCGCTTGAGCAGGATGTAGAAGATTCCTCTAGTGATGAAAGTGATGATGTGACCGAAGCAAACGATCATAACTTAGAGAATTACTCTATGTTAGGGAAAATCGACTCCGCTGGAATGTGAATCCACCTGATCCGTTTGCACCAGTTTGACTGTTGCGGTTCTTTATTTACAAATCAAGGGGTGATGCGACATGTCCATGTTGTGCATCTCTTTGTTGAACAATTCTAATGCATGTTCAATTCTCACGAGTCATGGACATCTATATATACATTTCTAAAGCAGTTCATAACAGAAATTTTCATGATAGGTGCAGGACGAGTTGTGATTACCAACAAGTACCTGCACTGTGAAGTTATGCCTACAATCTGAAAGAGAACAAAGTATTGAAAAGACTGAAACACATAGCTCTTCCATATTTCACTATAAGTAGTGGATTTCACACCGCTGTAAAAAAAACAACATGCAAATATTAAAAATATGTTAATATAACCAAGTAATATGCTCGGCCAAAAATGTGTCATGAACTGTGTAAATATAATAGGCCTATGTGCTGATGGTAATGAGACGAGGCAAGCCTATGCATTTCATCACTTCATGACATTTGAACCATTTCTTCAAACTGCAGCAGCTAAGGGATTTTGCGACGTTGACTGCTTTCTTATATAATTGCATCGATTGATAACATCTAAGCTTGACAGGACACCCTTTTATATATGGAGCTGTATCAGTGAATCTTGATATTTTCGATTAAGTCTTATTGACATTCTATGTTCAACGTGGCATCAACAAAAAGGAAATCTAAAATTCAAAGCTGACTCGACAAGCACTCACAAATGGTTCACGAACGGGACATTAATTCAGTTCTTGTAGAACCAACAATCATCATATAACAAAAAGGTAGCAAATAATTCGCAAAATCAAATTTTACCTTTGATTGCTAAAATTTTGTCTAATAATTTAAACGCAAAATTCTGACTAGACATTTCTTTGCTAGTGTCATTCGTAATTATTGAAAATGAACGACTAAAATATTAGGAATGGGATTCCATGAAGCAATGAAAGACTTTTGATTTTGCTTTTGATGATCTGATCAGACATCTATGGGATGACATCCTTTTCGAGAACAGGTCATGAAACGCAATCAAATACACGCTGCTGTCTTTACATCCCTATGATGGATTCCATGAGATTCAACATAATTTGAAGATACAAGATCCTACGAAATTCTAAGTAATTTGTGACTAATAGCGTCACTCTGTCTGTGTTGTCGTAAACAGTGTAAAGATGCAGGGGATGCTCAGTTCACCTAACCAACCGAACCATGCACCGAACGCACCAACCAGAGACCATTTGGGTGACCTCCCATTTATTAATTTCGCAATGGGGGTTTTCATTAACAAAAATTCTGCCGACAGAAAATTAAACCGATTTAATATTCTGCCGGCAGAATATTCTGCCGAATTAATGAACGACGGCCGAATTACTGAACATTCTGCCAGTTTCGGTGTTATACCGTCGTTCATAAAGTCGGCTGAATATTCTGCCGGCAGAATATTAAATCGGTTTAATTTTTTGTCGGCAGAATTTTAGTTAATGAACAGCCCCAATGTCTTTGCAATATCTATGCGCATTTCAACGATCTGTACATGTTTTCATAAATTCTTTGATATTTCTGGAATTTCAGATAGGGTTTGGTTCATGGTTTGGTTAAAACATGGGTTAAACCATGCTGTCGACTGGTTGCATGAATGGATTCAGTTTCTTGAGGAGATTGCGTTCCTGCGGTCCAAAAAATTATTTGAGAAGTTTTGAAAAGTTAAATTTTTGAAAATTGTTCCTTTGTATGCATACTACCGATCGAGATGAAACCACTTTACAAGTAGTATATGAAACAAGTTGGATATGAAAAGGAATGAATATTTGCTAACAAAAGCATCTCAATTAAGCTGATGAACAAGGAATTTTCATGAAATGCAATATAGTGCAAGTCCCTGCAAGCCTTCAATGAAAAACAGAGTTCTTATTGAGAGTTTTTAATTGGCTAAGACGCGTCTTCTCCGTGCCTGCGAGGCCTTCGGCGCATCCTAAATAATAACACTAGACCAGGGGTTCCCAACCTGGGGTGCACGTACCCCTCGTGGGTACGCGAAGGAATTTTGAGGGGTACGCAGAATATGGCCCGTTAGATCGCCCGCCTCCGGTACGTGTTCGTTACACGAACTCGGCCCGGTAAACGGGTCGTTCCTACCGTCACGTAACCGGTACGAGCTCGTGTACCCGAAGGAGGTTCCAAAAAAAAAAATCCGCCCTGCTGCTTGATTTACGGGCTTTCATTCAATCTCCAGTGCTCTGTATTTTAGCTGGAGATTAAATGAAAGCCCGTTTTTACAAGCAACAGGGCGGATCCTACTTAAAGAGAAAAGTCAAACGTCAAATAATAGGTTTATTCTTCATGAAATTATAGCCACGTACCACAGTAACACTGCCTGGGATAAAAATAACAGTACCTGGAAAGTTTGACAGCAGTTCGGTAACACTTAACCATTCCTTGTGCAGTAATTGCCTTCACACTTGCTAACAGTTCCACGCAGAATCCATGTATAGGCCTACTTGGTTTGATATCCCAATCTTATCCGGAAATGAATCATTGTCTCTGAAAAAAGAAATATTTTTCATTGACATTTCACGCTGGATTCATGCTATCGTAAAAAGCAAGGATATGTATATAGGATGCATCCATGCAAGAATTACATGATGTATTATATATAAAAGCACAAATGAAACAAAATCTGTAAATTATATCAAGCAGTATTTATTATGCCAGCATCAATTACATGATGTATTATATATAAAAAGCACCAATGAAACAAAATCTGTAAATTATATTAAGCAGTATTTATTATGCCAGCATCAATTATAAATAGCATGCAAAATTATAATGAGATTAACATTTAAGTCAATGTATGGATTAATCAGAGCTTCTGTAGACCTAAAATAACAAGCAATGCGTCAATCATGTCGCAAAGCATCTGCACGCATACTTTAGGCCTAGATAGATTTCATCACGTTTGTTTAAATTTTGGCATCTAACATTATAGGAGAGATTATTACTTATGTCTTTATATGCGCCTCTTACCTCAATTAATTAGTTGTTACATAAGACAGTTTCGAAATGAAGTTTTAACCTAAATCACACTTGTCTACAGTTTGCTTTCCAATGAAATTGGCTTCTGTTTTCTGAACGAACTGTAGACAAGTGTGATTTAGGTTAAAACTTCATTTTGAAACTGTCTTATGTACGAACTAATGAATTGAGGTAAGAGGCGAGGTAAGACTGATCTCTCCTATAATGTTAGATGCCCAAATTTAAACAAACGTAACAAAATCTATCTAGGCCGAAAGTATGCGTGCAGATGCTTTGCGATCCAACGCTTGATCATTGATGATGTCGCTGATGAAGTATATAAACTAACCAGTTAGCAGTAGAAGAAGCAGCATCCCCGTGAAGCCTGCATAATACCTTTTACATTAAGCTTGTTTCAATCGGATCATAAACACATTTCAAGAACTTAATACAAGTCATGATAAAAGCGAACTTAATATGAAAAGCACTACAATCCCTATCAAATAATCTTTTATGAAGAAAAAATAATAATGCGATGAATTATTTGTATCTACTAAATACGGGAGGTGTGCACCGTACAGCTTTACTGATGTAGGTCTCACTGTAAACTGCACACCACTAAAACAGCAGTTACAGTAATATATATATATATAAACTTATAATAATAATAATTTTAATAATATATAAACTTAACAGAAAATATTCGTAAGAAACTTGAAAATGATGAGTCACAATTTGATGATATCAATTAAAATCCGCTAGTATCAGATAGAGCGTCTCTACGGATATTTTCTGTTGGGAGTGTAAAAACAGCCGTGAAAGTAATTTTAGCTGTTAATTTTAACGGATATTCGTTGTTTACAGCGCACTTGCATTAGTCACTCGCAGTGACAAAGATAGTTTTTTAACTACAATACATCATCTCACTTGGCTCTTCTCCGAACTTCTATAAGGAATAGGAATGAACTGACGTCACGAGGATGCTGCTGCCTTCCCTGCAGACTAGACAAATTGATTTTGTTTACATCTGCATCAGCACCTTACAATATTTCCCCAAAATCGCCGGTTAATCAGGGTTTGTACACCTAACGTCAGCCAGATAGCTAGATTCAATAGCTAAAATTTTAAGCATGAAGCATTTCAGGAGAATGCAGTTTACTTTCCCTTCATAGAATAATATCCAATCAATGAAGAAATTTGAATATTGAAAGTAAATCAGCCTCAAGATGACTGCAGACTTATGATTCTTGTTTGCATTTTTTCATGATTGATCATCATAATCCATTGCAAACGATACTGAGCAGAGTGATATTCCAACATGCCTATGAACGATTCTACAGGTGATTTTGTGATTTCATCTTTATGGTTGGACATGTCATTGATCTTCATAAATTGATAATGGGCAATTCCGTAAATAACGCACGTACGTTCTGACACACAATCTTCATTTCTCATCATGAAGCAATGCGATTCTATCTATGAAAATTGCACCATACCATGCCAAAATAGTATGAAATATTAATCACTTTTCAAATATTCAAACACTAGTCCCTCTAGCGTCGAATGAGGGACTGCCATTAAATCAATTATTTAAATTGCTTTTACTTATTATATAGAAGGGACTACAATAATGTTTCAGAACGTTCGTGCGTTATTTATGAAATTATTCTAATCGTTGTGAATGAATTATCTTTCAGGTTCAGACAAGACACTAAGGCTCATGCAATAAAAGACCAGTTGCTCACCAGCTTATCAAGAATTTTCTGTACAGCTCGTTGGGCATTTCATGACTAATCGTCCACAATTCAGTTACAATTCACTGGTACGATGATGTAGCGTTAATGAGAGATGCTGTTTCATGTCGGTACAGCGCACGTCCAATGTAATTAAATATTGAATAGGCCTATTGAAAGCTTTCCCTCTGATGAGTCCATACAGTTAGATTTGCATACTGCATAACAACACTGTGTAACACATTCACAGATGACTGCTTTGAATTTGTATCCGTTATGAATACATGCTGGAAATGTCTCATGTCAGCTCAAGATGACATAGATATCTATCAATCCGAACTCTGTACCCCGACCGCACTCGAAAGATAGGCTCTAATTAGTGTATCTGACATGCGTGTGGAAGTGACAACAAGCCACAAGACCGATTAGTCATTACAAAATCTGAGAGATGAGACCACACTATGCCCATAGAGTTCTACATGACTATACCTTATTGATGTCACAGAGCAAAACACTTCGATGGAATGCTGCATAAAATCGATATGTTGCAAAATCGATAAGTGTTGAAAATTTAAGCATGTTAATCAAAATAGCGAATGAAGATAGAACAAATGCATTGCTGAATTAGTGAACAGCGAATGACTACATGAATGTTGTTCAGGTGTTCTAAAGCATGAATCATTGCACCAGAGAAATCAGTCAAGCCACTTAAGTCAGCTGAAGAGATTGCAGTACATGGCTCGATAGAAAATGTGCCCCTCCATCTCAGAATAATATGCGCATGTTATGCTCCACTGCAGGTAAGATTCTGACTAACATTTGTTGCTTCGAAATTGCATGCATTATGCTATGAAATACTCAAGATGGCTAATAAAAACATGTTAGGGACATATTAATAATCAGGATTTACTAAGCAGGTGGGAAGTATTTTGGGATACCGTACATAAATTAACACTTTAGATATTCACGCAGTTTGAAACTGCACGGTCAATGTCCATTTATTGAATGATAATTGTGCTTTTTACTTTATCTTTCCTATGTCAAAATACCGCTCATGTTGTCATTAAAAGAGAATCCTCTCTTACTAGTACAGGGATTATTATCGGAAATTGGTGTTCTACGTGACAGTGCAGGCTAGGTGCTTGGTTAGCGATCTTTCGGTCCAGAAATCGAGCACCGAAAGTGTCATAGGAAGTCGTCAGAAAGGGCATCCGGACCAAATGGTCACAGCCAGATCAAAGTCTGACTCTGTGTCAACACAGTGGAGCCCCAAGTAAGGTAGAGTAGACGTTGACCTTACAGGCCACAATTTACTTCAACTAATTAAAAAACAATATTGCATGAATTATCAGACTGCAATGAAGTTATACCTGGTCATCATTATTACGTAATGCGTAGGCTATACTTAACCTTAGTCGTGCATACATAAGCCTACAACGATCAAGGATGCAATCAGAACACTACAACCTTCAGAGATGAAACATAGGCCTACATATAATCCGACATAACAGTTTAACTGATCATCAGTCTGCAGCTGCGACACCTATCCTGTTTTTTTGAAATTATCTTAATATGATATCTTAATAAACAATGCAAAAAGTAGTCCACTGCAAGGAAAAGAAAATTAATTTATTGAAATTAATTGCAATTAGTTGATTGATAAACCATCTTCAATTCAATTGATTGATTGGATCAGCTGCCAATTATTCCAATTAATTGCAATTATTCACAAGCAAAAAAGCGATTCATTGAACGATTACTGCAAGTTATAATGTATAATTAATAGCTCTACACAGTCGATGATGTGATATTCTGTAGATATACTCGTTTTTGAAACGAAGAAATGTTTGATGTTAGCCTAATGCGAAACTTGCTGTTAATAATCTACACAATTCATTTAAACTTTAATTTAAAAGTCTCTAACTAGTAAATATAAATACTTCGTATTTTCTCTTAGATAAAAGTCAAATTAAGGTCAGCGTTTGACCGTTTGACAGTGTTTGAACCAAAAAATATTGCGCTTATATATTATTATAAAAATATAATAAATGTTAATTATCAGTCATTGCTTGATATTGCTATGAGAACATTTTCATGTTTTATCATGCAAATTAGTTCAACGAGCATAGTGGTACAGAAAATACATACTTGTGATTGCAAATTCTATTCTATAGTGTTTTAATGCACTTTCGTAGACCTGTGTGCTGTGGAACTAACGTTCTAAGTGTTAATCAATCAAGTGTCCGTCAACAGCGGAAAGATCAACCTAGATCTGGCAATGATAAAAAATTATTGCAATTATTGTCAACTAATTGATTGCTCATGTGATCCAATTGAGTCAATTGATTCTCAGCAAAAAAAATGAGACCAATTAAATTGCTAATAATTTTTTTCCAACCCCAGGTTGTGTTCCAGTACCGTATGAACTCCATCTCAATTATCCTTCGTCTTGCGACATGTGATATCGATTGCGACATTGTGGCGCTATCTTGCATCGCAATGTAGCCACATGATTATGGGCTTCATAACCGTGCACTGTATTACAAGCATTTTATCAATTGATTCAAATAAATTCACAAATATATACTTCAAAGATCATCTGAACACCTTCATGTTTAAGATAGAAGTGCAACTATCAATTACAACTATGCTATGAATCTGTTCGGTTTTGGCGTCAGTGTCCTATCTAATCATAAAAATTGAAGTACAGCCTGGAAACCAAAAAATAATTGCATTGCAATTTATTGGTCACAATGATCGCTGTAACCCAAAGATTCCAACTAATTAATTGTTGTTACAGAAAAATTGCAATTGATTGATTGCAGTCTGTCAATAATTGCTATCAATTGATTGATCTGTAATGAAGTTATTTAGTTGAATGCTAACTTGCAAAACCGCCTACACTCACCACCATAGGAAAAGCATAACACATTCAGTGATTAAGATTATTAGTCTACCTATCTTATATTGTGTCATTAAATCTTAAATTTATGTCAATCTAGGCACGCGACTTCTTGTTCTCTAGTTTGAATAGTCACTCCGACTAAGAATGTAGCAACATGTATTTCATGCAGAAAGTCACCGCCCAAATTGGCAGTATGCAAGTTTACGACTTGCACAATCTGCCAATTTATGCAGCCTAAATAGGTGTAGCACATGTTTTTATCTAAGTCGAAAATTAAAATCAAGAATTAATCTAATCAAATTGTGATTAAAAAATCCAATTAGTTGATTGCTGACATACGATGATTCCAGTTAATTGATTGCTGTCGTCCAACTATTTCAATTAGTTTTTGGTGAATCCTGAACCTAGGTATAGAATATTTACTAGAAGATAGGCCAGAATCTTCGAGCTCAGCTAGCGGTGGCCCAAAGAATTAATAAAAGGCGACTGCGAAATAATCCTAATATTACTAAATGATCTGATTTGATGGCATCCTTTAAGTATCTAGGAATCCCTAAATTGAAAATGTAATCCAATAACACAGAACCTACGCAGGCCTACATCATTCTTTCAATTTATGAATTTCTTAGCCAACTAAACCTACATCGCTAGACTCAGAGAAAGTTAAGCTACTAGATTATTAATGTGCTGCAAAAGATGGCCATTGACAGAAAACACATTTTAAACATTAAGCAACCAGGACAAAGTATTTTGTCATCTATGATAATTGTGATCTATTATACTAAATTTACTGAAATTGCATGCAACGATAAATTGCAAGTCAAACGAAAAATATCACTGTCCAGTCAGTTCTTTTTTATTATTCAAATTTTTGTGTGAGCCATGATCCTAAAATTCAAAACGTGCGAGATTTTCGTCAAAAAAAGTCAACCTGTCGAATCTTGCAGCGATGGACTTCCAAATTTGCTATGAAATTAAGGAAACACCCTTACACGGATGACTTATGTCAGCGACTTTTCATTTTCAGATATTTCGAAGAAACAGATGGCTTTATGATGAACTTTTACAATTGGATTCGTCCAGGTGTTCTCCGACGCTAAATGAAGTATGAATAGCCAATTACCAATAGTGAGGGAATTTGCACGCTACGTTGGAATAACGATCGTTTTCTTTAACAAAGCACTCAATTTATACTACACTGTAGATAAATTTAATAGAAAAGTCTGAAGTCCCATTATCAATGAATAGGTAATCACAAAAACATGAAAATATGCATAATTGACCATATATCTTAATTATCAGTATTTAGTTAAGGTCTTTCCAACCAATTTGGCGTCGGAACAAACGCGTCTACAACTTATTTCCACGCAACGTTGCGTGCGGATAACCTCACTGTGGGTAACTGTCTATTTCCATGTAATTTTTTTGGTGGGAATTACCACACCGGTCAGATCCCGAAAAATTCTCGATAACCGGCTTTTAAGTTCCATCCTTTTTACTATCTCGGTTGCACGATATTATTTTATAAAATGGAAATTGCAATCATGTACATGCCAGATGAGTAACGAGTGATAAACCTATAGACTTCGATTAGGCTAAATAAAAGATAGGCCTTAATAGTTGCAGATTCTATGCTAATTTGCATTAGGCGTGGGTAGCGCAAGTTACTTATGTGTCCACTTACAATTTTTTTTTTTTACAAAGATATTACAAAGATGACTACTAATACTGTTGGCCTACCCAATCACACTTGCAACTATTCTGAATGTCATCGTGACAGTTCAAAGCGTGATCACAATCAAATAGTCAAGATTTATGCAGAGCTACAGCTAGTAAGGCCTATATTATACACTCAAGCAGCTGCTTGAGAGAAGAGCATGAAAACTCAGCAATTATGAATATTCACCTTGTGTGAAAATATGTAAGTATCACCACTGAAGGATCACACAATGACTATTAAAATAAAATTGTAGAGCGCGTTTGGACTAGACTGATGAACTAGGAAAAATAAGAATAGGAGAAACACTCATTCTCCTGATGAAAATACTCTTTTGGAAGACAATCATTTTCAGGCGGTTCCTATTTGTCTCACTAACTAGTTCCATGCAATAAGTGGGAAGTTTAGAACGAAATGGAGAACACTTATTCATCTAGAACCGGCTATCAACAATTTGCACAGACAAAGCTCACTTGATTAGATGCTATAGCCTACCTCAAGCACAAACCATACTGAGTGCTACTTTGTACACTTGACATACAGGTAACTTACTGATGCTGTCACACATCAAGGAGTAAGTGACAGCAGATAGTGGATGACAATATAGGAATCAATCTCACCGAATTGAAAAAATCTGCTTTCCACTTATGACTTGCATTCATTCACATTCGCAAAGGAGTAAGTGACAGCGGACAATTGATGAAAATACAGCAATAAATCTCAGTCGAATAATACTTGATTCCGGGTCTGCATGCTTGCTATCGACAAAACGGTGGTCTGCCTAAATTCGTATCTCCGAGGAACCGAATATGTTTAAACAAAATTATTTTAAATAACCAGATAGAGTTTTATTCTGGTTTTATCATGCAGGCTTTTCCTCGATAGCCCACTCATGAATGAATTAGCATTTAGGCAATGCTTCAGCAGTGTTGAGATGCAACGATGCAAGTATATTCACCTACATCACTAGAACATTATATTTTTGTAGAAGGGTAATTCTATCTTTGGGTATTACTTTGTTGAACTGAGGGTTAGAGAGAAAAGCAAGACTATAGAGTAAGTACCTTTTCTGTGAGCAAGACTATTGAGAAGAGGTTCATCAATATTCATGATCAAATTCTACCTCGCCACGGGAATTCAACCTCGGCGGCTGAAGAATTAAAAGATTCCAGGAAACGAACAAGTGTACTTGAGCAGATGCCGCAGAGAAAAGCTGTGTAACAAACTATGCTACAATTTTGAATAATTTTTGATGAATGAAAGCAAAACAGATCTACGAAGTTTTCAATTATTTAGATGTTTTGCGTTGTATCAAAAAACATCAATTTTTTGACAATAATTGCCACTTTTATCAATTATATTATTTATCTGCTTTTCTTTTAATGACCAAAGTAATTGAATTCGAACTGTCACAGCTGATTTAATTGTATTACACGAAAGAAATCTATTTTGACAATTTTCACACGACTTTAGAGCTTGGAATTGATCGAGAAAACATTAGCCAGCACTAAAGAATAAATTATAACGGCACAATATCTCGGATTTTGATTACTCAAGCACGACAAAAATCATTTGTAGTTGAAGGCATTGATTTCCACAATGTGGAAGGTTGATGTTCCCATAGATGATTATGCAATTCCAGTTCAAGCCAATGCAACTCCTTGATAAGATTGAGTGTCCTAGCCAAGAAGTGCTTCGGTCAGCAGTTATATTGCCTAAATTGGCAATGATTCAGAATTGCGGAAAATTTTAGGTTCGGCTACAAATTATGCGAAGGACATTCATATTCATATGAACCGCATCCTTTTGCAGCTCTACAAAGCCTCTGTCGCACCACTGTGATGAGACCACAATGTGAGATGCCATTTATCTGTGACATGATGCAAAAGGACTGAAAAACAGCGGAAATTTTGTAATAGTAATTCTTGATTTAATTGCAGCATTTCAATCATTTAGCAACGACAATGGGTACAAGCCACGGCTAATCAAATTACCGCTTGCAGCATATTCCTGAAGATGTACAAATTGTAGAGAGAAATGCATATTTTCTCAAAATTTTCAGTTGGTATTCAAATAATAACAGAAAATTTTATGTGGACGGGAATGCTTCGTGTGTACAGCAATAGCCGGGTGCCCGAACTCAATACATATATCTTCCGGCGACCACCGTTATCCCATTATAATTCCGACCTCTGCCCGACCAATTTTTTTTGCTTTAAAATGGTCTAAAACCACTTCAGTGTCAACCTGCTTTCGAAGGAAGTAGCCCTAGTGAGCACAGAATGCGTCTCAAGTCATTTCATGCTTCACGAAGTTTTCCCGCTACCCAGCTTCGTTACGAATTCGTTACGCGGGTGGGCGATCTAACGGGGGGAGATTTATTGTAATTCAATTTTATTTTCATTACCCTGTTAATAGGTCAGTTGAACTGTTAAACTTTGTTTGTAACGCATTCGGCATTGGATTGTCATCATCTGGCCTTGAAGCAACCGCTGTTAGTTAGCGACCATCAACTCAACCCCACCATGAACGCGGATTCTGCACCATAGTAATGATTGAAAGCAAACAAAAGGTTCGTTTGATGTTGGAGCATGACTTTCGCTGCGCTTGTGTTGTTACGCAAGCACGTAGGCCTATCAGCTACGCCCAGTTAAATTTTTGTGTAATTAAATTACGAATTTCGTATATTTCTACCCGTAATTAAATTTTAGTATGATCGAATTCTTGCTATTTTCATATGTATAGGTGAGGGTGCGCGGAATAATGAAACATCCTATGATTTTCTATTTTGGGGGTACGCAACTTAAAAAGGTTGGGAACCCCTGCACTAGACGAAATGACTTACCTAATCTTACCAAGGAAATCTTGCAAGTTCTGACCAGAAAGTATCAGTCGTGCTAAGTCTTATTAGCAAATCTTATCAGATCTTAAGATCTTATTTCTGATTTTTAGAAATCTCTCAAGTAAAAAAGTCTTACATTTTGCGTTTGTCTACATATATCTAGTGCACTGATGTTCTGTCGAGGTCATTTAACAACCGAAACCATTGATGTCGTCTGATCCTCGCACTATATTCGAACTTCAAGTTTTAAATTCTAATTGACTTCTTTTAATTTCAATTATCAAATAAGATCTGAAAAGATCTTATTTTGCAAAAGATAAGACTTAGTAAATCTGATACTTTCGGTCAGGAAATGTAAGATCTTAAATGTAAGTTCTGATCAGACTTTGCAAGAATCTGATCAGACTTAATAAGACTTAGTAAGTCATTTTG
The DNA here is from genome assembly GCA_907163375.1 of Prostheceraeus crozeri. Taxonomy (NCBI): domain Eukaryota; kingdom Metazoa; phylum Platyhelminthes; order Polycladida; family Euryleptidae; genus Prostheceraeus; species Prostheceraeus crozeri. The sequence continues at coordinate 133,276 of CAJQUW010004462.1, forward strand.
TCTAGTGAATTTACCAGCATTTATAAAAATGAAAAGTGTCATTATTCATTATATTTCATTTAAATTCGATAGCTTCTCGTTAGCTGTCCGTCTCAAAATAAGACGCGCAACCTTAAGAGTGAACAGTTTTGCTGCGTGTGCACGAACCACAGCTGTTTTCTTCTAACGATTAGACACATATGCTAGTCGTGTGTTCAGACGGAGCGAAAGAGAGTTGTGTGCGTGTGAGGCAGCAAGCGCACGCGCCCGCATTAATATTGGCTTTCCCGATAGACATAATGCTCTGCCTTCTCCAAATTTTACAAATTCTCCGTTATTCTTGATCGAGGCTCGGTACCTAAATAAAGGGAAGCGCAACCCAATTGTTCCTGTCCTTGATCGTTTCTCGTCGGAGAGGTCACTACGTCAACAATAGCAGCTGACTGACGTTCAGATAAGACTGTGATCAGATGAGAGTTCGCCAATGAGTGCAGAGTAATGCATCTGACTCGAACACCCAGATTCCGTAGAATTCAATGAGTTGTTTTTGCGTGATTGATGTGACGCTATGTTTAGTACTGTAGATGAGCTCATAATCACGCCTTTCGTCCGAAGGGAATATACTGAAAAGATGACAGTCGTCAAGCAAGGTAGGCCAATACCTGATTTAAAAATTGAAAGTACTCACAGAGAAAGAAATAAGAAATACACAAGACATTTGCATCAAAGTTCAAACACATGAGTGGCTGACCAGCCGTGAGAAACGCAAGGAACTGTTTCCCTTCCTCCTTTTTTCTCGAGAAAATGTGGTCTGGACAGAGAGGTGATATAGTAATCTCAGCTCCTTGAGTAAGGCGGTTAGGCGACATGAGCAATCAACTTCTCATGTGCACATTCACTTGGCATTAAAAAATGTTCGGGAAATTGTTATTAAAAATTCATCTTTTATGAAAATTAATGTTATAACATAAAAAAGTCTAGTATAGAAATAGTATTCCAATGCCGAGCGAAGGCCTGTGGTCTATGGGAGCACGCGACGCCACTGCTGAGATGTCACATTTCTAATTCAATTTTTTGTAGCATGAAGGACTCTATTTTCATGTGGAAGACTCTATGGGTGTGGCCAACCACAGGGATGCCGCCAATCGGTGTTCACATTCTACTCTGATCATGTTCTGAAGGTTGTTGGCGACTTGTTCTCAACATCTAAAGACTCCTCGTCAGCAGGAACCACTTATTCAAGCTGAAAAAGAAAACAGACAATATTAATTGCATTCCGCTCAATAGGGTAAATGTTTGAATTTATGTATATTTACCTTGGTTGGCGACTGAGACATCTCTTGATATGATTATCAAGAAAAATAAATGTATCATAACTCGTTTGATCCCTCTCCGAAAGCTGTGTATAGCCCTGTCCGGATTTGTACGCAGATCTTTTTCCAGATCGAATATGCATTCCTCTAAAAATCGCAAAAGAAGAAATGAATCTTTATTGAGTTTAATCGACTTAAATACATGCGAAATATACAAATACTTAAAATAGACTATACTTAATATACCCTATAATTACATAACGTGATAAATAATTAACCCTTTGATGCATAAAGTTTTTCAAAATTACAGTTTTTGAAAAATAAAAATTTTCTTCAAATGCAATTTACGGGCGTTTTGTACGAAGTCGGGAGAGGTGCCATTAGAAGCGCATTGATCTCTCTCTCTCTCTTTTGATTGCAAATTTTTGCCGCTTTAGGCTCAATATTGCTGCGCAATGTTGACCCAAAAGATGTGGGTCAAAATGTCCTCAAGAGAGGAGAACATATGCTTGAAAGGGTTAAGAATTATATGCGATGCATTCACAAAATTGAGTGATAAACGGAACTGTGAACATGACTCTAGGTCTACAAACAATTGCAATCCTCGGCTGTTGACATTGATTTTTTTAATTTGAAAGCTCCATGTAGATTTATACGAACTTGACTGTAGTATTTCCGACTTAGGTATTTATATTTTCTGGTCAATAAGTGTGAAATTTGTACTTACATGTACATGGAGGATCAAGGCTTGTGGTGTTTTCCTCAAACAAGCGCCTCTTCTTGTCGATATCTTTGTATGAATTTCTTATTGTAGAGACACTCATTCTCTCGATGCCATTCTGCCAAATCCGTTTCGATCTCCTCGGTGAATTGTAGCTCGGCTTATTTCGTTTTCTTTTTTTAATGGCAATCGCTACTACGACACGCATGAGACTATTGAGAATCACTTACAATTCCAATACGAAAAGGAAATTCGCCGACATCATTGCGAATGGTTTTGGAAATTTCAAAAAATTCTCCATCAGTTGGCGAACTTTGAAGAACTGTGCGAACTGTTGCGAATTGATGCGAATTCTTGTGAGAAGCTAGGACGACTGGTGGTGTATAGGAACATATTTTAATTCGACGTGATTCGCAATCGAATTCGCATACGTGTGAAAGCCCCTTACGCCGAGTTATCCTGAGCGACGTGAAAAGTCAGCACATTACCTTCTTTAAGAGCGCTGCATTTAGGAGTTGTGCGATTGTTATACGCTACGATTTTGGACAAAGCACTGTGTGTGTGTGTGTGTAGTCTTCCATGGCCTTCAAGTACTGTGTCGTTAATTGTCAGTCTAATCATGACAATGAAGCGGAAATACACAAAATTTTCCGATTTTCTACCTATCGCAACCTTCATGTACACTGGTCGTCCAAGCGAGTTTGTGAAAAGCATGCGCCACCTTGATATTTCACCTGGAAATCCTCGCCACTTTCAATTTTTCAGCGTGTTCCTCCAAATACAGTGCCAACGAATGCAGGACCAACAAATGAACAGCTGCAGTCATTTACAGCCAAATTCCGAATGAGTTCATTATGTCAGACTACTTGAACTTTTCCGACGTGTTCGAAAATGTTCGTGGGACACTCTCCGAAACTATTGTGGAGAGTACGTCAAGTGGATGATGCACAGAATTAGATTCATCTGCGCGATCAGAATTAGATTCATCAGATAAACAAAATATTTAATTCTGTGGGATGATGCTATGTTACATAAATGGAAAGATTCAACGTCAGGTGTAACGAATTTTATTCTTCAAGTTGATTCGGCTTTGAAGTATCGATCATTCCATATGGGAGCACAGTACTTCATTTCTACGTTACCAAAGAACCGTATTAATCATTATCATTATCATTACACTTTTCCTGAAAGTGGCGCATCAACTATGACTGAAACAACTTAGAATGAATTGACAGAGGATCTAAAGTGAGACAATATTCAAAACAGCTTAATAGCATTTAATTCTACAAATTGGTAGAGAAAATTTTGATGCATGAATTATCATCGGTTTTTAGAATTTTGGTATGAGCATTTTTATTTGCATAGTCAGATTAGATACTTACCTGATAATTGGTAATAGCGCATATAGTGAAGTGCAAGTTTCCGCCAGCCAAAGCCACCATATTGCAACGATTACAACGAGTTATAACATAATACACCAACGACACGTCAACCTTTTACATATCAAAAAACATATAATTTCCAGGCTTATAAGATGTATGTTGCAATTCTGAAATACCTTACGATTGCAAATTATCAAATCAGGAATAATTCAAAATTCAGGATCATTTTTAAATTAGAGTTTACATGTTAAAATAGTGGAATAGAATGATGAGATTTATTTGTACGGGTTGATAATTCACATTTTTAGAAAAGTATTTTATCTCTTTAATTTGTTGTTGGGTATATTCAGAATTGCACTTTTTATCTGAGTATTTTTTCACTGAAGGAAATAATTAATTTCTTAAAGTAATTTGAAGTTCCTAAATATCATATTGATTTCCTGACACTGAGCACGTACTACAAACGCTTCCATAAGCAATGATTTTATCATAATGCATAGATGTAGGACGTTGAATTCTGTAATTATTTTATCGGTCAATTAAGTAAATATCATCCTTCTCATGAATTTCTCTGTCACTTCAGAAGAATAAGGAAATTCCTCCTACATCATCTAAAAGCCCTATAAATCATTATAATAAAATAATTGCTTTTACGTGTTTTTAACGCGCTGTGTCAAGAAATCATCATGATTTAAAAAACTTAAATTATATATAGATTCACCAACTTTTCTACTGGAAAGAAAGTGGAGACCATATAAATTTTAGTCTGAATAAACGTAACAGCCAAATACATCAATTTTATGCTCATCTGAAAACGTTGTGAATTATCAACACGTACAAATAAATTTCATTCTTTTCTATTTCAACTTGCAAAATTCTATTTGAAAAAATATACCGAATTTTGGATTATTCATGATTGCAAGTTGACCTAGACGTAATGGAAGATAAATTATCTAGCGAGGTCGTGATTAGCAGTAATGGTGATATGTCAACAACAATTTGATAACATTAAAGTTTTGACAGGGTTAAACTACTACATAGGCTCTATGATTTTACTTTATATGCCTAAAGTACGTACAAATATAGACATACTTTATATTTTCATATAAAATTATATATCATCACTCAAATTCGCGGTGATGAGAATAAAGAAAAAAATCTATATTGAAGCCTATGTATATAGTTCACATTTTGAGTGTATATAGATAGGCCTAAATATAGATTTTTTTCTTTATTCTCAACAACGCGAATTTGAGTGATGAAAATGATTATATGAATTCTTCTCACGATTCGAATGATTTGTATGCCTACAAAATCTACATGCCGTGCCTTCCATAACTCGAAAGCTGTTTGCATGAAATGCAACAATAGATGCTGCGGTTTTGGGCTACAATGAAAAATACTCTGTCAATTGTTATCTATTCAAATAATTACTTCATGGTATGCATGTAGGCTGTATGTCCGTGGCCGTAGGCCTTCAATTTCTTGTTTCAGCAAGATCTTCAAAAATTTGATATGTTTGCACCACAACTTTCGCATAATTCGAAAACTACCGAATGCAATGCACATGCAAGCTATTTTCGAATCGCAATTGGCTGACGGCATTGATGATCTAGATTACATATGTGTGTACTGCAATGTATTTCGTGATAAATTTGTTAAAATTTGATTCCATCTGTGTTTCAGATTGTGATATTGTTTGATTGCTGTACACTTGATGATTAATTTAGTTCTTGTTATTTTGACAAAATTCGCTAATAATAGTCATGTTTTAAGAAGTCCAATTAAGTTCACTTTTTGAATACTTTATTGGCCGAAAGTGAAAAAGAAATCTATTTGCATAGTTAAGATAGGTCGCCAGTACTTCGTGTCACAGACAATTCTGAGGCGATGTTTGTGATTCTGACACACACTATAATAATAGCGACCAGCAATTTGTTCATGTATAGATTTAGTGATTTTTATCAGATGAACATTATAGTTTGATTCTACCCCTTCATATGGTATGTTGTTGCGTAATATATTCAAACGTTTTATGATTTTAACATATGAATATTATCGTCTGATTTTACCCCTCATATGGCTTGTTGTTATGTAGGCTAATATAATATAAACATTTTATGTTATGTTCACCGTTTTCAGTTCAAACCGATAGCTTTTCAAAAAGTCAATTGCAAGTCACATGAACATAAGTTAATTGCAATTATCTCTTAAGTTAATTGTAAGTTAAAGCAACAATTCACTATACAAGTTTTACAATTTACATGCGCAAGTATCTCAAGTTCACTTGTTCAGGCTTTTCGTAAGATAGCGCAATTAGAGTCGACTAGTAATTTCACTCATCTACCACTTCTGCCATAGCTCCATCGTACTTTTGACTTGTCTAAGAAATTTGAAGCAGGAATCAAAGCATGCAATATATCTTGCTCATGATCTTTAAAGCATTTAAGCTAAGTATTTTCCATGATGTTTTAAATGATTGCATGATGAAGTTGACCACTCGATGGGCGATCCATTTTGATGTACCCTAATGTAAAGATAAAGAAATTCTCTCCAAAAATTTTTGTCGAAAATTATTTTCATTAAACATTTCACTCTACAGTCAAGCGAACTGAATGTGATTGCATGATGTTTCGACTGCATTCTTGTATTAATCCGGCAGCCAGAGCGAGTTTCTGCAGGGAACGAGGCCGAAAATGAGACTTTCACAGAATGATGTGCACCCTATGCCTACTACGAATTCGCGCGTCTGCTGAGTTCTAGTGAGTTCCTCTACTTGTCAGACACGATCAAAGAGAAACACATGTTAATCCAATGGGAGGCAGATTGCAGTTTTTGGTCAAAATAGAATTTTCTATGTTTTTGCTTATTACGGTAAAAATACTCAGTCAAGAGCCTTAATTTTTGACATGGAATGTCTTCAGGTCATATCTTATCAGGTTCATGAGCATTTATCTATGAAAGTACATGCATTCAGATTTGACAAGCCTCCTACTGTCGGCAAGCACCAATATGTTGGCCCACTTAATCTACATCGAACCACATTATCGCATACATCGTCGATCAGAAGCATGATGATATCAGTTACACATGATGGGAAATGACCTGAAGACATTCCATGTCAAAAACCATGCCTCTAGACCTAGTACATTTTAATTGATGAGAGAAAACACAGAAAATTTCATTTTTGACAGAAACTGCACTCTGCCTCCCATTGGATTAACATGTGTTTCTCTTTGATCGTGTCTGACAAGTAGAGGAACTCACTAGAACTCGGCAGACGCGCGAATTCGTAGTAGGCATAGGGTGTACATAATTCTATGAAAGTCCCATTTTCGGCCTCGTTCCCTGCATAAACTCGCTCTGGCTGCCTATATGATTCTTAACCGAAGGCCATGTGACTCCCTGAGAGGAATTCAACATATCAGGCGTGGAATGACGCTCGAAGGAAGATCTGCGTGGAATCGGGTTCGAAGGAGAATTTCGAATGAGAAAAATCTTAGTTAATATTTTTCTCCAAGAAATAACATTGAGACTGCAGTCATATATAATTAGACCACAATATAGGTTTACAATAGACGGCGGTATCAGATTTGGTAACTAAGAAGAGAAATCGACTCAATCAGCTCAGAAACTCACGAACCTGACACCTTGAATTCAGGAATTGTGTGGTGAGCATCAGGCTAAGTGTAGTCATCGCCTTTGATCATTACTCATTAGTATTTGTTGTGATCTTTCTTGATAACATTTCCTAAATGCATGTATTTACATACTTCCTGATTAGCTATTTCAAAAGTCTATATTAGAAAATGTGTGTTGTTCCTATCTTTTACTTCTTTTTTAAATTTGAATAGGGAACAACTAGTTTAGAGGAAGCAATAAGGATATACTTTCAAAGTTTAGGAATGAATCTGAGCAAAAAAGCTAAGGAGCATTGGTAAAGCATCGATATAGCTGCATTAGCAATCACTTTCTAAAAAAACATGCTTTAGCGTGTTTCAAACAGTGTTCTAAACACATTTTTAAGCAATTTGTTTAAAACACTACCCATCCTGCTTTCAACACGCCCTCCGAGCTTCCTCCTATTCAATCAAAGCTTGACATTTACTCGTTATCTGACGCAACGTCCTATAAGCCATTACATTAGTGAAGATCAGTGACTCAATGTTGGCCTGTGGTTTCTTTTGGCGTTTGGTCTGCGTGCATTTCGTACTTCGTTTTTTTTTACAACGTCTTATTGATTATTGCAATCAATAATCATACTTTGATTTTGTGCTACTTTCATTACTGTATTTGAAATTATCTCTTACTCTCTGCATTTTGTAATTTCATTGCATTGTTCAATTGCATCCTTCTAATTTTGTATTCAATCATATTTTGATTTTAAGCACAGTTTTTGCTTTGTAGGTTACTTATCTGCTGAACATAATCCATGTGCATGATCCATGCTGTTAATACGGTGCAAATTATAGTTAGGAAGTAATGAACCATTTTATGACTTCTCTGCTACCGGTAGCAGAATTGTAAAGAGAATATTTCTCTACATTTCTATTGTAATTCAACTTACGTGCTATATACTTCACGAATTGCTATCAATAAAGAGTCACTTCGCATTTTTTTCGCATCAGGATTAGGCTAATCTTCTCAAAATTGCAATTCAATAACAATTCGAATAGATATCAAAATAGATGGCACCTGCCAAAGTAAGATGCCTTGACTTACATGTTGCTATGAAACACAAGTAAACTTATAGGCCTACTACCATCATGCATTTTGGGGGAGAGTTTGGCCCAAAAATAAATTCATTCAAATTTAGCTTAATCTGCAAATTAAGAAGAAAAAGTAAGAAGTCTGTATTGAATAACGTTATTTGTACAGAAAACATTGGAAGTTGGATATCCTAAGTTCGTTTGTCGTAGCTTTGAAGGAGCAAATAGCGACCACTAATTGCTTTTCTAACTCTTTTGGAGCAGTGATTTAAGCTGTATTTCTAATCACTCTATTAAAAACATGAAATACAAATTATAATGTATGTATGATTGACATCTGCACAAGGAATGAATATCAGTTAATTTTATTTACATGTAGAATTGAGTTGTCGATAGGCTACTATTTTTCGATTGATATCAGACATTATGAAGAATGTTATTAGGATTTAACTATAGACGATCTCAAACATGAATGACATCATATTACAGATAAAATAATAATAACAAGGCTTACTAATTATACAAATGAAACTAATTAAAATCTATAGGATAGTGAGACAAATTTACCTTGAAAATAGAGTGAAGCTTAGAAAATTGCCGACAATTATCCTTTGGAGCGCTAATGCATAGGTTATTCAATCCTGAAAATAGCTGAATGCACCAACTAAAAAATGATTTCAAAAAGGTCTTCAAAATTCACGAAGCAATTGATGAATCAACAGAGAACAATTGTATGAAGAGAGAGACCCAAATCCCCGTCCTTAGAATTGAAACGTTTTCACTTTTTGCAAGCGCAATTTGACTGCTCCTAATTTCTTAGATAATCTGTTTGTCTACTTGGAAGATGCTTATTTTGTTAACGTGACTTCTACGCATAGTGTTTTGCCAGTTGCTAGTTTCAGATGTCAACCTTTTATTACATTTGATAAGGGATTTCTTTTCAAGTGGGCTGTGCAAAGTAAAATAGAGTTGGAGGATTTTTGTTCAACATGCTCAACTCATATTTCATATTCTTTTGTATTTAACCTCATTCGATTTAGAAGAATTTTAATTTTGCCTCTCAGATGTTCCTAGATGTTTTAAGTTTTGATAAAAGTCATCGTGGCTATCAAATGTGTCAAAATAAAAATTGTTGGAGGCTGTGTACCACATACAGCGTATGCCATACATCGCAAGGCGGTGAAAATTACTCATTACAAAGATCGGGAGGGGAGGATTACATCTTACGCAATCGGAAAATGATTTGATGAGACGATTACTGAACCAAATTTGGGGGAAGGCGGGGTTCTAAAAGTAAAAAAGCAGCGACTGTGTAATTGTTGCACGGTCTCTAAAATGAGCTTATTAGATCGGAACGTGGTTATGCTGCTAATGATGCACAGTGAACTTAAAACGGCTTCCATCTGCTTAGATAATTTGATCGCAATTATGTCAATGAAGCAACACTTTGATAAAGGTAAGAATCTAGAACTAATGCATTTTGACATAGATCAGTGTCAGAGCAGCTAAAGTGTGGCCAGCAACAACAAACAGTGTCCCATCTAACTATAGGTACTACTAACCAAAACATACATGAAAATCAGATAATAGTGGGAATATCATTAAAATTCAGAGATTTAAGCACTGCAATGAAGGCAGTTCCCCTTGAAAATGAACTTTGAATAGCGATAATGGCCTCACTTAGACAACTAAATTATCACAAAGCATTGGATCTTGTCTCTTGATTACATGTCAATCAAAAGATTACAATATGCATAGCAGGCGGATCCCTTTACAGTATCACCGGTAATTTCATCTGCCTGCATGCACAATATAGTCCGTAGTACTTTAGTATAGATACATTAAGCTATATGTGGATATTAGTTCTATAGAATTTCATTATTTTCTTATTCTTCTGTTTCCTAATTTTTGCTTGGGTCGCTGGTTCGGAATGCGATTCTCCACCACTGCCACTTACTTCAACCGGCCGCCAGACCCTAATGGCTTAAAAATCTCGGCAGGTTTCCACATCTATTGCATCCTATTTGCTATTATCTCTCTGCTTGATCTTCAATCTGCAACAGTCTCAAATCAATATCTGAAACTAAAGTTTGACACAATATTCTTGACGTGTGACAGAGCTAACACTAGTGGTCGACCACCACGAACTCTCACTCTGATTTCTATGATCTCACTGTCTAGCAGGGATGCGGAGTCGGAGTCCCGGAGTCCTATAATTTTTTGCTGGAGTCGGAGTCGGAGTCCTATCAAATGATAGGACTCCGGACTCCGGCCTATCATTAGACCCGAAACATAATACAAACAAATTATTTATTTTCGTACATATAGCTGTCACTGTCTTGATATCAACTTTCACCGTCAAACAAAAGTACAGAGACAGCAGCGCATGCAAAGCTTGAAATAGTTGAGGGAATGACCCGTGATAGTGAAAAAGGGATTGTCTTTTCACTCGGTGATTCAGTACAGATGACAAGCCTTCCTAGCCTCGATCACACCTGCGCGCCGAAGGTCACATCAGAGGCAAAAATGAAAGTTTGTAAAGACAAAAATGACTAGTTTGTTTGAGAACATTATCCTCTTACCCTGACATCAATCGTGTGTGATGGGTCCTCCAAAGCGCATATTAAAATCGAAAATGTACTCATATTTTTTGGAGAAGGATGGGGAATTTTCCTTCCTGGTAGAGACTGGAGAAAAACCGTGTGAAGCGTGTGATACATTGTCAAATTTTAGGATGATCCACTTTTTATGAAACGGACTGTATATTGGCCACCCGGAGTCGGAGTCCTATCAAAATGATAGGACTCCGCATCCCTGCCGTCTAGTCTAGCCAGTAGACCTATAATTACTCGTAGCCTACTATACGAGTATCTGTCACAATAAAAGATCTAATAATCAATCACATTAGCAATTTCATGCAAATAATAGCTATTGATAACCTTACACCAACAATTTTTTTACATGGATTTTGCGCGATCTTTAGATAGCCTACTCGTAGAAGACCCATGGAGGATAAAGGCACACTGTGCCAAGCTATTATTATAGCCTAGGACTTCAGCAGAAAATAAAAAAGCTATGTACAACAGTGGGAATGTAAAGCATGTAACAGATGGTTGAAAGATTCACCCAAACATTTTACCGGACAGATTGATAGCATTTTCAGAGCAAATGCTGAATTTTTAGCATTCAATTTTTCGTTTGATATGGAAAGGAAAAAAACAATTTTAATAACTTTTCAAACTTATAAAGTGTTCAAAAACTAACGAAACTTGACTGAGGTGCAGAGTAGAGTTGAAAGCTATAGAACATAAGTCTAAAAATCTCTTTAGCAAAGAACATGCGGTGAAACATTAGTATCTTCACAAATGAAAGTGAATTTCGTCTTTTTAGTAGATATTTAAAATGAACATAAGTACATTTTTGGAGCGACTATATGAAGAAAGACATCCGTGGGCAAAATGAAGTGACATGATTTGACATGAGCATACGAAAATCTGGCAAAGTTCTGAAATATACGGCAAATTAAGAAATACTAAGGAATTACTATTACGAGTAGGACCTATAAAGCTATATACTAAGGTAATATTATCAACTACCTTTTTCACAATGACTAATTTCAAGATGTCGCTATAAGTGATCAGCATCTCCTTGTTCGTTGTCATAACTCTCACTATTGAATTTGCATTAAGAAGTTGATGGCGCTGATGCTCTAATTCTTTTATTTGATCTAAAATTAATTTATTTTGGAATTTCCATTGTGGATTTTTCGCGCACTTAAGCTGACCGTATTGTTCAGTTTATGTTTATATGATGCATCAAGAAAGTTGATTTTATCAAGAAAATACGAAAAATAAATTAAACAACTAATTATTGAACTTATAGAAGAGCAATTGTCTGTCGTGACAGTGAAAGCATTCAGAGGTGCTAGATTATTCTAGACATATGTGAAATTCATTGAAAATAGGCACGTTTTCAGTAGAGCACTTGCATGCATTAAAAAACATAATTTGCATAATGTGAATGCATGCATTGTGACATTAATCCAAGTAACTTTCACTATCTAACATCTTCAGGTAAATAATTTATCCCATGTTAAACTGTGAGAAAAATAGCTTTAAAACAAGACAGAATTTTTTAGCATTAATTATTTTTTCTGCAATTTTGTGACTCTCAATATCAGTTCAAGGTCTTATTTTACAACTGAAAAGAAAATTAAGAATTAAAAAATTATGAAGGATAAAATGCATGAAGTTTCTTTCGACTGCTTAAGCCGAACATCTTGGAAGATATAATTAATAATGACATCAAGCAATTGAAAATTAGGACAATTATTCAAAGTTTTAGATATGTATTAACGAGATTGTTTGCTACAGACACGACTTTCTATTCAAAACAACTATTTCTCTGATAATCTATTTTCAGATAACTTCTGTGTTCGTTCAGTCGTTTATTGGATTCACTGTTAATTTGGATTTTTAAATCGTGTAATTGTACCAGCTATTGATGACCGGAAGCAGAGAAGCATTTCTTTGCCACATTCTGCACATCTGTATCGACTTCCATACTTTCACAAATGTTTATGAATAGATGAACATTTAGGGAACGTTATAAAAGGTCAATAAATTTTAAAATGTGAATTTAAAAAGAATTGAAAACTGAATATGTTGTAAGTTTTCATTAGAAACAATAAAACAATTCTCAGCTCGGTACGGCTTGGATATTTCCAAAATACATCGGTTCACATGAAGAAGTCGTGTACATCTATGCTATATCCACGACATTTTAAACGATGACTAGTAGACCTCGCGCGACCAAGCCGTGTTCAGTCATTGGACGTTGGGCAGCGAAAATGAGCATTGCTCCACTTTCAACATTTTACTGCTGTAGGGAAGGATTCTAAGACTAATTTCATTGTGCTTCGGATTTTTGACAGAAAAGCTGTTGCGACTTTCATGGGATTTGCATAACTATCTCCATCTGACTTTACATGCTTCCTCCGATGAATAATTCGTTACGAAGTAAATCCTTCAGAGATGCAGAGGAAGTCATGGCAGAAATAAATCAATTGTTCGAATCAAAAGACCGGAATTTCTACTACATGAATACTGATGTTAATTATTTTGAACACTTATCGAATAATAATGCTAAGAAGAAGTACTAATTCAAGTATTCTTTGGAATTGAATTGATAGTTTTTCTATGTTAATATGCTCTCTATCCATACCGATGTGAAACAGTGACAACCATAGAGGTGACAGCGTACCGGTAGACTAACATTTTGCATAAATTTGATGGATATATAACTATAGCTCTGAGGAAGTGAACAGTATTCCCACCAGATTAATACGAGCAATTTGGACAACATGTTATGCAATATGAAATTCGTATGCCGAAAAACAAAATTTCTGTCGGTCAAAAGATCTTCATCCACCCTGTATGAAAGAGACTTGAATGAGGGTTGTGACATTTCATGATGAAAAATCTAAATGCAGGATATCTTTGATGTATCATAAATATGCAAATTCATATTGCTTTGCAGAGGCTATTTGGAATCACTATGAAATCTGTACAACTATATTTTTAAACATGATGACCCCAATCAGGGATAATTATTTTTTCTAGGTTTATATAAACGTCACATGTGCAAACTCTCATATTGCAAGTATAGATAAGTTCAGTTTGATATTTTGATGGTCAAAGTATTAACTGAGATGTGTTGCGTAGAATCAGCAGCGTTCTATCATAATAACAACATCCTTTTATGCATCATGTATCGGGAATGTTTTTCTTCGCATGATTTACGCTAGATATGTTCACCTGCCAATCGTTCAATCATCATATTTAGGCTATATACATCGTCATGTCGCATGCTTTACAATGCACATGAGAAAGGTGTTTCCGTTGAATATATCGCACTGATGAGAAGTTTGGTGCATTATTTGCTTGATATTGGATAAGTTATAGAATATAGCGAATTATCAGGTGAGTGCCAACTTATTTGAATAATAATGTACGTATTTCAACTATATTTTTATAAGCACAAATTATGTAACCACATTAGTCAGTTACTCATTACTGTGCCCGTTCATGCATGCCTTGTCTGCACAAAAGTTAGAAGCAGTTCTCAGCCAAAATTTTACCACTAAATGATCTGTCAGAAATCCTCAATCATTTTCCTATGAAATAATAATTCTCTTTTTCAAATAGACCTAAAATCGAGATAGAACTGTACGTACAAGTACAGCTGATGAATGCTAAAAAAGGTGTTATTTGTCACCATCTTCTTCCTCTGTCATCTAAGCCACGGAAGTCTTCAAATGATATATATGTATAAGATTCATCATTTGGCTAGAGCCTGCACTTCCTAAATTCCAGGATCAGCGCCTTCCAATCCACGAATTAACTCGGATTGAATTGATACTAGGTGGGATCTCCATTTATTGACAACGTTGTCGATTGTCAATTCTATACGGGAGCAGTATAGGCGCTCAAGGACAGATTTGTTGGTGGACTGGGCCGGGTATGGACCTTTTATTTCTTAACAGAAACGGGCATGGATTGGGCTTGAAAATTCACTTCGTTCTACTTTTGAAGATAGGAAAGTCAATTAATCATCTTGATGCAAATTGCACGATGTTGAGGCAATTTGAATAAAGACCGAATAAATACATCCCAAGCGGATTCTTACTCACGTTTCGCAAGAATCACACGAATCCATTGTAGTTGACATCGTGATGTCGATATAATACGAGTAATACAGCCATCCATTGCATGATAAGTGCAAATCATAGAATTCAAATAATTTTCACATGTTAGAATTCACATAAATAATTTAGGACTCATGCATGTAGGATAATACTGTATACTATATTAAAATCATCGGTAAATTTTTCTTCTAAGTTCAATATGCCGTAAAACCTGCGTTAAACTACCACCATCACTAAGTGTTTACAAAATAAACCGACACTCTGAAATAAGCGCCGCTTGTAAAAGACAGCCACTTCCTATATTTCGGCAAAGTAATGAGTACAAAATACTTGTTTGTGTAAAGCCTGTCCGACATGCAATATGTTATTGTTGCTTCTTCGTGTGTCTTAATGTCTTTCGAATGTGTCTTTGACTTCTTCACAGTTAACTATGGCTTTGAATTGATCATTAAGTGACTGTAATGTTAATCAGAATAATCACGATGGTCATCCCGTTTTCTTTATAGGCAGTCATCTTGCGTGTATAATACACTAGATAGATTCAACATGCCATCTTTGTAGAGTGTTGAGCATTTATTACTAGCATGCGGGAAACCTAGCATAGGCCTAAATGATTATTGTCAATAATGCCTATAGGCCTAAATCAACTTATTGAATATAGATAAAATATGTATTGAACATTTCTATCAGAGGTTTACTGAATCTTAGTCAAATATGCATCAAGCATCAAATTTAAATCACAAAATAGTAAGTCATTTTAATAAGCCGAAATGTAAATAATATCATAATGTGTTGGGTATTTAGAAAATGACTTAGGTGTTTGAGAGTTTTAGATGGAACACGCACGTCTGATCAATGATAAAGTCAATCACAATAAACAGATGAAATTATTAATTGCTGGAAAACGGGGTCACCTTGTGACTCACGTCGGTCAGTCACGTGGATCATTCTGTGAAAGGGCCATGTGACTCAATTTTATTAAGCACGGAAAGTCTAACAAAGTGTGTGGAATGGAAGTGGCACCTGGGGCCTATTTCAATTTAAGGTTCCTAACCTACCTTACGATTAGGTACCTGATGTTATGCTCCCTAAGGTGGTGGATAACCGCATAGAAATCCGATACTCTGTAATAATAAATGACTAGAACGTCCATGGACAATGAGAACAATAGAAGGTCGTGGACGGACATGCTCTATCATGACAACGGTACCTATGCGATGGCGGCTTCTAGTGGTTGACAATTGGAAGGCACCGGCAGCTTCTCTGTGAACTTCGTAAATATTCACGGCCATCATCATTTCTCTTTACATATGAAAGCATTCTGACAAAATAACTTACAATTAATCGCCATGCGGCAAGAATTTATAACTGTTGAATGTTTCAGTGATTTGACTCTTCCAAATATCTACCAATTGGCACCTAGCCGAGCAACTGAAATTTCCATCAACAAACATTTGTTGTTCATTCTGTCTCAGTAAACAAAGCGAAAAGTTTGATTTCTATAGATAAGCGTACTACAATTTCAAAGCAGCAATGAAAGTATTTGAAGTATCTAATCGAATAATAAACAATCAAACAATTCATTGTCTCTGGCTGTCACGTGGTGGAATAGATATCTTACCTAGCAGAATGATTCTACATCATGAAAAGAGAGAAAAATCTTAAAGTACCTTAAGGTAGCATCATAGCCTGCTTCAATCTTATATTAGGTGGCATATCCTAAGGTAAAGAGTAAGGTAGCTCTACACCTACCTGATCAGCTACCTAACATATTTGCTGGTCATTGCCAAGCTAATATCATAGCTTTTGATGATTATCGAACACTGAATGATGCCGAGCAGATTTCATGCACTGCTTAAATTGAATGAAAAGTGAGTCTTTATATGGTTCAAGGTAAGTTCTTTGTGATATAAGAAAACAGTACGGCAATTTACAATATGCAGACCGTTTCAAAAATAATTGCACAAAGAAAGTGCATTCTCTAATGAAATTCTCGTGTTGAAGTTTTGGCAGTGATGTTATCGCTAAATTTGAAAATTTTCCCGCAGGCCGAAAAAATCCCACATTACGAATAGTAACATTTCAGATTTGATTGTTTAATTTCCCCGTCGAGAATAACGTTTTATTGGTATAACCCAGTCAGGACTTGAATATTGCGGGTTTGAATATACTTAGTCCTGAAAATGTTAATGATACTAATAGTCTATGCAGGCCGAGACAACCATTGAACCAAACTCTTATATGCATGAATCACTGAAATACTCTTATATCATTAGTATAAAATTTAACTATGAATTTTGACAAATGCAGGTATTGCATTATTGTATTTATGCATATCTCGTTACTTCTGGTTACGTTCATTGATTATAGACTACTCTACTATGCTGGTATCTTATGCCCATGTATATTACTTGCCAATTTTTTTAGATAAAAAGTCTTTCATAATGAGACAGATATATTCGTAAAAAACTCGATCTAAAATTGCAATAGGTACCGGTAATAAAAATCTGACGTAACAACTTAAACAAAATGATATAAAATTCAAAACTTTTGGAAGAAGCCAAAAAATAGAAGTGGCAAAAATTACGACAAATGCCAATCAACGACGCATACTGTATGATCAAAATTAGATCCAGTTTCAATGAAGAAATGTCTTCAAAGTTAATCACTCGCAAGAGAGCTATGAGTCACTTTTTGTAACACTGTCGATATTGCAGAGTCAACGATGCGCTTTTGAGCCTTTTCTTTCTTCGACGATATCTCTCTTCCTTCTTTATCCAGTTCGTGTGAATCAAAAGTCAGTAAATCCATCTTCTCTTGATATTCATTCATCAAGAGCTTTGTTGCTCTTATGCTATCATGTATTGATGTCTTCTTGCTGGTAATCTCGTTCTCTTTTTGAAAGATCTTGTTAAGCTTTTTCTGTCGTACAATTTCGGCTTCAATTTCTTCATTGAGTTTCCCTTTCTGTGCAATTTCTTCCTTCTTCAATTCTTCCTTTTTCTGTTGTTCGCGTTGACGGTTCATAAAACTTGCGTGAGCATTGAAACCTGATGAAACCATACTTTCGGAGATATGAAATGTCACACAATCTTCTTCAATCTGCTTTAGATAACCATTTACCAATAGACAAGAATCGACAGATATTTCGGCTAATCGGTTTCTTTTTTTGGTGAGTACGTCGGACAGATCACTAAATACTCTCTCGACTGCTGCATTGCCACATGGAACACTCAAAGAACTCAATGCAATTTTTGAGAGATTTGGATATTTTGAAGTTTCGACCACTTTCATCCAAAATCCTATCACATCATCAGAAAAGGAAAGACGGACTTCCTTCAGCGACGAATCAATTGTAAATAATCGCCAATCACTGGTGAGTTCATCCAGACGCTCAGATTCCCATCTCAATGATCTTGCAATAGAGAGTACATAGTCTTCGTCGCCATGGAAATCTGACTTTAAAAATTTCAAGGCGCGTAGAGTTGGATTTTTCAATGGTAGGCATCTCTGAAGATCAGAAGCCAATTTCTTGTAGAATAACTTAACACGGTTGAAAAATTCAACTTGGATGTCGTGACTCACGTTATTTAGAAGTCGCGTTGCCGTCTCGCCAATAAATATTCTATCATTAGCCAAAACAAATTCATCTGAAGATAATGAGATGGTGCATAAATGTCGTTTGTTATCCTCTACGTACTTGTTTTTAAGGAAGAGGACTAGAACCTGTTTGAACAAAGATTGGATATCGTTGTACATTTGATGTACTAGGACTCGGTTCCTTTGATATAGTTTCTCAAATCTGTCGAGCTTCGGCAACACAGATTTCAAAAAGTGAAGATGAACTTCTAGGGATGCATTACGAAGAGCAGTTCGAATTTCAATAACTCGCTTATTCTTCAGATCATTAGGTCGATTGGAAGGAACGAAACGGAGGAAAAATTCTCGTAAACAAGGCAACTGTTCAATCAATCTGTCGACTACCAAGAGAAGTTGAATCCATCTGGTTTCCACACGTCTTATCATTCTACACGTATGTTCACCGACTTCCAACAATTTTTGTGCATCTTTGTAATGTGTCCATCGGGAAGTATAATTAAAGTAATTGAAAACGTTGTCACTATATTGTTCGACCAGTCCTCCAAGTTCCTCGCACGCAGCTCCAACGGCATTTGAAACATGATGTAAAGTACACGATCCGATGTCTAACAAGTGAGGGCCATTATCTCGCATGAGTTTATGGAGACCGTTATGGCGACCAACCATGACAGAAGGATCATCAGACATAATGCTAACACATCCTCTCAGGGGAAGTTTCAAATCATCCAGCACACCAAGGACCGTAGTTTTCAGATTTTCGGCCGTACCGTTATCTAATTCAACAGTTTTGATTGGAACCACCAACAGCTTCTTTCGCTTCACCGAGACAAACGAAAGCATAACAGCAAGAAATTTTCTATTGCAGTCCGTCGACTCGTCGATACATAATGAAAATGATACACTTCCAGAGTTGAGGTCCATAACTATCTCATTTCTGATTTCTGGAGCAATTGCATCATTCAAAAGATAAGTGACTTTACCTATTTTGCACTTAAAGTTAGCTGCAATGTTGCTATCTGGACACATTTTATGTTGTACTTCCGAATGATCAGCCGTCATGAAAGCACAATGATGTTCAGTCAAATGAACGGCATATCGCAATTCTGCTTTCATTGTTTGAAAATTAGCATTACATCCGGTGCTTGAGATCGAGTGTGTACCTTTATCACTATCGGTATGGAAAAAAGAATCGATTGAGCCTAAATTGGTGGGCAACTTTTGCAAGTGTTTCTGTCCGCGAGCATGTGATTGAACCGCACTGAATCCACTGCTACCAAGATAGAATGTCTTTCCACATAACTTGCAAAAAGCTTTTAATGGATCTCCATCTACTTTCGATAACCAAACAGATAATTCTTCATTGTCCACTTTCTTTGATGACCATTCATCTCGAAACGTCGTAGATCTGGGTTTAGAAAGACTCATACCTAAAGAGGAAATATATTTTGAGCATACATGTACATACAAAGTCCTGCGTTTGTGTACAAATACGAGACAAGTACGTCATGGAATAAAGAAACCACTTTTGTTAATCTCTACAGCCTATAAAATATATGCGACACGAGAGTGAAATATGTTCCAATCATGCATGAGATACCAAGCACGCACTCTCTCCAGAAAAATCCTAGATGACCACTTTTTCCGTAGGCCTAATATATACTTAATGAAGGCCCGAGCGATACGAAATACACCAATCCACTTGATAATCATGGTCTATAAAACATGCTCACTAGATATAAAAAGCGATTCATTTGAATTACTTTGACAAATGATACTAGTTTAGGATTACTCCAAAGAGTTGATGTACGATTCAGAGTTGATGCCACAGGAGTATGTCCAAACATAGAAGTACGTACTTTTTTGGTTCATTTAGTTTCATTGAATGAATACTACGCATAATTAAAGCCAACTTGACACGTCACATTAATTGGTTTTCGCCGGACGCTTTGCAGATCATATTTCAAAAAGAGTGAATTGAGCATCTCAACTTAAATTAGTATGACTTGACTGATTCGGGCCCTCGCTTATTTCGGAGTTTAGTCTAGGAATACAATACGTCATTGATAAAGGTTTGTAAAAGCTCATCCCCATCTCTAACAGATAGACGACGATTGATTAAATCCATCTTTACGGGCTAAAATGCATATAATCTAATAAAATTAAATTTCATATAGACTACATGTACATGAAATAAATGAAAACACATTTCGATTTAGCTCACGTATTATACCATCATAATGGAAGAATAAAGGAAAACGTTCAGTACAATCACAATAACATCATTTCTTCTGATTAACGTAACAATGTTTCACGAGAAATGTTCTCTTTCTTGACACGTAACCCTGTGCACGGAGGCGAAGGGTGTGCTATCACTTGCCCAAGGTGAACACCCAGACTATGGAGGTAAGGAGTTGTCTTACTTCTCCTTTCACAAGCTCTTCAACGCTTATGCCATTAACCACAAAGTTTGATACAACAAATGTACCGGCACATGTATGCCTAGGTTAATCAATGGAGAAACGAAATCAATCACAGACGATGTATAAGCTGTACATGTAGAAAAATGCCTTGACAATCAGAATAAATGAGAAATACAATAGACATTCAAATTCTCTAATATGACAATTCAAAAATAATTTTTTGATATAGTAGGTATAAATCTCAAGAAATAAAAGGAATTTACAGAATCATTCCCCTCTAATTAGTGAAAACTACATATAATTAGGCCCCTATGCAAATAGAATATTAAAACAATTATTACAGTATAACCTGCAGATCTACTTTGTATCCTATCTTTATCATAACTTGGGTAGGCCTATGTATTGAGCTTGAAATAAAATATATTTCTATTCCTATGTATATTCCCAGCCAAAAACAAAATCCCGCAGGCTCTATTTTTCCCCTATAGCATTCCCGCAAATTTGAGCAAAATCCCGCAATGCGGAAATTCCGCAGCAAATATCAACACTGAATTTTGGTTCAATTTTGATAAACTTTATACCATATAAAACTTATGTTTCACAGATAATTTTGGCAAATATTTCAGTTTCTCAAGTGGTTAGTTGTGGTCAGTCAAGACCACATATGAAAACTACCAATGAATTGTTTTATTGAAAAAGAAAATTTAAGATGGTTCAAGTGGTTAGTTGTGGTCAGTCAAGACCACATATGAAAACTACCAATGAATTGTTTTATTGAAAAAGAAAATTTAAGATATTCCAGATATTCGTGAAAATTTAATGTAGGTGCTATTTTAGTAATATAATATACGTGTATTCCGAATTATTCCTTTCCTATCTTCGTAACTAAGCTAAGAAACAGTAGGATAACGGATGAGTGCCTATAACCCCGGGCATTTGACAAGTTACTCTCTGGCTACTACTATTCAACGTTCAATTCAGGTGATGATCTACCGGTTACCGAACCTATAATTCATGAGCTTTGCAATGTATGACGCAATTTGCATGTACTACATCAATTAGAAGTAAAAAGAAGTTTCCTGCATTTCGTTTCATGGCCTTTTGTGTGTGCGATTTCATAAACATCGATAATTTAATTTTCTTAAAGCGCTTCTTTGGCTACAGTTTATTCTCTCCTACAAATGTGGCCAATGGACTACCTGTCATTGAGAACTTTATGCCACCCATCTTAAGGACCAACGACGATCTTTATCACCCATTTTGAGAATAGCATCCGTTTTTATTTACATGTATCTTATTGCTACCAATACGCATTCTGCAGTAAATAGAACGTCATTCGTCTCCAGATTCATTCATGAATTTAAGGACTTACTTTTAATCGTGTAGATTTGTTACGTTAGGTAAGATTTGACCTCGTGCAAGACAGAGGCATTGAATTGTTTGATATTTGTTAAATATTTGAAAGGGAGCTCGTTAGGTACCTTAAGGTGCCTTAAGATAATGCTCCCTTAAAATTGAAATACGCTTATCTACCTTAAGGGAGCATGATGTTAGTTACCTAACCCTTATAGTGAGGTTATGAGCTTTCATTGAAATAGTCCCTGTAGAAGATTTCATTTACTGCAAAATTAGTGTCAGAAACGAAAATCTACGAGCATCACGAACACAAACATAAGCGAATGACGTACATAACTTTCCCTTGATGCAGAGTCACCACCTCAGATACTCTAAGGGACCAGGCATCATCTTAAGGAACCTAGCCTCAGCTTTGAAATGCACTAACGTCATTTCTAGGAATCTTAAGGTTAGGTACCTCAAACTGAAATAGGCCCCTGGTATCTACCAAAGCAGCAAATTCATCAGTAAGACATTAGACAACGTCATTTCATTTCTTCTTGAAGAAGCTGATGAATAGCAAAACGAATGTCCACTGGTAACTCGAAGCTCATAACGAACGACCTTTGGATTGAATAAAATTGAAAATTCAATGGTAGAAGGCTGGCTAGGTTGCGACTAAATTCCTTTACTGCATGGGTATTTAAAAAACGCACAACTGGACTTGATATTGGTTATCAGAAGCAAACAGTCAACTCAAAATATTTAGGCTACTATAAGTATACCGAATTGTATGATGCATTTGAAAAAGAGTCATAATTTCAGCAAATATCAGCTCAAGTCAGACTTGCAGCGACGAGGTGCGGCGGGAGGGGGTCGTTGAACAATTCAGCTTCAGTAGAGAGACATATTCATAACAAGTAGTGGTTTTTGAGTGCTTTGAATGTTGGTAAGAAAAAATTTAATTCGTGAAATAATTATCTATAGCTCAATTTGAATAGAAATCCATTAATAGAATTATTACGTTGAGGAGTATCACTGAAAAGTTAGTGCATGTAGCAGCATATCTCTATCTACATGCACCTATCTGCTGTTACAGCTTTCAAGAGAAAAGTGGTTTAAAAGGTGTTCAAAAGTTGTTGCGCATTATTTCAACAAGTAGAAATTACTTTATTTGTCAAAAGTACCAAAATAAGTGCTTTAACACAATGTCCTACTTATCTCAAAACTGATTACAAAAACCAGAATTTAAAACACGGATAAAAACGTGGTTTTGAACACGGATTAAAACATATTGCTTCAAAATATTGTTTTGAAAGCAAAGATGACTTAAAAACCGTGCTTTTGAAGATGATTTTTGCACTCTGTTATGAATACATAAAATATACGATGGAAAAAGAACTTAAGAAGAAAGACAAGATAGCCCCTACTAAAAATGCAAAATGCTACATTATGCTCTTCGTTTTAAAACATTTCAAAAATGTTTTAAATATATTTCCACATCGATCTGAGGATTATTCCACGAAAAGTGAAGTTTCACTTCAATTCGTCGAAAAGTATGTGCGAATTTACAAATTGAGCCTACAAAAATTTACTCTTTCTAAAAATTTGATTGCACTTTATGAAAGTGTTGAGTTGAGATAGGCCTACTTGTCTCTTATTCAATCCTCATCCCTCCGAGATGAAGAAATTCATTATTATCTTCTGAAAAAATGAACTGCTGAAGATAAAACTATGCTTTCAACAAATTGCTTAAAACTTCTGCTAGGAAGGGACAACTGTCCAAACCCCTTTAAATCCATAATGGTCCTAAGCGATATCGGATACAACTTCCCTTTCCATAGAAATAACTATATTTGATATAGGCTTTTAAGCAAGCTGAAAGCATGCCATATAAGGTAATCTGAGTTTGTTTGCATCACAAAAAGATACGCTTCTATTATAGTATGCATGTGGGCACTGATCAATCAAAACTATCAATTAAATAAAAATGGGGATTTATCATTACCAATGCGAAACACATGCTCTAGAAATTCATATGTGTTAATGCGCAAGATTTTAAATACATATTTGATTATTAAGTAAGTCGTCTATTCAAAATCAATCAATAATTTAATTTAATTTGCATCGCTGCAAATAGAATTTAAAGTTGTTAGGAAAGATAGTCCATAAAGGGCATTTGCAACAACATAATTATACCATGCACATGTGTTTATTTCTATTTGTGCAGATAATTTTATCTCTAGTAGTTATCTTAATTACATGCAGATTCTACTATTCTATTCAACCAGACTGTAATTCTATTTACACACTGATTACATTTAGTCTCTATTCGAAGATGATTGATAAGATACCATGATTAATTATAAAATGGATTGTAACATTCGGTACTCATTGTTGAAGGTGAAATACGTGCATGACTATATTAATCATCAGATAAACAGAGACATCTGATGTCCCATGCAGAAATTATTGATACCATTAGGCATTTAGTCAAATTTTCTTGAAAATGTTGTTGACAGCAGATATTAATACACCTCATTGAAAGCCTAAAATTTGTTATACTTTATATCCTACACGGCCTGATTAAAAGGTTTAATTGAAAGATGTACGAAGTTTGACAAAATCTACAGAATTTACAATTTAAAGCTGTTTTGATTTTTCCTAGATAATCACAGGTGCTGATGAACGTGAAATGAAACAAGACTGTGAAAAGTTTTATTTCAAATATTTTGTCAGCGCATCAATGACCGATGAGTTGGAAGGCATGAGAATCAATTGAATTTTGGCATAATTTAGGTGGTTCATTTCTTCCCAGGACCCGGGGAGGTCGAGATGGCTGGCAATCTAAATCTACCACTACTTCAAATCTTGACAAGTGATAAGGGAAAATATAACATTGACGACATGCATTAGTTGATATAGCTTAAATAATACATAATATGCACAGTGCACGTCGAGGCTTGGCCAAAAAGAAACGAGACTGACTTTTTGAATTCAATACGCTCATAATACCACTTATCGGAAACCAATTTTCGGACCTATTTGATATTCTAACAATGTTTAACAATACTGTCAACTAAGTGAAATGACAACAAAGACTTTACAAGGATGGAATGACCATAGAAATTGATTGATGTCATGTGTTAACTTTGTCGTCTCGTGAGTTCTTATCATTTGCAACAGTGATTTGCTTTTCCAGGACTTCGTGACACTTTGAATGTTCAACTGATCAGAATGACTCAAGAACAACGCACTAACATAAAATTCTTGACAAAGCTGGGTAAAAGCGCGACGGAAACGTTGTCTTTGCTGCAGCAAGCCTACGGAGAAGAGTGCATGTCTCGCGCACGAGTGTTTGAGTGGCACAAACGCTTTCGTGAGGGGCGTGAAGAAATGGAAGACGATCCGAAATCAGGGCGACCATTATCAGCCAAAACTGACAGAAACATCGAATTAGTGAACCAACTCGTACGACAAGACCGCAGATTGACCATCAGAATGATGGCTGAAGAACTAGAGATGTCCAAAGAATCAGTTCGAACAATCCTGGTGGAGAATTTGGGAATGAAGAAGATCTGCGCAAGAATGGTACCGAAACTGCTTTCTGAAGAACAGAAATCACGTCGCATTCAAGTTTGTGAAGAAATTCTGCAACAACTCGAAGTGAATCCAGATTTTTTGTCCCACGTCATCACGGGCGACGAGTCTTGGATTTTTCAATACGACCCGGAGACAAAACGCCAGAGTCGCCAGTGGAAGTCGCCATCGTCACCAAGACCAAGGAAAGCACGAATGAGCAAATCCAAGGTCAAGGTAATGTTGATTGTGTTCTTTGACTGCAAAGGGTTAGTGCACTACGAGTTCGTACCTGAAGGACAGACTGTAAACCAGGAATTTTACAAAGCGGTTTTGGTTCGTCTCATGGAGAAGGTCAGGCGAAAGAGAAGAAATCTCTGGGAAAACAAGCAATGGCTCCTGCACCATGACAATGCTCCAGCCCATTCAGCCCTCTCCATCCGCCAATTCTTGACATCAAGACACGTGACCACTTTGGACCATCCCCCTTACTCTCCAGACTTAGCACCTTGCGATTTCTTTTTGTTCCCGAAATTAAAAAGCGTCTTCAAAGGTAACCGTTTCGAAGACATCGACGACATAAAGGACGAGACGACGTCCCTCCTTAAGAACATCAAAGAAGAAGACTTCTCAACATGCTTCAGTGCATGGAAAACAAGAATGCAGAAGTGTATTGATCAACAGGGGGACTATTTCGAGGGAATTCACCGTTGATTCTGTATTTTGATTCTAAATAAATGTTCTGGAAATAAAGTCTCGTTTCTTTTTGGCCAAGCCTCGTATGTGTTTAAAATGCTGTTGTAGGAAGTAAAATATTCAAAAGATGATCAAAAGGTTGACAGTGGTTTAAACTAGCATTCAACTGATACATCAAACAACACTAAAAAGCTAAAGAAGACAGTAAACATCAAAACCGATTGAGACGTAAATTCATCGATTTGCTTATCACATCGACTTGAACTTCTATGACTACTAATACATCTTCCTCAGAATACTCCTCGCTGCTACCGACGAAAGTGCGAAAAAGCTACTTGAAAGTAGAGTTACGAGAAGGGGTTCAAAGCAGACAGGAGTTTCAGAAATCTATTGCCTTACAAGAAATTGTTCGCTATTAATTGCTGTGTATCATGCTACCAAAAATGCAATTTATTCATTGTTTTGATAAAATAATCGTAATCAATTGGCTGTTGCCGTCAGTCAATAACTGCAGTAAATTGGCTGATTGATTTGTAGTGATAGCTTGAGAGCCTAAATGATAGATGAGAGTTTCCAGGATTCAAGAACACCAACATGCCTCTTTGATGAGTTGTTAAGTATCTCAGCCATACTCAATTTCTTGAGTTCTATTGCTGTTGGTGCTTCTGTATTCATTATAGATCTATTAAAGGCTTTAGATAAGGAACCACATAAAACCTCGATTCAGCATCTGATACGTCCTTGAAATGGT
This sequence comes from Prostheceraeus crozeri, assembly GCA_907163375.1. NCBI lineage: Eukaryota > Metazoa > Platyhelminthes > Polycladida > Euryleptidae > Prostheceraeus > Prostheceraeus crozeri. The sequence goes on from CAJQUW010004462.1 coordinate 160,467, forward strand.
TGAGAGAATATACTTATCCCAACGAGTTTTCAGAACTTGATATGGTGGCAATTGCAGCTCAAAAGAATGATCGTCTTATCCGTTGTACCCCATGGTTCTATCTTCGGCCCATGTCTGGTCTCATCATATCAGAGATCCCTCCTCCCGACACCGAATTATGTTCGCTATGTAAAACATGCTGGTGATATTTTAGTGTTCGATACCTACTCTCCGTTCACCAACATAGAGCTATCAAAAAAGAGATTTGTTGTTTAATGAGAAAAAGACAAAAAACACTGTTTACTATGAAGAATAATTGCTACATCGACACCTCTGTTATCAAATTTCAAGTAAAGTGTAAAGATTCTTAGTGTAGTTTTCTTATTGATACCTAAAGTGGTACAACCACACTAATTACATTGTCAAATTGTGTTCATCCTTTCTTCATCTACTGCGCAAGCTGAAAGGACATCTAAGTTTGAAAGACCTAATACAATCTACAAAACATTGATGGTTTAAGTGTTGGTGCATGGGACCGTCTGTTTTTATAAACTTTGATTTCCAACTCTTTGAGCAAATAGAGAAGGTAGAAAAGAGGACACACAAGATCATATGTAAGATTCCTTGCCGTTGAGATTCGCTTCCTTCCATCAAATGCATGCACCTTGAGTAAGCAAAAAAAGCTTGTTGTTTTAGGTTGAGCAATGCTCAAATTCATTGCGTGGTCCAGCACCGAATCGCCTTTATAATATCTGGGGTTTTTGTGTCAACCAGAAGCAATGACTGCACGTCGATCTGTCCTTACTTCCCACTTGTGTGCTAGTTAATCAACTTCAACTAGTTTCTGTGTAATTTGCTGCATCTTCAATTTACTTAATAATAATTTTTTGCATAATGTAAAGTTTTAAGTTTTCTCATGCTTTTGATATTCATTGTTAAGAATATACAGTATACGCTTCACACTCACTTGAAATGATAGTGTTTTTAGCTAATAACTTTACATCTATTTTTTAAAACTCTACTGTCTAGGCACGCATGATTATTTATTTACGCGTTTCAATAAATAATTATCGGAGGATTTAAGAATGCATGATCGGTACATGGTTAGATACATGATTTTCATGTATTGGTTTAATTAATTGGTTGCTTCCTGCCACAATCAAAATTTTTGATTGCTTAGCTTAAGTTAACTGAAATTAATTTTTGTGACCCCTGCTTCAAATAAGAGAAAAGAAACCATTTTGGTTTATCGAGAGAAAAGATTTCGATTTTGTAATTTTGTTTTTTGTATAGATTCTCGGTAATTCTCGAGGGACTTTTGCAAGCATCGAATGTGAATCTATCAATTTTTAGCGACATGTTTTACTGGCGCCGTGTAATGACAATAAAATATAAATGCAATGCATATTATAGAAATTATCGTTAATAAATGAAATATCTTCTAAAATGAATGAAAAATGTATTTGAATAAGTAGTCTTTTGCGCTAAACAATGGGATACAAAGTATGTAGTAAAGAGCAACCACTTATTCGGATAGACGGACATCTACCGATCCAGCTCCGTACAAATAATTATTAAAACCTATAATGACACAGCTTCAGCTGTTCTACAGATTTAAATCGAAAAATATTGAAGAGGGAAATTCGGCACAATGTATTTTAGCTAGATATTTTATCAATAGTGAACAATTAAGCAACATAGGCAGTTGCTGTCAATGGGAGGTGTTCCATGTTACTTCTAATTAGTTAAGGAATTGTTAACGAAATCCTTTCCATGCGCCGCATAATTAAATTAATAAAGACAACACATGAAATTCTATGAGTTTTGTGTTTGCTAATTCCATCACTTACTAGCGTCAAATTTTTGCCGGCATTTTTCCATTCATTTGCTAAAATTTCTCTTTGATTATTAACATTATCTGTCATTATATTGGCATTTTTTGTTGGTCAGTTATTTTGCAAGCACAGAATGCTTACATGATTCTTCACTTCTCAATAGTAAGTAAGTGTAAGTAAGTAAGTAGGTGTTTATTTAGACGAAATGAAAATCAGACAAGCACATGACATAGCTTAACACATAAAAGATAACAAACTTCTTCGAGTACATCATCTCAACTGATGTGTGCGGTTAAAATGAAGCAAAAAAGTTACAACCCTTAAAATCATTGAAAAAGTAAGCCAACATATTGAGTAATTACGATTTAGACATGAAGCTTGTTGTACAGTTGAGCGCATCGAGGTATGAAAGACATTGCTCTCTTATGAGTTCTGCAGCGGGGCAGACGTAGATGACCTGAATATTGCATTCTTTGAGGACACAAATAATGCAGGAGATTCGATTCTTTCATTATTACCTTAAATGTCTTCATTGACTGATGTTGCCGTCTTATAAAGATTGGGGTGAAATAATCACAATCACAGGAGGGACCACAAATAATCCTATGACGTCTGCGGCGTATTTTCTCCATCTTTTCAGAATTCGTAGCATTTATTCCGACGAATAATGGCGAATTGTATTCAAGGATCCCTAGAATGAATGCAGTATATACCTGGACCAATTCTTTTCTCTGAAAGCATTTGAATTGTTTGAGCTTTTTCAGTAAAAAGATTCGCTGACCAGCAACCTTGCATACGCGATTTGTATGTTCATCCCATCTCATATTATTCTGACATGTTACTCCAAGAAAGTTAAATGTTGGTGCACTGTGAATTGTCAGGTCAGGTACATGCCGATGTAACTTGTCAATTATCATGAGTTTGGATTTACTTTCATTGAGTACCAAGCCATGAGATCTGCACCACTATTGAACATTTTCAACTTCAGTGCAAACGGAATTTGCAACTTCACATATGTCTGTATATGGCATGATAACAACTACATCATCAGCATATTTGATTATTTTGCTTCTGGATGACCTCGATGATAATGTCCCCATCTGCGCTGCGAATAGGTAAGGGGACAAGATTGATCCTTGAGGTACACCTGAGTTTACTTGTGTTAATTTGCTGTATGTAGGACCACTTAGGCGAACCCTCTGACGTCTATCTCTGAAAAAACTCACACACCACATTAAGAAGTCAGGTGGAAATGAGGCAGTGACCATTGTTTGAAATAGATTAGCGTAGTGAAGACGATCAAACGCACGACTAAGATCAGTTGATAGCAGAAGAACTCCTTCGATATCAGGACAGTCAATTTCACTTGTTATATGTTCGTGAAGGGCTATGTTGGCCAGAAGTGTTGATGAATGTTTCCGGAAGCCAAACTGGTTTGAGCCGTAGAGTGCCAGTAGTCTGTCTTCTACAGAATTCAAAACGCATTTCTCCAAAAGCTTTGAGATAATGGGAGTTACTGATATAGGTCTTAGGTCATTAATAGTGGGCATTTGTATTTTCGGAACCGGAATTACATTAGCTATTTTCCATTGATGTGGCACATACTTTTCTTTGATTGAAAGGCAGAACAAATGAGTTATTGGTCCAGATAAAGCGTCACTAGCTTCTCGTAACAAGCGTGGGGATAAGTTGTCGCTACCACTTGATTTATTCGTTTTCAATGAATTAAGCAGATTGTGAACATGATGTTCCTCGATGTCTATGGACCAAGCCTGTTGAGTATGTGAAAAGGTATCAATTACTTCATTCCATTCAGGGGGTCAGAAAAAACACCTGCGAACATATCGTTGATTGCTTCAGCTGCCTCTGAAAGCGATGGAAATTGGTTTAATAAGCTTTGAAGTTTGTTGTCCCTCATTGAGTAGACGTTTGAACTGACAATTTTCCATATGTTTCTGCTCGACTCCATGACTTTTTCCGACCACAACTGCTTGGCCTTGAAGATTTCCGATTTAACCTTTATTTTTAAATGATTGTACAGGACAAAATTTCTTGAGCGATACGCATCATACCGGAGGTTAATCATGTGCTGCGAGGTTGGAGTGACCCACGGTTTGTCCTTAACTGACATTTCTACGAATGTATAAGGGATTTCTTTCAAACATTCATTAATTATTTCATAGAATAGATCGCATTTTTTCTGTAGAGTGAACGGTGAACGATAAAAGTCATTCCATCGAACAGCCTGAAGACGCTGGAGGAACTTTGTGATGTGGCTATGTCGATAATCGAACACTTTTTGAAATGATACTGAATATGAAGATTCGTTGTGTGGTTTCAGAAGAACGGAAGAGTAATCTGCATTTCCAATACTTGGACCGATTACAGCGGGAGCGTAGAGTTCTCTTAGTTCTGGGTCCATCAACACCTTGTCGAGAATAGCATTTCCCCTGGTAGGACTCTGTACAATTTGCTCGATGCCTAACGTGCGTTCAAGATCTCCCGTTGGGAACTGATTTAAATCACCCACAATCATCAGCATTCCTTCTCGAAGTCCATCAATTGCTTTATCAGCGCTTATTATCAGGTATTCATTAATGATGGAGTAGTCGCTTGATTTCAAACCAGGCGGATTGTACACGATGACAAGGATAATTTTGGATATGGGAAACTTGAGCCATGTACATTCTATAATTACAGGTGGATCAGGTAAGTCGGTTAACTCCACTACATGTATATCATCACGGATATATACGCAAACTCCACCTCCACGCCTTCCATCTCTGCGATCACAGCGTATTGGGAGAGAGTAGTTATTGACGGCTATGTCAAAGTTACCGACATCTTCATTTAACCAAGATTCAGTCAAAGCTATGACACAAGGTTTTATAGATGTAGCAAATATCAACAGTTCATCAATCTTTGGACGGAGGGATTGAATATTAGCGAGGAATATTGAGGGCATGTTGAGTCTATGGTTTCGTAAAAGCTTTAATGAAAATTCTTCACTTGACTTCTCAGGATCACTTTATTCTTGTATATAACGACATCCTCATGCTGGTTTCTTCTTGAATGTAATTCTTCCCTGAGCTTCTTGGCTTCGATTTTCTGAAGTTTAGTGAGATCCGGATTAATGTAGACCCGATTGAAAGTCGTTGAATTTCTCAGGCACCTTCCGTTTCTCAACATTTCTACTTTCCCAGAATAGCTTGAACATCCAATCTTAAGCAGTCTTGGTCTTCCATTTTGAGGTTTCCCAATTCGCATTGTATGATTGATTTGAATGTTGGGAACGCCTATCTCAGCGGCAATTTTCTTAACTTCATTTGAATCATGAATCCGTCTTTCGTCAACGCTACCTTCAGTTAGTTCTTGAACTCCTGAAATTATGAGATTCGACCTTCTGTTCAGACGGTTTTCTACTTCATCCATGACTTCATTAGGAAATCCATCGGCAAATCGACTTAAGCTATCAGATATATTCTTTATTGCTTGATCATGTTCGTCCACTCTTTCTTTAAAGGCTACGAAATTTTCTTCAATGTACTGAATGCGAACCGTAAGTAAGGACAGACACGAATGAACTTTGTCAATTTCTTGCTTAAAGAAGGTTTTGATATCATTATTTGAATTTGAAATCATCTGCTCGATATCAGATAAATTCACGCTTGAGATTGAGTTTGAGCGAGTATTCATCTCTATCACAAATATCTATGATTCAAAACGCAGTAGATATACGTAATGCACAAAAGAAATGAACAATTCTCGGGTTTGAACTCTGGACCTTTTACTAAAAATATAACTCCTAGACAACTGCACTATGATGTCAACTACTGATCAGCTTGGCTTTGTGTAGGACTTAATCGGAAAATTTGTGGAAATTGATTGTGTAAGCAAGTCCTTTACCCGCGATAGCAAAATCAATTCAGATTTACAAGTGACTAGTTAAGTGCAGCTGAGAAGTTGCAGTCATTCGCAGGGATTTTCTACTTCTATGCTTCATTTTTCTAATTTTTGTGGAGTAAACGGAGTACCGTACAGCTGAGGCAATGTCATGCCAAAAACAAATCAGATAAATTCAAGTACTGAAGACCAACGTAACTGACAATTAGGCCTAAATCATAATATTCAACATTCAACTGATTTGTCATAAACTATTCAACAGCAGATTGTTATACATTAAAGAATAACTCTTCGACGACAGAACTGCTTTGGCATTTTACCCACCAAATTGCTGCCACAGACCTGTGAAATTCGATTTCAAATTTTTAAGTCCTTTATTTCTGACTTCCTTCCACTGATGATGCAACGTGCGTGCACGGCATTATACACAGATGTATGTGATGCAGATTTTCCTCTTCATATCAGAATACCACACGAAACAGGTAGAATTTAATCCTCCTATGTAAACACGCATGTCATACCAACTTAGTATGCTGTATTCACAGCAATCAATCCTGCATCAAAATAGCATCCAGAAATTCATATTACTTATAATGATATTTTAATACATGCTCCTCATATAGCCTATTCCTGAAACGAGCTTGTCGAGTAATTTTTTTATGCATAATGTTTACTTAATTAGAATGAAAACATTTAATGATGTTGAGCCCTGGATATGCGATGATGAACGCCGCCTTTATCTACCTCTTTGCCAGAAGAATTAAAGTAAATTCACATTTTGAGCTGCTATTGTTAGTTTCAATATCAACGAGTTGAATTAAACGAATGCCAACCACAATCAGAGCAGGCATACGCAAAACTTCCATGGTCGTCATTTTCGGTGAATGATTGTATTAGTTTTGCGGATAGATGATTGCATGTATTATGTGTAAAGATCCATGAAAGTAAATGAGATAAATAATGATGGGCCTAAAGAGATGACGATGATGACACTGGTGTTAAAAATAATGAAAATTGGATAAAGATGAAATAAAAGTAAATGCAAAAAAATATTATGCTGTGCAAACACGTAAAAAGATTTTAAAAAAACTCATAGCATTGTATGCATTTTATTGCTTACACATCTATTTTGCAGATCTGTCACTTTAGGTTTCGTCCGGGTGCACAAAAAGCGTACACCATGATGTGCTGACCTCTGAGTCGTTGATAAGAGTTAAAGCCAGGCCTACCGAGGCTTAGCGCACCATATGCATGTAGAATAAAGAACTAAGAGCAAAAAATGTACATTTTTTAAGTTCATATGCGTATTACGCATTACATGTACGCATTGAAAATATGAAAATGAATGTGATGCCAATTTTTGATCATTTTACCAAAGAGGCCTATTGATGCGTATTGATATTACTCTCTTATATGCATAACTCAATGTAAACATTCAGATTCCAAAAAGTCATTCATGGATTTAAATTCTTATTTGAGTAACATCAATTTAGCAAAGACAGAAGTCGAAACGGAATCGAAACCGAACGACCTCAGAATTTTGAAAATCGCCGGCCACTATCATTTTGTTAATGTCCCCAGAACTTCATGTGATCAGCCATTTCCGACTTATCATGACTTCATTCGAATGCTATTTCTTAGCCAAGATTTCAATAAAGACGCACTCTTTCAATAGAAAATGGATTCCACTATTAGGAAATTTTATTCGTTAGTTGGTTTTTTCTTTGAGTGGTATTGAACAACGATGAATTACCAACTGCTTGATATAACAGCTATCAGCCAATGTGATGTAGGACATATTTTCTCAGATTTTTACGCCAAAAATGTCCGGCGTATCTAGTATGGCTGGAATGATCTTTTTGAAAAATAACTTGAACCTTTCACCATTCACCCATTTGTTAACATTCGTAGTTTAGTTTTCATACTCTATCATCAATGAATATCAAGCGCAAAATGCCATCGATCATTATAAAATGATTATCGTTTGTCCAAAATGGTAGCAAAAATAGCAGTTCTCTCGAGATACTTTTTATGGTCAGAGTAAGAAAGTAATAAGTTAAAATGGCTTTGACAGGGCCTTCGGCGTCCAGCGCCTTCTCTCGGTCGATGTAATTGGTAAAGTCGGCAGCCTGTGTGAAGGTTTAATAAGAGTTGAGTGATATTAAGAAGTGTGTTGTGCGTCAAGTGTGAGGTGATTGAAGTGTGAAGACAGACTGTACTGCGGTAGTTCATGTTTTCTATTGATTTTCGGCTGAAGCTGTGTGATTGCTTTTGATTCGGTAAATGTTGTGTCGCGAGTGTTATCGAGTTTAGCAATGAAACCGACCTGAAAATCCCCGACGTCGCCTATGTCGTTGTGCTTATTTCTAATATGCTAATTGATTTATTCTTAATGGCTCTTTTGTGTTCGTTGTGCCTAGTTATAAACTTACGAGCGGTTTTACCAATATAAAATTCATTGCAGCGTTGACAAGTGTACTTGTAAACTACAAACTTATCATTGCAGGAGTATTTAATTAATTGCAAACAAATGTCACAGTTACAATTGTTTCTATATTTTTTGTTATTAAGATACTTAGCTGACTGTTTTCCATAGTCGTTAGCAATTTTAATTGGCAAGTCATACTTCTTAATGGCTTTCTTTATTAAGTTATTGCATTTGTCGCTAATGTATGGTACTTTAAGTGTACTCTTATCAGTATTACTATTTTTGTTTTTATTTTTCTTGTTTTTCTTTTTTCTCTTACAATCACCCTCTTTGTAGCCATTTTCTTTTAGTTTCTTAGAAAAAGTTGTTAAACTCTCTTGAGTTGTAGAGTCATCGCTGCAGCGTTTTTCTATGCTAGATATTCTATTTGCAATGAAGTTAGTCTTAACATGCGTCGGAACGAAGGAATCCTTTCTAAGAGTGATATTGGAATGACTAGACTTATGGTACCAAGAGTATTTGACTCGTTGGTCTACAATTTTTATTTTTAGATCTAGGAACGGTAGCCATTCCTCAGGCTGATGAACTTCCATAGAAAATTTTATGTTTTGATTAATGGAATTAAAGGTATCCAACACGTATTCAAATAAAGTTTCGTTGAATTCTACTGGACCAAAGATGATATCATCTATGTATCGCTGAAATATTAATGGTGAAAAGTTTAGTTTATTTAAAGCATCGGTCTCTATATGGCTCATAAAAATAACCGCGAACGCTGGTGCAAAATGAGCACCCATAGGAACTCCACGTATTTGCTTATAAACTTTATCTTCGTATTTAATTTCGTAGTTGTAGCAAATGAATTTCAGCATTTTTTCTATATTATCAATTGTGATACCAAAACAGTCAATATCACTCCAATATTCTGCTAGACTCTCCATGCAGTACTGTATTCCTAAATCGAGAGGAATGCTAGGATAAAGTTTCACGACATCTAATGACAGAAAGACAAGGTTATTTTTGTTAGGAATTTCTAATTCATTAATTGATTTTATTAAAGATTCGCTATTTGGTAAATGAGATTTAATTCGTGGAAGAACATTAGTTAGAATACTAGCTACTATCCAATCTACTTTTTCTATCGGAGTGTTCCGGACAGAGGCAATTGGGCGAACCGGATAATCACTTTTATTATCATTTTTGTGATCTTTAATAAAGGAAAAGAAATTAGCTGGGTTTCCACCAGTACTTATTAATCGCTTAGCTTGAGATTCTAGACGAGAATTACGGGTACACGTTCTAATCAAAGTATTGGCCTGCTTTTCAATGGCATCATTACGACTTTTATTCAGTGGTAAATACGTGTCTAAGTCTTGCAGCACTTGTTCATTCTTTTGGTTATAATTATCAGCATTACAGATCACAAACCTATTAGTTTTATCTGAAACTGATGCACTTAAGTTCATTTTCGTTAATAAACTCTTTCGCAATTTTACATTGACTGTTAATTTTACGGTAGTTTTGGGATTTCTTTAACTTTTTTGTTTCACTATCTAATATACTTTTTACTTCGCTACCGAAACAGTTAATTCTACTTTCTAAATCTTCGCTCATTTTAGGGGGAAGATAACAATTATTTTTATCAAAAGGAACCATAATCTTATTATCACTGACACTGACACAATCGTTAGAAAATTTATGCTTCCATCGCATGTCATACACTAAATTATCGAAATTGAGAGAAATTTTATTCCAGTAGTTCTTATTGATTGTGTGTGGTAACCGGTACTTAGGACCTTTGTTTAATAAGTCACAGACTACGTCGGGGACCCTCAGGTAGGTCTCATTGGTAAACTTCTGTACATTAGGTGCATGCGTATTCGTGTTTTGAGGTGTTATGTTGATTTTTGAGGGAAAGCGAGGCTGCGAATCACATTTATAAAACTCAAAAGACAGAGGATAGCGAAAGTCACATAAAGTGGACCACTTTCGGGAGTGCCGATCGTATACACACTTGACTTCAGCTTGCATCACCGACACCATGTTGTTCAGGACGTACTCCGACAACTTCTTATCCTCTTCTCCCACGCGCTGCAGGTTCATTCGTAGGTACCCACCCTCTTGTACGAGACTCCGGTGCTTTGATTCCAGACTGTCGATATCCACTCGCAGGATTTCCATTCCCAAGGACAAAGACTTTCTTTGGACCACTTTGTTGTTGCTGCAGTAGTCAGCCGTTCTTATCCGGTGTTGAACATAGTCAGGCAGTACTTTGTGTTGTAGGCAGGTCTTCATGAACTTGATGTGGCTTTCCGTACGAACATACTTCATCTGGTTGTTGATGTAAGACAGGGCATTATTCCTCGTGTACCTTGAAAGGTTCAACGTGGTATTTACGTAGTTGACCATGCGGCGAGAGAGATTCGTCATTATCGTTTGTCCAAAATGGCAGCAAAAATAGCAGTTCTCTCGAGATACTTTTTATGGTCAGAGTAAGAAAGTAATAAGTTAAAATGGCTTTGACAGGGCCTTCGGCGTCCAGCGCCTTCTAATTATTAATAAAATGATTAGATGGAAGTAATGGATTTCAATTTTTCAATGTAATGTCGTTAATCAATGAGAAATGCGGCTCATCAATAAGAAATCTATTTTTTTATATTTGCATATGTCGCTAATTAATCAGAGATTAGCTTAATTAGTACAAATCGCCCTTATTAAATCGAAAATGACTGATAATTGGCAGACAAATCTTGCAGAGCGTTTCGCGCACCAACCAAATGACAATCATTAGTCAACAAGAGATTTCATAGACTTGTTGCAAATGATTAAATGCACAAACATATGCAGTGCGACTTTCTATCATTCCTTACACCTATTCAACAACGGTCCTCTAAGCGTAATCCTGCCCCTCCAACAACATAATTTCCAGCAATCTCTTCAGTCATTCAATAATATTCACATCAAAGTCAAGAGTGAGAGTATTGTTGATTCTGATGCGAATATTCTTAAATGAGTGAAGAAAACAACTTAGCCCGCGTGGTTGAGTGCCTACCGTACTTCATAACGCTTAGCGAATGAACATGCTGTCAGCCGCCTCAATCGAGTAGTTAATTTCAACGACTTACCTTCTCCTTACTTGAAATAATATTTAACCATCACACAGTACACGTGTGCGTTCTATTACATCTAGGTATAGTAACCAGGATCAAATTGCATTTGGGTTCGACTTGATGAATTGGTGCGTGCCAGGGTTAGAATCGGTCGGATTTCTGGAGACCATGACAGATCGGTTACATCGTCTTAATAAATCGACCATTTTCAAAAGCGGTTATTTTTCGAAATTCTGAATTACAATGAAAATATGCGTTAGTGTAAAAATATCTTCTGTAGAAAGTCTATACGAACAGAAATGCTTTTTGTGATAAAGTCAAACATACAAATGGAGATGCTATACTTGAGAAAAGTATCTAAAAGTATCTCTTCCGATTCTCAATTGGAGGTCGTTTTTGCTCTCAATAAACACTTATTTACTTTATTTCTTTAACTTTAAATGCACTTCAAATACAAATCCAAAAATAATTTCCTCCAAGTCTAGAGATTCTTTCAGCAATGATGGAATAGAAGAGACGGGACAGACTGACAACTTAAGTATGCTTATAGAATGACACAAGAATGCAATGGAAGTCCTTTTTAATAGATGCTATAGGCACATTCCGAAAACTCTACATGCAAGGCCTTTTGGTCTATCCCCGGTGACCATTGTCAATCGATGCTTTTATTTCCTGAACTTTCGCATAAGTATATCTACTTTGACTTACATATAAATTACATGTAATAGGGAAACCATAGAAAGCTGTAATAAGTCAATAAGTTGATAAATATTTATTTCCAAAAACCTTGGAAAGCATACAAGAAACATATGAGAAAAACATGCAGGAACATCCAAGATGCATTGTGAGGCAGACTTAATGAAACATCATACAAAATGCATCTTAAATTTTAAATTTTTTTAAAAGTTTTTTGTAGTCAATTTCAGCAACAACAAAAAGCCGTGAACAGGAAGGAAAGGAGAACAATCAGAAACTAAATTTTGCTTCTAAGTGTCCTTTGGCGTGTGCACTCCTTCGTACATGTATATGTCTGTAACTTTCCACAATGTTTATGATTTCATTCAATCAAATATGCGTGTACATAACCCTAAGTCGCTAGATTCTTGAAGGAATTTGGCAATTCACTTCAGATTTTTTGGAGTCTGCGTGCTCATCTTGCTCTGTGATATTCATCAAAGTTGTAGAACTCAGCTGTACTGAGTGTATTGAAACTATATTGAAACAATTTTGAAAACTATTATATTTCATCTTTAAACGAAGTAAATGCAAGGCATCAACATAATCATGATCTCATAAACCAGTCAAATTATACGGTGCTTCGATATTTAGCGATGTTTGAATAACTGGAAGCCTTTCACACTTGGAACCGCAGAGCTGGCGTTTTCGTATCCGACTGACTGGTCAGCCGATTACAAGAACGACTCCATCTTACAAGTACATTACAAGATGGGCCTACTTGCAGACAAAGCGAGAAAAGTTTTGAAGAAAGCCAAAAGTTTCGAAGATTGAGATTCATTTTGTCTAGATATTTTATTAAAAGTGAGCAATTGAGCAACATAAGCAGCTGCTGTCAATGGGAGGTGCTCCATGATATCAGTTAAAAAACTGCTAACGAAATCCGCTCTATTTCTTCTATTTAAAAAATCGATGAATTTATTGCACTTGCCCAAGATAACCGTTGGTAACGATTTGAAAGGACTCGCATGTACATGTATGATAAAGCGTGTCGAACTTCCATACTTTCTTCATTTCATCTCATACACTATTGCTCTTTAATTGAACACACCTCGAAACTTCGAGCGAAGAATGGTTTTCATGCTAATACTTGAATTGCTGTCGCAATGATTGCTTTTCAAGATATATATGTGCAAGATATGTATTTTGCAAGACATCAGTCCAAAATGTACAATAGAAAATTGAAACGGTGAAGTGCGCCATGGCACACAGAGATGTCTAATAAGTCTGCTGCTCGATTTAGCGTCATATTAAGATTATTTACACTAAGTTATTACGCACTTGATATTTGTGATTACTGTAGGCCAATATTGTAATTTATTGTGCCTGCTATTATGCATGCTCTTATTCGTTCTTCTGCTATTCCTGCACTTGCTTGAATCGCACATATCCTACATATTTTGATCGGTCCTTGTCACTCAGGAACTGATATGCAGTAATCGGAGAGCACACGACAAAACTTAGAGCTCCAATCACGGGATCCCGCGATCAAATCCCGTAATTGAAATTCTAGGAAAGTGGCTGATCCCTGTATAAAGTAAAAAACACTCACAAAGAGAAAACTGCAATCGATTCACGCACAAAATTCATGTATATAATTATTCTTTAGACTTCAATATTAAAGCTGATGTCATGATTTCGATAAGCGACTGAAGAAGGTTTTTATCATTTGTCGAGAATTCCAGCCCGTCATCTGCAATTGTGACCAATACTCGTATATAGGGATGACATTGACATTATTAGTTTATATACTTTCATTGTACTCTTGATGAAAATAGGCAATGCCTGGAGAGATTGAACTAGTCCTGGGATTGAGATGTTCAAGAAAAATCCCGATCATCTAAACAGTGAACACGCAGAGAGACAGTTGTTATTTGTATCATTATAATTAAACCTTCGGCTATTTAGGCTATTTAAGATTAATCCCTAGATTTGAAGTCTTCGGGATTTTGGAATACTTATCTACCAGCAATCAGTTGTAATTTTGATCTTCATATTTTATTCGTAGCTAGTAGGCTAAAGGCCTATTCACACCTGACGCGGCGCACCGTTCCCATAGAGCCGCGCGGGACCACGCGTCCAAGTATTTTCAGAAAAAAAGTTCTGAAATGGCACGCGGCTTGCTTACGCGATAGGAAAATCCAACCGCCTCGTGGCTTGTTCTACCCCCTGCCATAGAGTAAATACTTGAGAGCAAGTTGCTGAGGTAGAGTAGCAACTCAACATTTGTTAAATCCCCAATGTGTATAGAATTTCAATTTTATTAAATGAACTCGAGGTGAGCACAGTTGGCATTGTCACAAATGTGATGCAAATTTTTGCAGTTTTGAAGAAATGACCACGGAATTGACTGATTATGACAGTAATGCAGAAGGAATGGTATTATTTTACAGATCGTCCGTGTCATGACAGCCTTGCAGAGGTAATGTCTGTTAAATTAGCAATTCGGTGGGTTCGTATTACTTTCATGCTCAACTTCAAGAGTATTTTCTTAAGCGTGATCATATTACAAGCAACCTGTCACCGATAGAGCAAAATAACATAATCATAGACAATGATTTCAATATTAGATGCAAATGGGTTCACATCACTATTCAGATTCAAGAAATGAAACATAAATTTAGTGAATCATAAAATCATACCGATGAAAATTGAATTAAAAGCATGAAATTTCAGCCAAGAAATCACAGCAAGATCTCGACTTTTCCTTGAAGACTTCCATTATAAGGTGGTTCATGAAATTCCCTTCATCATCAGCTTAATTTCCGCTTAGTTACGATCAGTGGCGTAGCAGACCACCTCAGATGAGGTAATCTGAGTCCAATGAAAGAACCGGGAAAAGAACGTAGGCCTACATGTAAATTCCAAGTCAATTTTTAGTCCTTTAGGCGCATTGCTCAAAATATATTTTTTATTATTATAATTTAAAGAGCAAAATCAATTTTCATAACAACTCCATTTCCACTTATAGTCATTACCAAAAACAATACAGGTAAATCATAACACTATAACCTGATGTATTTATTTACGATATAACAACTTTACTGGACGATCTTTCATTGAAGCAAACTTGTCGATAATTGTGTCAACGAACGAACACTCTCCTGATAAGTGTTTGAGAAGAGAAGTTTCGATGCTTAAAAATACCAGTTGTTTCATGCGTTCTTGAGTCATGGTGGAACGCAGGTAGGTCTTGATTCGCCGAAGCACACTGAAGGTTCTTTCACATGTCACCGATGTTAGAGCAATTGTTTGTGAAGCCATTAATGCTTTAGAGACAAGAGGTAGAGCGTCACACAAATCCAAGGAATGCATTTGTTTAAGAAGGGTAGAAGGATCATTTGCTTCTCCAAGTGCCACTCGCAAATCTGAATCAGTGAATAGAATGTGTAATTCGTTGCGCAACTTCTCTTCTTCTTCTTGAACTAAATCTGGGTGATGTTTCTTCAGTTCATTCACAAGTCGTACAACTTCAAATGCATCAGCTTTCAGTACATCAAATCTCGATGGCTGAAATAGTTTTATCCACTGAAGACTTTCGATGTTTTCAAATCGTTGGTGTAACTGAAAAATTAGTGTATCGATGATTTCGTACATTAATCGCTTAAGTTTATCCTTCTCAAATTGGGATGACGAAGATGATGGCTTAGGCCTACTTGGAGTGTAACCGCTGTCAAGGAGATGTTGCTCGTTGATTTGTGGGACTCTCTTTTCATGATTAAAAAAGTAAGGCTCATATTGCTTCGCTTCCTCGACGAACGTTTGAAAGGAAACTTCAGAGCGTAGTTCACACAAGTTTGCACGATAGTCTGCTACCTTCGAAGATATTTCAGCTGGATCAATCATCACACCTTGAAGTTTCTTTGTCATCATGTCGGATAATGCGAAAACTTTACGAAAAAAGAATAAGAGAAACACATTCTCACAATTTCCCAATTGATATCGCAATCCTTTCGCTTCAGCGCGGGTGTAGCAATCAATTGAGCAAGCAGAGGACTCCGAAGAAATATTTTCTAAAACATTGAAAATTTCACAATACTTAGAAGAAATAGCACAGACAGATTTTCCTCTCGTCAACCAACGCGTAGTTGACGCAAGAGGCAATGGACTGGATAACATAGAAGCACGTTTTGGTGAAGCGCGAAAAAATGTTGTCAAATTTTGCAAAAATCCGAAAAATATTGATACCAACGGAATATTCTTACTGACACTTTGTGCTACTAATGCCCATTTGTGTGCATAACAATGAACGAAGTTTGCTGAGGGCCAAATCTCCTTGATCTTAGTTTGCACTGAATTGTGCTTACCCATCATGTTACTTGCACCGTCGTATGACTGGCCGATCACTGAAGTATTTTTGGTTACACCAACGGACTCAAGACTTTCACATATTACACAGGCAAGATTGTTAGCTGATCTGTCTGCTGACACATTGACAAGGTCAATCAGATGTTCGAAGACCGATCCATTGTGAACAAGTCGGACACTGACAGCCATTTGACTTGTATTTGAAATGTCCGTTGTATCGTCAGCAATTATAGATATAAAAGGAGCACCTTTGATTCGATTCTCGATTTCACCGCGAACCTGATCATACAAACACTTAATCAAGTCGTTTTGAATATCAGGTGATAATCCTGAAAATGGGAGACTGTGATCAGGAGAGACACAATTTTTAATCAGCGGATCAGAACTAAATTCACTGAGGAGCTTAATCAATTCAATGAAATTTCCACGATTTGGACTGTCAGTGCTCTCTGAATGACCTCTAAAAGAAAGGCCTTGGCAAACAAGGAAAAGAGCGGCTTTAATATGATGTCGCATCATTTCTCTGTTCTTCCTCACTTCCTCGTTGTGCATATTTCTCAAAGTTTTGAACTCCTCATTTAACATTTCATCGATCCTTACTTTGCCAATAAGTTTAAGAGAGGTGATCGCGGCCAGATGCGTAGGAGATTTTATATGTCTCTTCACATGATTAGAGAAATTCGCCAAGTCGAGTAATCCTCTCGTCGATGAAAACACTGTCGTTTTTGGTTTAAAGATAAGGCACGGAAAGCAGAAAAGTGTCAATTGTGCGTCAATTCTATTTCATGATCTGTCACATGTGCTTTGTTGTCGTGAGTGTCTTTAAAACCCTATTCTTTACGAATGTGAAGTATCTAATGATTAGTTTTCGCAAAATTATGTAGTTTATAGCAATCCCTATAACCTAACGATTAATTGACAATTTTAATCACTAAAAAAGTATGCCGTGCTTCATTTGCAATTGGAAAAAGCAACTTTAGCAATGTCAGTCTCTTTCATCTGTTTTTGATTATTCACCTCTCCTTCAGGCATTACGATATGAAGTCATCAAAACGTTGCACATCGTTTATTTGATGCAGATCGCAGAATTCTTTGCCAATTTAGTTGAAACACACTTCCTTTAAAAGGGAATTTCATGAAAAAGATGATAGTGGTGTATATTTTGCCACCAGCAACAATTTGTACTCCTCAAAAATGTTCGTTTGTATCGCGCAGTGCAAGTTAACAGCCGATTAGTTTATAATTGTGATAACAGCTTGACAAATGATAGTCTACATTTGATTTTTATGCATATCATTGGTAGTTAAAAACTGATCTGATATTCTCTCAATCATGCGACAGCCACTAGCTTACAGATTTTGATACTCAAGTAAATAATTTCTGTAGATTAGGATATACTTAACGAAAATTAACAAGATGGAATGACTTTTTATCATCATATCATACTGACCTCAGTATCTTCTCAGATTGACTCTATTTTCTAGACCGCTGGTCGACCAAAACTCATCATACAATTATTCGGATACTGCTCTAAAGTAGACTGCCCCTAGCAACACTTCAATTCATAGTGAAGTGTTCTTGTCTGATGAAAGTTGCGTATCTAAGACTTTGATTACATCACACATTGTTCAGAAACTGTATTTGTATTTCCCCGAAAATGTGTCGTTTAGGTATCAATCTCGAGTCTACTCATAATGCTTGAGGTGCAACTTCAAGAAAATTCTGAAAACTGAATACGTCATTTAACTATCTCGGGAAAATGTCATATAATGGTGTTTTGTTTGGGCTCATTCGAATGCATGTAACACAAGGAATGTGAATATGTTAATTATCTATCAATAAGAAGTATATATAACGATCTTTGCATATTTCGTTTTTTGTGTGACATTCCCCTATCCCGTCCATCGCCACGCGGCTCGGTGAGAACAAGCATTTTTGTATAGGACGCGCCGCGTCTGGTGTGAATAGACCTTTACATTTTTGTCATTGCCGATTCCAAGTCTATTAACCAACTTTCATAATTACCAGAAGTCGGAAAGTTTTCAATTGTGAATTGCAAATTGCAATGCGCACTTGTCATCATGATCCATTTGTGCTTAAAGCGGTGTGTATTTTGTCTTCATAATCGCAGCATTTATCCCGATCTTTTAGTAGATCAAGAGTCTTCACCAATCTGGCTCAGCATTAAAAATCCGGAAGTTCATGTTGAATGTTTATTGAGCCTGAATTCACACTCTATTTTAAGGTCAATAGCAGAATGGATTGCAATGGTAAAAGTTGAAACTGATGTGAAGTCACTGGACAAGTCACAATTAGGTTCTAGAACTCATGCTCTAAACTGATAAGTTAAGAAAACGAAAAATGCAACAAGAGAAGTTAAGTAGGTTAAGACCAGAAAAGGAGAAAGTCAAGAAAGTTAACGCGGAATCATTTGACAATCACGCAGATGCTCCTTCTGCACACACTGGCTTGTTCAAACGGATATACACTCCTTATCAGTTTCAGTTTTTGCCATTGTAATCCATTCTGTCGTTTGCCTTCAAAAAGACAGCGTGAATTCAGGCTCATAAACATTCAATATGAATTTCCGGATTTTTGATGTCATCTACCGTTTGGCACATACTAAAAGCACCTGGCACATCGATTTACGAAAGCTCGGATACACTATTATCTCAGTCACATTATCATCACACATACGCATATATGCATTAAAATAGCATCACAGTTCTATTCAAACCTGGCATTGAGATTTTCCAGGATTTTGGAATTTTAAGACAAAACTTATACAAAACTACTTTCTCATATATCTTTTGTTTATCGAACTACCTTTCGTCTCACTTTTGTTGTCAACTTTATAGGATAAATGTACGATTAGAATTGTGATAATCGTGCAGAACGTGAAATGAATGAGACCGCCCTCAGAGTTGGAGTATGTGAATTTATGTTTCTAAACAATCAATAAAATAATGAAATCGGATTGCAATCACAGATAAGAAAAACTCGATAGTGATAAAGATTTCTCAGTAACACACTATTTCAAGTGCGCTACGCTGACATCGCCTACTCTCTCACTGCACTTGTTAATGAAGTTAATATAATGTATTTTACAAGCTTGTAGCAAATAAGATTGCGTCATTGAAAATACTCTTTCAATACGTCCATTCTCATTCATTGACTTCTCAAGACCACCCGCGCTTATGACACACGTAGCTGCCTGTTTCGCTCACTCAGGCATCCGCTTAAATGAACATCTATTTAACGGTAGCGTCTATTCATTGACCATTTATCGCATTGCATCTCAGCTGCTCAGTAACTGGTTAAAATTCGTGTGGTACCGGATTTACGTCAAATGAGACAATTATCATAACAACTTCAAATACCTCCACTTCTCGCGAACCGAGCGATGTAATCACGAATTGAAGTTTGTCTATCTTCCAGCGTGCAGTGCCATATATTAAACGGTGAGTTTTGTGAACAAGTATTGAATCTGCGCATAACTTCTCAAGACAAAATGCAATCCTAATTGTGGGATTGTCAAAAATGTTTTCATTTCAGTCGTTCGAGCATTGATAAGTTGAATTGTTTACTTATCAGCCACACCTCCTTCATTAAAGACAATGGAAGAAAAAATCTTCCACGCAATTTTTTGACCACAATATGACGGATATCGTGACTCTGACAGCATACAAAAGTTTGCATCTTGCATAATAAACTTTGCTCATGAAATCGATGAAGTAAATAATTATCATCTATGTCTTCATCTATATATCTAAAAATTATCTATGAATAATTTTCATTCTCAGTGCTGCCGTCATGGCAAATTTCCTGTTAAAGGAAACAGTGGCTCCTGAGTCCTGATGCTTACAGTAGGTCTATTTGCTGCTTCAAATGCACATTTGAACGAAATCAATAGGACCCTAGTAGGACGAATCATTAAGTAGCTTATTTGATTTAGCAAGAATCAATAATAGCAGACAGAAATAATTATATTCAAATATTTGTTGCAGATGCTACTTATTACTAGAAAATTAGCTTATGTAGTATTATGTGTGCAGGTATATATTCATTTGTCAGGATAAGAGCAGTGAAAACTATAACTTGCAACTTTTTCCGTCTCCGAACTTTTTTGGCTTGAGGAGCATGAAACTAAACAGAAACCGATAGGTGGGAGCATCCACTGCATGAGATAATTCCAGAGCGAAGGCCTGTTCCAATAATTGGACAGCTATGCCTTTCACTTACTGTCACGTCATGAGGAATACCCTCATTTGTTCCATCTTCATATGTCCTCAGGAATGGTTGATATATTTTGCGTTGAGTGTCGCTTATGTACCAATTCAATGCTATGATAGTAATGCTATGAATACACATGTAGATATGAATACGTGTAGATACACACGCTGATTGAGATTTCAAAAATATCTTTCACATGCATAGATAGAGAAATCATCATTACGGGCATGGACTTCTATATTATAGAAGTCCATGTTACGGGATACATTGTTGCCTTCCTTTTTCCACATTGTACCATAGCTCAATAATGCACAATAATGACAACTACGGCATTATTGCCCGCTGATTGATGTAGAAATCGGCATGATTTTCTTCTTCATTGTGTTAGAATACTGCAGAATATCCGAGGACGCGTCTATCGGCATTATTTGTCCGATAAAACTATGACAATGTTCCTTTTATAATTTATCTAAGGTAATAGCTCGGACTATGTTAAAAATGACAACATTATGTTGAATACGACACAGATCATTAGAATTCAAATTCTTAGCAGTGGAAGTTTCATGTCACATTGGTCAAAACTTTCCAGACGACAGGTCGCATCTAGTAGCAATGGTTAGTCAACACAAGTCGGTAAAGCAGCGCAACTCTATACCGTGAACAGGAATGGTAATTAAAGGTGAATAGGAATAGTTATGCTTCATCCGGTTTGCTGAGTTATACGTTCTTAAGTTTCATCAACTCCATCTCAAAAAAATGGTGCCTGAGTAAGAAAGGAGAATTTGTTCATAATGTGAATTTCATTGATAACAACTGACACCATCCGGAGTGCTAATCTTCATGGAAAGATTTGAGGAAAGGGATTTTTTATCATGCATGAACATTACAGCTTGTAGTTCAAGTAATTGATTCAACAACCATTGATGCGATTTTAAATTCCAATCAAAATTTATGTCACGATGATCGTAGGATACTGATGATATGCATGAAATTTACCAGAGGACGAAGAATGTGTATAAAATTCTCTCTCATTCTAAAAGCAAATGATGTCCTGTGACTTAGACACAGATCTTTCGACGAATCTCTGCCAGTGTAATTTTGCGTGTAAGAAGTCACATGATCACAGGACCCAAATAAATGTTTCCATGTTTTTCAAGTCATCTATGCACTTGAATGCATTGAATCCATGCTTTACATCAACATTAATAGACGATGGGTGGATCCAAATGGCGGACCAATGGAAAAGTATAAAATAACACAAATGATCTCATTCTTTGGTCATAGAGACAATTCGTTTAAGCAATTACATTATAGCCTAAAACGGCAATGCTTAATTCAAAGTGATTAATGAGTCACTGAAACATGTGTGGCAGCGGACATATATTGAGCTTTTTCCTTCCATAGGGATTGTATAGCATTTCCTGGACAATATTGCTACTAAGAGCAATATTGTCCGGCAAAATGTAAAAATATTATGCTAAGATGAATTAAAATGTATTCTATGCCTCCGGGAGCATGATGTAGATATCCTATCACTTTATTTTACTTGTTAAGCAGATTATTGCCCGCGCGCGGGAAATAATATTATGTTATTCCAATGCATGGGAAGGAGCATAATCTATGAACATTATAGGCGAGTTTTGACCGGCTTAGTTTGTATTAGATCTGAGAATAGATATTTGCAATATTGTTCAGGCTAAATTTAAAATTTCCATTCAAATACTCTTGATAATCATAGACATGTCAATCACAATCTGTCCTTGATCATCATAGCACGTCGCCAAATAAAATTCTCTACTACAATACAATAATGTCGAGACAACAAGAGCTATACAATCACAACCAATTATAGTCTGAAAGCGACGATATTCCGCGTTTGCACGATCCATGAAATGATTTAGTTATGAAATGATCTCTCTCCAATGAAGAACTGACACTATTGCAAAAGGGTCCGAAATTCAACTTGGCAAGTCCGTTCACTCAAAAACTGACTTTCATGTTCATTTCAGCCGTTTCGCCCATCAACTTCGCTGGAATGCTGAATTAGAAACTAAAAGTGAGAATAAATATGAAAATCAACCACAAAAATATCCCTGGCACTCATATCTCAGTACGCCACCTACTAATAATGAAATCGAATCCAAGCTTCATCAACTTTATTATCAACTGAAGAAGATAGTTGAAGATGTGAAATTTCAACCAAAATATTCAAATCTTTCCTTGTACGAAAAACAGATTCTAGAAAATTTGAGACACAAAGACCTTACTTTTTTACCTTCGGATAAAGGATCCGAATTCTGTGTTGTAAACAATGACATCTACGATGAAGCTGGAATTAATCATTTGGCAGATCTTTCTACATATAAAAGAATTTCGCACTTAACCACTAAAATTATTGAACAGAAAATAAATTTAGTTTGGAAAAACATTGCTAAGGAAAGAAGATTTTCAACTTTTATCACAATCAGCTATAAGACAACTAATTCTACAATGCCTCGATTTTATTACTTGATCAAAACCCATGAGCAAAGTGAACGATTAAAAATACGACACATTGTCTCAAACAAAAAGGGACTGACCGAGAAACTGTCGTGGTTATTGACAAATAAATTATCCCCCATGATTAACCGCATCCCATCACATCTTGAGTCAAGTTTTCAACTAATTGATTCCATAAAAAATGTGAAACATAATGAAGAACTCTACCCATATATACTGCCTGACATAAAAAATGCTCCACTCAAATATATTAACTTTATTCCACTCACACTCACGAATTATAAGATAGCATTTTATATAAAACATTATATTTGAATAAATGGGAGACATTAGTACCGAGTATGTCCTCCCCGCACTGAAATGCAGCTTTGAAGTCTCATCGGCATCGAGTCGCAAAGATGATCAAGCCGTTCCTGATCCAGCAATGACCATTGATCGATGAGTCTCTCTGAAAGAGCTGTCAGTGTTGATGGCGGATGATCATATGCATCTATCACTTTCCGACTAAGTTCATCCCAAGCATGTTCGATCGGAGACAGGTCGGGGGAGCGTGAAGGCCAATGGAGAATGAGAATTCCAGATCTCACTATTGCTGCTGTTACACAATGTGTGTTCGAGCGTTGTCATCCTGGAATATGAGGTTGAGTTCATTTACTGTTGGGATGACGATTGGAGATATGATATTCGATAAATATCGCTCTCCGTTCAAGTTCCCATTCACAATGACTGCGACAGTTCGACCTCCGTACCAGATACCGGCCCAGATCATCACGCTACCACCACCATAGCGGTCATGCTCAGATATGCAGCAGGGTGAATACCTCTCACCAACCATTCGATGCACTCTAATGCGACCATCGTGAAAATCCAAAGTCAAACGGGATTCATCCGTCCACATCACTTGACGCCATTCCTCTGTGCTCCACGACAGATGCTGCTCACACCATTCCACACGCTTTCGCTTGTGTTCGAGACCTGCGGAGAAAAAAATTGGCAGTGAAACAATGTCATTGTGTGAAATTCTCGCATTACTTACTTAGAGGAATTCTTACAGCAGGTCGGTATGACCTCAGGCCCGCTTCTGCTAGACGGCGATATGCTGTTCGTATACTGCATGCAATTCCTGCTGCAGCTTTCCAGCTGATGGCCAGTCGAGGAACACTCTTAAAGCGATTGCGCTTTGCTGAGATAACCAACTTCCTATCGGTAGCATTGCTTGTCAATCTCGGTCTCCCTGATCCTTTCCTTCTTTTAACATTTCCATCATTGTTCCATCGACTCCACCACGTGCTCACAGTGGAGTGTGACACACCCAACTTCCGTCCAACAAACCTACAACTCTTTCCACATCGTAGCATTCCAACAGTCATTCCTTTTACAAACTCTGATTGTGACATTTTTGCTTCAAAATTTAGTCAGAAAGAATTGCTTGATAGTGATAAAAGGTCGAATTTGAAGTGCATCAACTATGCCAAAGATATTGACAATGGACAGCTGCTTTATATTAGCATGACAAATTTGATCCATAGACATCCTGGTCATTGCAGTATGAAATAAAAGTCGTCCACTTCCATTGAGATTTTCTATATCAAGTGGATCGTTTTTAATGTCATAGAGTATAGCTATGACATCGTATCAATATACACTTCAATCCCCATCGACGACGCTGTATCAACAGTGATAAACAAGCTCAAAGTCAATAACATTGTTCATATCAGAGGCGTATCTTTGAACAATATTGAAGATCTTCTCAACATTGTTCTACATAATACATTTTTTCATTATCATGGTACCATCTACCAACAAATCAAAGGCCTCCCTATGGGCAACTCTCTATCGGGATTATTGGCATCTATTTTTATTGAAACAATAGAGAGCAATCTCTTCAAAATATAAGCCAACTACCTTTATTCAAACGATATGCTGACGATTGCTTCGTCTTAAGTGAAGAACAAGCTTTAGACTTTTCGCAAGCCCTGAATGCACAGCATCCAGATATAAAATTTGAAATCGAGCAATCCAAAAATCAAAGATCTTTAAGTTTTCTTGATTTTACAGTAACAATATCTTCATCCTATGAAGCACAATTTTGAATTTTAAAAAACAGCAGCTAAAAAGAACATTTCTGCACACTCTGATTCTCACATGCCAACTAAGACTAAAATTAATTTCATTATAAATGAAAAGAAGAGAATTTTTGATCGATGATCAGACGAACCAACACGCATGAAGCATAAGAAGGATTTTGACGATCTTTTGCGTACAAATGGATACAGCGAACAAATTATAAAATCTTCGGAAACAAAAATGCAACAGCACAAAAAATCAACAAAACTAAAGCGAAACAACAATCAATGGACGAATAAAAATGCTCTTTATTTCCCTTTCCCATACATCTCAAATAATACTGACTCACAGATAAAACGCGTTTTTCAAAAACACAAACTTAATGTTCGATTTACAAGACGTAATAAAACACTTCGTCAGCAACTGAAACGAAATGAAGTAGATGCAACACAACTATACTTTCTTGCTAACTGCAAAATGAAAAAAAAGAATTCTGCAACCGAAAAAAATTATCTACAAGATCCACTGTAACAAATGTGATAAATTTTTTATTGGCAGTGCCGTACAACCTCTCCACGCCCGCTTCAAGGAACATACCACAAACCCTTCATCTTCCGTGTCTAAACATATTCAAACGTGCAAAGTACAACATTCGGACATCAATATTGACATTCTGGCCCACGATCATGACAACACAAATTTGAGATTACGTGAAGCATTCATCATTAACAAATGTAAACCAACAATAAATAGTAAAACAGAACTTGACAGCTACTGTGATTTCCTTTCTTGCTAATAACTTTATCATTTCTTCACTACATCATCTAACATAGAATTCATCCATCTTGTCAGGTCAATTCATTTTTGCCACCGGTAAAGATATGTAATCCAGTACAACCTGTTCATATCTACATTCCTTCATATCATATCATAGTAAATCATCATGTCATCTCATTGTAAATATCATTTTCAAATTCCATATAGTTTAAACTTCTAATCTTTTGTACCTGAAGATGATTGCTGGTTGGCGATTGAAAAATTTTGTACATAAGAAAAATAATAATTAACATCTTTAAAAACCTGACTCTTTCTGACTCAACTATCATAAAATTCTCTCCCCAACTCGTACATGAGATTGTTCATCATAGCATTCTAACTCGTTAGATTTAAATAGCCCTCGCCAATCATAGAAATAAACAATACCATAGAAAGTATATTATCTACTTCTATTGTACTATTATCTACTTCTATGTCGCCAATGGACTCCTAGATATATAATATAGGTGTTGTATAACTAGGAGTCCATGCCTCGCCCATAGACTTCTAAATTTTTCTAGCATAGACTTCTCGCCCTACGGACTCGGGTATTTAAGATATCTAACTCGTGAAATGCAGTAATGAAGTATTGTTAGTATTCTAATCTTAACTTTCCTAATTTCTATGCCATGATTGCAAATGGAAAACAATACTATTTTAGTTTTATTTTAGTTATTTTTCGTCTGTGAAATTACATGTACATATTTCACCTTACAATAATTAGCCTTCATCAATTATATTTGCTTACATTTCAGAAAGGTGCTCATCGACATGTTTCTTACGATTTGTCCGATTTGTCAGCGACATTTCTGCCTCGACGATAATGTCAATAGCACAAATTGTGGTCATGTATTCCATTTAGATTGCATTTATGGATGGTTGGCTCGATCATCAGCTTGCCCAGTTTGCCATCAAAATGTAGAAAAGAGTGGGCTTATCCGTTTATACATGGACAATCACAACAGTAAGTAACATCCCATAGGACGCTGTTGAGATCTGACCTTTGATCTCAAATTGGTGTTTTGCGGAAAATACTCTAATTGTAACTTACTCTTCATTGTAGCAGACGTTTCGGTAACTGATCTGACCAACTTGACCACCGGCGAATGCAGATTGTATACTTTACGTGCACAGTGATCAAGGGGGGCAGATCAGTCACTGAAGCATCTGTTACAATAAAGGGCATTTTTCAATTGGAGAATTTTCCGTAAAACACCGATTGGTCGCTGCAAATATATTTAATGATTTGACTTTTGATCACTGAAAATCACATGCGCATGCTTGAGACACTTGAACAGAAGATTTCAAAAGATAAATCAAATTACTGCTGTTGGTCCTGTTCAATATCTAAAATTTAGTTGGCAGACAATTTAACAGATTTAAATCGCTTTTAAAACGAATGTATTGGCCTAACACAACAGAATCGAGAGAATTCAATCGCTTTCGGTGTTATATTGTCGATTACAAACTCAACTCAGTTTATCGGTTTAATTTTCAGACGACTGAATTTTAGCTAATGAGCACAGCCATTTTTTGATTGATGTGATCAAGCTAAATACAGTGCAAACTAAATAGGTTAACATATTCTTGTTCTGATATCGTTAAAGTTGAATCATTTAAAAGACAGAAAGATGACAATTCGTCAGGATAGCTGCTAGCTGATGAAAATTCCATTGACATTTGATGAATCGATGGATTCAAATGTCAGATTGCCTTTTTAGATTCTTTCATTGTATGAGCTTGTATGCAAGGATAATCTGATTCATCCAATTCAACATGAATTCGCCAGAATGAAGTTTTATATTTTCAGATACACGGCTTTCTCTTGCGCTTTTCTTCGAAGTGGGCGTAACAATTTTTATTACAACTTCTGGGTAGTCTGCAATCGCTTGCTGAACTGACATTATTTTGTTGACTTTGTAAATACAAATGTATACGTATCAAATGCTGAATTTATATATGCCATTTGCTCAGAGCTTTGTGAAGCAACAGCTGAGGCTATGTTGCTTACTTGCTTCATGATAGTGCGCTCTGGAGTTCTCTGATGCGTCCTAGTCTTAAGATATATTTTGCGCACACGCATACTATGCGATTAAGGAAATATAGCATATTCGACTGTCTACACCGAATGTCTATGACAAGGGAAACCCCCATCAAAAGCCAAAAAGTCACTAAAACAAGCCGTGAATTTTAAGCTGTTGAATTTTGCCTCACTTCAATAAGCGTCAGTGTTTTTGAGCGGATCGAAATTTCGCTTTCGCTCGCTCATCGCTCATTTGCTCATAATCGCCCTGTCGCTCGATCACTGCTCATTTCCTCAAAATAATCCTTTCGCTCGCTCACCGCTCAAAATCATGAAAAAATGCCGCTCGCTCGCTCATTTCTCGATAATACCCTCCTTAATTCTACAAACTTTATTTATGCTCAGAGCTAATTCCATTCTTTAAATCAAATAGATACCTTTTATAGGCGTTCAAAGGAAATTCATCATTTCATTTTAGTTGAAATTTGAAACACACGATGAAACAATGTAAACCATCATACCGATGTATTAAATTAGCTATTGCACAAAATTAGCTCTCAAAGCTTGTCGGAACGGGAGGTTCATGTTCACTCGGAAAACAGAAAAAGCAATCTCTCCCTCTTTTACGACGATTATTTATTTGGTACAAAAGCGCTACCCGACGCGTTTCGTCTCTCAGGACAGTATCAAGGGCGAATGGCACAGGTCCGGCAATACATTTAAATATGACTAAGGTCGAGTGGGCATCTCCTCATATCGGTTCATGACGTCCATTCATGAGGTGTGGCATGTTCTTGGTGATACACCGTGATTCAGCCATTCTAGTAGATATCGCTGATTTATATTTAGAAAGGATTTTGCAACTAAAGTCGTTAATTTTCATCACTTTATCGGCATGTTGTTTTAAGTGGTGCTCACTAAGTGCACTTGTACTGTTCTTGTTCTTAATGCTATTAGCGTGCTCGCGATATCTAAGCCTGAAAGGGCGACAACTTTCTCCGATGTATTTCATATTACAGAAGTTGCAACTAAATTCATAAACTATGTATTTGTCATTACAACTATATTTAGGGCCAATAAATTTACAGATCTCACAGGAACATTTATTTTTATTCTCTATTCTATTTTTCGCTGTAGGCCTAGTACTTATCTTCTTGCCTGGTCGACAGGTAATTCTAGCAGGGATGTCGTATTTAGTTTTAATCTTGTTTATTTTACGAGTGAAACTGTCGCTAATAAAGTCAAGCGTTAAATTGACGTTTATTGATTTGTCTTTAAATTTTTTAGGCTCTTTGTGTTTCAAAGTGTTCGGTTCGAATCCGTTATTGACCAATCTGTTAGTCACTATCTGCACAGCTGCACCTTTATCGTTCGGACTAGAACAGCGGTCTTGGACATATCTTAAACTATTTTTGACAAAATTATCTTTTATGTGTTGTGGGAGGCAACTGTCTTTGCGTAGACATATTCCTGAATGGCTAGCTTTGCTGTACCATTTGTACTGTACTTGGCTATTTGTTATTTTGATGCTTAAGTCCAAAAAGTTCAAAAAGTTATCTTTCGGCAAGTCTAATGTGAATTGAATGTTTTTATTTATCGAGTTAAAAGTTTCTAATATATTTGAAAAAATTCTATCATCTTTGGGGAACAGTCCCATAATTATATCATCTATATTTCGTTTATAGATTTTAGGCTGTAAGTTGTGCTTATAAGTTAACTTACTTAGGGCTTGTTCTTCTATCGAGTTCATAAATATCACAGCAAATGGGGGAGAGAAGTGTGTCCCCATAGGACAACCCTTCACTTGCAGGTAAATTTTATCGTTGTAACTAATTTCATAATTGTAGGATATGAATTTTAGCATATTTTCTATATCCTCAACCTCAAATCCATAATTATTTATTTCGTGCCAATGTTTGTGGGCAAATTTTTGAATAGCCTCGAGACCTTCATCAATAGGGATGCTCGGGTACAAATTCTTAACATCTAGTGAGATGAAAATTTTCTTCTGAACGATTGAAATTTTGACATTGACTTTCTAAAATCGTTATCAAAGATTGAGAGCTATCTAAATGAGCTGGAACCTTTTTTACAAGTTGATTCAGAATAATACTAGTCAGCCAGTCAATCATTTGAGTAGGTGTGTGAGTGACATCCGCGATAGGTCTCAAAGGAAAGAAGTTATTTTCTTTTTCTTTATGATCCTTTACTGAAACGTGAAATTTAGCCGGACTACTGCCAGACGTTCAGAGTTTTCTATGGTCAATTTTTTCTTTATCTTGACATTTAGCTCTAACTAGTTTGTTGGCCTGATTTTCGATAGAGCTATTTTTGATTTATTTCTTAATTTATATGTGGAGTTGTCTTGCAGTATCTTTTCAGTCCTTTCAATCAGGGTACTTTTGTGCGTTACAACTATTCGATTGGTTTTATCAGACGAAACAGTCGTTAAATCATTATGTTTCAAAAATTTGTTAGTTTTGCCAATTATTCTATTGACACTTTTATAGTTTTTGCTATTTTTGATATATTTCGCTTCTTCCTGCAAAGCTTTTCTGGCTTTATGTTGAAAGAGTTTAATGTTATTTTCTAGATCTTTATTCAATTTAGGCGGTAAACTTACTGAATTTTTTTCAAAAGGAATATTTAATTTTTGGTTAGCATTACTATTCTCATCCTTGTCGTTAAAGTGATGAAATCATCTCAATTTTTGAGAAAAACAGTCGAGGGCAATTTCATTGTTATGCATAAAATTATCATCAATTTTATGAGGTAAACGATGATTAGGTCCTTTACTGAGAAAGGTCTTTATGTCTTTAGGGATCGAAGTATTTGTTTCATTAGTAATGCGATCATCTACTTCATAGTCAATGAGTTGATTAGAGGAGACACCCTTGTCAAACCATAGGTCATCTACATACGTAAAATTAAAACGACACTTGTTCTGAAGATGGTAACGGCTACACTGAACTGGAAAAAGTCTGTTTGTCCACCGATTTTAGAAAGTCAATGTCAAAATTTCAATAGTTCAGAAGAAAATTTTCATCTCACTAGATGTTAAGAATTTGTACCCGAGCATCCCTATTGATGAAGGTCTCGAGGCTATTCAAAAATTTGCCCAAACATTGGCACGAAATAAATAATTATGGATTTGAGGTTGAGGATATAGAAAATATGCTAAAATTCATATCCTACAATTATGAAATTAGTTATAACGATAAAATTTACCTGCAAGTGAAGGGTTGTCCTATGGGGACACACTTCTCTCCCCCATTTGCTGTGATATTTATGAACTCGATAGAAGAACAAGCCCTAAGTAAGTTAACTTATAAGCACAACTTACAGCCTAAAATCTATAAACGAAATATAGATGATATAATTATGGGACTGTTCCCCAAAGATGATAGAATTTTTTCAAATATATTAGAAACTTTTAACTCGATAAATAAAAACATTCAATTCACATTAGACTTGCCGAAAGATAACTTTTTGAACTTTTTGGACTTAAGCATCAAAATAACAAATAGCCAAGTACAGTACAAATGGTACAGCAAAGCTAGCCATTCAGGAATATGTCTACGCAAAGACAGTTGCCTCCCACAACACATAAAAGATAATTTTGTCAAAAATAGTTTAAGATATGTCCAAGACCGCTGTTCTAGTCCGAACGATAAAGGTGCAGCTGTGCAGATAGTGACTAACAGATTGGTCAATAACGGATTCGAACCGAACACTTTGAAACACAAAGAGCCTAAAAAATTTAAAGACAAATCAATAAACGTCAATTTAACGCTTGACTTTATTAGCGACAGTTTCACTCGTAAAATAAACAAGATTAAAACTAAATACGACATCCCTGCTAGAATTACCTGTCGACCAGGCAAGAAGATAAGTACTAGGCATACAGCGAAAAATAAAATAGAGAATAAAAATAAATGTTCCTGTGAGATCTGTAAATTTATTGGCCCTAAATATAGTTGCAATGACAAATACATAGTTTATGAATTTAGTTGCAACTTCTGTAATATGAAATACATCGGAGAAAGTTGTCGCCCTTTCAGGCTTAGATATCGCGAGCACGCTAATAGCATTAAGAACAAGAACAGTACAAGTGCACTTAGTGAGCACCACTTAAAACAACATGCCGATAAAGTGATGAAAATTAACGACTTTAGTTGCAAAATCCTTTCTAAATATAAATCAGCGATATCTACTAGAATGGCTGAATCACGGTGTATCACCAAGAACATGCCACACCTCATGAATGGACGTCATGAACCGATATGAGGAGATGCCCACTCGACCTTAGTCATATTTAAACGTATTGCCGGACCTGTGCCATTCGCCCTTGATACTGTCCTGAGAGACGAAACGCGTCGGGTAGCGCTTTTGTACCAAATAAATAATCGTCTTAAAAGAGGGAGAGATTGCTTTTTCTGTTTTCCGAGTGAACAAAATTAGTTGAAACAATATATTTTGATGAACACAGCCACAGAATTCTTTTGACATGTGTAGAGATGGACAGTAATCTAAACTTAATCCTACATGCTGATCACATGAATCAGTGCATACAATTCTTGGCGCAATACTTGGACAAAATTAGCAAGGTGCGTTAAGAAACTATGTACTGCGTTGACAATTGAAAATGAACTTATTTGAAGTCGTGACAAAATAATGTAGATAATTCTTAAAAGTAGCTAAAGATGACATACGTGACTTATGAGTGACTGAGTAATCAATAAATGCAAGAAATCTGCTATAAATAAAATCGCTTGATAAACGAAATCGCTAGTTTATGTGAAACAGCAAATGCTGCACCCAAAAGGATCTGAGACATCAGCGCCAGCCGTCACTGAGACTTCGGCCCACTAAGCTCAGTATCTGTCAAGATGGTCGGTCCGCAGCAGCTCGTTGCGCTCATGTCCTACTTCCTTCTACCTGTGCACTCTTCTTCATGGTGATCTTTGCACTTAAACACCGTTCCGGTGCGTGTAGCATACTCTCTCCGAAACCAAATCATAGCCAGAGAGGACACGGCGAAGATTGGCATGTCACACAGATGACATTAAGGGTCAGTCCGGATTCCTCAACGTGTCAGATTAGCAGGTGTATACATGGCATTTGAACGAACGGTCTGAACGGTACTTTTTTTCATTTTTCTGATGAACGAATTATCGAACGGCATGTCTGAGAAGCCGATGAACGCGGTGATCGGAACGAACGGCTTTTTTGCTTGATTGAACGTGATTGAGCGGTAACTTAGCCCCGGAATCCCAGCAAAAGAAATAATAGTAAAAAAATCCTTGATGCATCCCAAAATTGCTTATTTACACATTCTGACTTCAATAAAGTAGTATACTGAAATTTGAAAATATTTAATTGCCAATTTGTGCATAGATCACCACTAACCCATTGGGCTTTCGTGATGTAGTGAAACCTCGAAAATTTCGATAAAAGAAAACTCTATTGATGCTCTTCGAAATTGCTTGTTTGAGCATTAAGACTTCAGTTCAATGCCAAAACAATGACAAGAGACTTGCTATTACACAATGATTCCATCTCTTGTTATTGATTTAGTGTTCCGAAAATACATCTACTTATTCTACTACTCATCACCTACTAAAGCATCTGTGCATATCACCATCAATGCGGTTTATCAGTGGTGAAAACTGAGGAAGCCGGACTGAAAAAACTTCACGTCCTTCCATGAAGCAACGACATTGGTCATGATATATAGCGTGTATATTTATATATAGCGTGTATATTTTTTCAAAAAAGTAATGGTAATCAAAAATACAGAAATTCATCAGAAGATACAAAGCAAGTTATACATGTTAGAAAGCATTTCATCAATTACATGTAAGTCACGACGTGCTATATTCTTAGATCACTGTTGACTAGTAAGGTTGTAAAGGGGAAAAAAGATCTTTTGCGTTTCTTGGAGCGATGAATGTTCACTTTAAAATGCTTGGTATACTTCAACCTTTTAGGGATATACTTTGATAGCAAATGAGTGTCATTCTTCACAATTCTGATGAATAATTTCTTGCTCAAAGTTTCTCTTCTCTCTCTGATTTCCGGAATCCCCTTCTTGGCGCACTTTATGATGCGCACTAAAGTATCATTTAATTCATCACTTGGTCACAAAGCATTGAACAGTTTGAATTCAAAAGCTGTGATGAGGTAGGTCTACTTGCACTGTGGGTGCCAATCTGACCATTACTTTTTAAAAATGGCAGGTATTATGTTGCTTTTGCATCAAGTAGAAACATAAGCTGGGGTCGGGCCCGATGCGGCCATCTCGATTTTTGCGGGAAGCGGGCATTCACATGCAGGCACGGGCATTTACAATAATGGCTTAATCTGAGAATTCATATCCGGTCAGTGGATATGCAGGTAGGGATTCATGGCGGCGTCATGACGTGGGCGTAATGTATGTAACCTAAGCTCATTATGCAATTGAATCTAGTCACTATCGAATTTAGTCACATCGTATTCTTAAATCACTATTTCTGAAGACTAGACCTAGGCCTATGCTAGCTAGCAGGTTTCAAGCACTGTGTAAGCGAAGTGTCAAATGGGTGAACATCTACCCATCGTCACCTATAGCAAATTTGTGCAGCGTGATGCTGCTAAAGCGTGTTGTAGGCTAATCATCAAGACAGAAGGAGTATGACTTTCTCCATCGATTTTGATATTCTCTAGTTTGATTGGTTTTGATACAAAGGGCGCGTGTGACGTGTAACGTTTGACGTCAACTCATGTTTCGCATTGCCATTGTGAGACAATACCGACAACGAATTTTCCGATAGGGCAGCTTGTATTATTTCGCGATGTCAGATGTGAGAACATCCTGCATCGCCAGCTTCCACATTTCTCTGAAAAAACCAATGTTAGCTAGAAATGACATCACTATATAATAAGGTTCCACAGCACTATGTAGGGTCCATCAAAATTGAATATTGTTTTGACTTAGAAGGAACGATTGAACGGGTGTTTTATGCCATGAACGAGCGAAACGGAGATGATAGTTCATTTGAGCGGTGAACGAACGAACGGGTCTGAAAGGCTAATGAGCGGAAGATCGAGCGAATTGGGAAAAATATGACCGTTCTAATGCTGGGTATGAAACACAATAATCGAAAGACATTCCTGATCGTATTTTTACATCGAGGAGTCAGGACGATTGCAGGAAATTGCTTATCTGGGGAGCCATCTGGGAGTGATGGTCGCAGTTCACTGCATGTTATGAGGGAAAACATGAACTCCGAATGCTACGTTCGAGTGATCGAAGAACATGTTTATCCTTTAGCAAATTAGCATGCAGTTTAGGTGATCCATCATCAGATTGGATTCTCATGGATGACAATGCTCCATGCCATCGTGCCAGTGCAACTCCATTGTATAGAAGACAGGCAGGAAAACGAACCTTAGACTGGCCAGCAAGGTCTACTCCCTTTTAACGACTAGGCCCTAACTGGTCAAACATATAACAAAGAAAAATATTTAATATGATATAGGATGCAAATTTATTCAATTATAGTTAGCAAACGCGCTGTCTACTTTAAAATGTCTAGTTCTAGCTAATTTCTAACTATTTATGAAACGGACTGTATGCGTATGTTTCACATGTAGACTATTCCATGTATGGCCTACACATCAAACTTGTCGTTCACAGATAAGTAACTTCCTATTACACTCAACTCGTTTAGCATCGTAGATAGCAATAATTGAGACAGAATAGAAAAATGTCCTCAGACATGATGTTTGAGGACATCTCTCCATTACTTGTCCAGGCGAGCGAGCACTCTGCAATCTTCATCATTGAGGAGATTTTTCTCTTAAGTTCGGTGGAATTTCAAATTTAAAAAATCTGACAAAATTGGTGATTTGACAT
Source organism: Prostheceraeus crozeri (assembly GCA_907163375.1). NCBI lineage: Eukaryota > Metazoa > Platyhelminthes > Polycladida > Euryleptidae > Prostheceraeus > Prostheceraeus crozeri. The sequence goes on from CAJQUW010004462.1 coordinate 196,300, forward strand.
CTTGAATTGCTTTTTACAACATGGGGAGATGAATGAGTTGGAGCAAATGAACATCACGATAAGAAAGCTCAGAACCTAAATATGTTGTACCGTGAATTTCATATGATTTGGAACATTGGTTTGGATGTTAAAGGGGAGGCAGATTCAATCCTACGCACTTCAGAGTCCGGTATGGAAAAGGACTAGAGTGAATCAATGTCCGTGGTCTTAAAATCAATGCATCGTAAAATGGAAGCCATATATGCCTACACTAGGATTGTCCTGATGTAGGCCTAATTTGGTTGGTTTCAATTCTTCCTAAATTGTAGCTCTTTCGCAGTTCTTTCACGTTTGACGATACTGAATGTCTCTCAAGGATCTGCATGTGGATATGTTCCAGCAACGAAATTCTTCTATCAAATTAAGGCATCTTTTAATGTCTTCGTACAATTCCGGAGACCATTAGTACATCTATGGGACGAAGCGACGATTGGGAGACCGATTCAAAAGATATGTGAATAAATAATGTGTCGATGGTCAGATGTTGAGTGCAGCATCGATCACAAAGACCTTCTTATTGTTAAGTTGATATTCAGAAGAAGAATCCAGACAGTCATTCAATGTATATTGTCAAGAGTGTGAGAACTACAGAAGAGAGAAAAAGTTAGGAAGTTTGTTCATTAATCAAGTTATACACATGCATGTACTATAAAAAGACTTTTATAGAAAGCATTTTTAAGAGACTTTTCAAATATTTCGCTTTTTTGATTATTTGAGCTTTTTAATTTTTGTTTAAAAATGGCTCGCTCAACCGCTCGCTCACGACAAAAAATCATCCCTCGCTCGCTCAATTTTCGCTCACGGAATATTTTTTTCGCTCGCTCATCCGCTCATCAAAAAATTGAAAAAATGCCGCTCGCTCAAAAACACTGATCAGCGGGTGTATAGAAAAACCTTCATTGCAATTTATGCATGTAATACTCATATTCTTGTTGCATGAATTATCAATATCGAGTTCTGAAATTGATAGCAACAGATACACCTCGTGTGGAATGCATGAATTTATATAATAAAAGAACCATAAGTAGAATAAAGCAAAGTCTAATGTGCATAAGTATATGTAAACAATAATTTGAATGTAATGTGCAGATGCACGTGCATCGAGTATTTTGGCAATTTTGATAGGGATATGCTTTGATTAAACCTAATTTTACTGGAGTTGTACCCCATGAAAACCAGGTGGGCTCCTGAAGTCCCCTCTGATCTTGATGTTCCAATTACTCAATCGTTCCGAAAATCACTGCAACACACAATTGGCGTATGCTTAGTCCAATACATTGCTCAATGCAAGTGAAATTTTTAAACTGTTATTTGCAGTAGCAAGATGACCGCATTGGTAAAACTAATGACACCATTACAACAAAACCAGACAATACATACAGGGTGCAGCATAAAAAATGTGACTAAATTTCAATGTACGAGTACATAACTTTCTAATTATCCAACAGAATTTAACAAATAAGGTCTTCTCATTTTGAAGCCAATACACAACTCTATTAACACAATCAGCATTGTAATGATTGTATTTGAGGATGAGCGTATAATATGCACACAAAGCCGAAGAACTCGAAATCCAAAAACTAGATGAAAAGAATAACGACTGTATGGAAAAGCTAGCATACCTACAATTCTTCACTTAAACGATAATCATCATAGCGAAGTCCTTCTGTTACAGATGATCACACAACATCAATTGTGTGATGATTGGATCAACCTTCAGCAATCACGCCTTGTAACAGAGCGCCAAAAATGTTGTGTTTTCCTGTCTTATTTCTTCCGAAGTCTCCACATCTGTTGCACATTTCGTCCAAGTTAAACGCCGAACAATTTCATTCAGAAATATGTCATCACACTTACTTTTGCCCATTGGACTACATTCAATGTACTCATGATCATGTAATACTCAGTATTTGTAGGTACGTAAAGGGATCGATGTGTTAAATCAAATATCTGTAGGGAAGAAATTTTTCATAGGATAATGAATACCCAGAGCATCACGTGGCCTTCATCAGAAAACAATTTAACTTGCATATGACCTATTTGCAAAGCCGAATTTCAAATTTGGAATGAGACGTAATTGCAGTCGGACCTATAACTCGAAATCTTTGTTCAATTTTGTCACTGAATTATGTCAGGACTGTCTCTTAAGTAAAGAGAAAAAGAGTTTATCAGACGATGCGTAGAATGCCTACATCACTTGCATCCGCACTGGAACACTTATGAAATTGCTAAAGAGATCCCGCGATGAAGAGCTTAATGATCGCTCATGAGTACATTGAATGTAGTCCAATGGTCAAAAGTAAGTGTGATGACATATTTCTAAATGAAATTGTTCGGCGTTTAACTTGGACGAAATGTGCAACAGATGTGGAGACTTCGGAAGAAATAAGACAGGAAAACACAACATTTTTGGCGCTCTGTTACAAGGCGTGATTGCTGAAGGTTGATCCAATCATCACACAATTGATGTTGTGTGATCATCTGTAACAGAAGGACTTCGCTATGATGATTATCGTTTAAGTGAAGAATTGTAGGTATGCTAGCTTTTCCATACAGTCGTTATTCTTTTCATCTAGTTTTTGGATTTCGAGTTCTTCGGCTTTGTGTGCATATTATACGCTCATCCTCAAATACAATCATTGCAATGCTGATTGTGTTAATAGAGTTGTGTATTGGCTTCAAAATGAGAAGACCTTATTTGTTAAATTCTGTTGGATAATTAGAAAGTTATGTACTCGTACATTGAAATTTAGTCACATTTTTATGCTGCACGCTGTAGCTATGCAATCGTGAAATAAATATAATGTGCTTTAGATGAATGTCCAATCAACGCAATACTTATGCCTTAGGTTAGGATACATGGCGAAGGAAAATAATGTAGTATGCCAATCGCGTATTTCAAATTTACTCCGGGTTGGCTAGCATCAAATACAGAACTGTGATGTTGAGGGAGACGAACAAGACCTGCTGATGGGTCCTGATGTTGGATGAAATGTCATCTTTTCAAGTATGTTCCATTTTTGACTGAGTTATTAATATAACATCCGATTATTCTATTTATAGGCTATGATGTTAATGAAGTATTTCATAATCTCCTTTTAGTATCCTCTTCTTCTGTTGGTGTTGACATCAGCAATCGCGACGGCGTATTTCTTCGATTTCTGGTTCGTCCTGGAGACACTGTAGGCTCTCTGGTTAAAGAATTATTGGACAGTCACGAAGTGGAACGGATATACGATGTTCTTCTACACGGGCAGTCCCTGATAAATGGCTTAATGTATGACAAGGATAGTTTATTGATTAGAGACTGTGGAGTAGTCGATGGAGATACTATTGAACTAGTAGAGACACCAATAACTCGACTTAGTGTCTCATGTCTTCAACCGCGAGGCGATAAGCATCATTATTTGCTAGATTTCCGATCAGATGAAGATGTTGACAAGCTCCGATGTCGCCTCTCAACTAAACTAAGTCGAAACACCAACTCCCTGTCCTTCCTCTACACATCTGGGGGAGTTATCTCTAACTCAGAGGGATGTGAACGATTTATTCGAGCATACGATGAAAAATTAGAGAAGGAAAAACTTGTATCAACCAACGGAATGTCACAGGTATGTATTTGATCAGTCGAGTAAAATTAAGATAATGATGCATTCATATACATATTACTGGAGTGAGTGAGATGTTGTCAAAATCAATTGCAATTAATTGATTGTTTAAATAGGATGGATGATTGCAATAATAATACATTGCTGATCCTGAATGTGTGAAACTAATTGATTGGCAGAGCTAAATATACGAAATTAATTAATTGCTTTAACTATTCAGACTAGACTTGAAGTTCGTCATGAATACCGTTGTTTCTTGCAAAGAGCATCAGGCATCCGAACTAAGAAGAAACCCAAATTTTTAAATGATCAAGAAAAGCGGCTTAATTGTGCCATAGCTGTTAAATAGTTAATGAGCTAAGTAGTATTTGAAAAGCATTCGATTGAAAGCTGCATGTGATAACCTTGATATAATTAACGATCATCATGTAATCAATAGAATCATATTTATTTGATTATGTATACACTAAATTATGTATTCACATTGAAATCAATGTGTTTCATTCAAAGTTTTCACACCAAATGTTTGAAAAACGATGAAATTCAGACCCTCAAAATAGCACTTTTCAATATTCGTCAAACATATGATATCCAGGAGACCCAATCCAATCATTTTTTGGGAAAGTTTGAAAATGTAGTATAAAAGTCTCGATGTCCTAGGTCACGATGTTGATCTTTAAAAAAGGCCACAGTTCAAAAGCCTTATATCCCCCGTATGGATAGGATTAAGTTATTAGCTTAGGAATCATACTTTGAAGATTGTTTTTCACAATAATACACAATAATTTTTCACAGCACCGGATATAGTCAAGACCCATAATCTTAAGCTGATTATTTAAAGATTCTATGCAGAGCAGCGGTCTTTGAAGCTGTATATTCATTGCCGCTATTTTACAAAATACATGTGACGTTTGTCTTTTAACGCATGATTGCACAATTTGTAAAAATTTGTAACAAAATTTGTAGAAACAATTTGTGGATAGCTAGCCAAGCTAGGGTCTGTATGAGCTCAATTCATAAGAAAGGACATATACAAAATATAGCATTTATATAATGAATTGATGTAATACTAAAGCAATTTCCATTTACAATTAATTGATATCAAAATTTGCAAATAAAAGATAGTGCACATCGAATAATTACAATAAATTGAGTGCTTCCTACTGCAGTTAAAATATATTGACTGCTTAATTTAACTGCAATTTTTAATTACTCAGAATGAGCACTTACATGTATGCATCTGCATGAGTAAATTTAGCTTGATTTAATTAAACAAGTATTAAATATTGCTATATTGCTTTCAGAGAACAGTCACTTCGTCGGAATTGAAGTATTACATTCGCACCATCCTCCACAGTGATTCAACCCTCCCCGATTTCCCTGGTCTAACCGTAGCTGTTCGAGCTCAGCTTCGAATGGAATATTGGAGACTTTATTCAAATAGCCTTCCTTCTCCGTTTATTCGGCTGATGGAACTCCCGAATCTATTGCGCGATTCCTCTGTATGCGCTTGGTTCTCTGCGCACGCGTGTCTAGGACCAACTGGACAGCAACGTTTCTTCCTTCATTGCTATTCCGATGTTTGTGTTGATTCTGTTTCTGGAGAAAAATTTGAGAATCTTCGATCACTGACTAAAGCCTTGCCTGACGCCGATTTCCGCTATTGTGTAATTATAGTGAATGAAGGAACACTTTTTCCAAAATTTCCCTTAAAGGATAACAGCTTGATGCTGTGGACTCCTGCCGGAATAAAAGTTCAATGCATAAATGGCACATTGAGAAGTGTCCCTGGTAGTGAAAGAAATGAACCGGACACATGGTATGCCGGACGCCAGCTGACAGATCAGTTGACGAGATACTTCAAGAATAATAAGAAAAATCGTCATGACGGTCGCAGTCTAAGCTTTCATGAGTTTTCATTCACATTTAGAAGTAAATAAAATGAATCCGATCGATCATTTATCTTTACAACTATTGCATTTCACAACTGCAAAATGAAATCACATGCAGTGCCACTTGAAAGTTTAAAAACCTTTACGAAAAACATGCACTTTAGCAAAGCTGAGTTATTGATAGTTAAAATTGGTAAATGGTAGCTCTGTCAGTATACGGCACCATGCCAGATTTCGAGCGCAGTGGCTAGTGAAACTGGTTTCTGGTCCCTCCATGTCAATTCTTTGGCTGTGGTCAAGATTTAACCATTTCCCGCCAGTCCATGTCATTGCACTGAACCAAGGATAGCAAATGAATGAACCTTATGCATACACGGGAGACTCTGGAACACATCGGCGAGAAGCTTTTCTTTCATTATACATTTTTCCCACATTTTAGAATCAAAGGGTCATTCCTCGTGACTTAACCATGTACATGTAGACATATACTGTTCCTCCCTTTTATTTTATTTTGATCAGAGAATTCTATTGATATTAACTGCACACAAGTCACACATTGAATAATAGGTGAAATCAGCTTTAATAAAACTTCGTGAATTTCTTAAGGGTTTCCAAATTTTCAAGTGGCTTCGTACAATCGGTAAATTATAGAATGAAGCACATAGTGTGCGCTAATATACAATGATATGCAGTATTATGACTGTGTTTGACGAAATACATGCACATTCAATGTCGCTGTTGATAAATGACCCATGACCCTTCAGTGCATCAACATTTCTAATCAAATCTAGCCTTTGGCTTCATTTACGCCTACATCGAAGCACATGTGTGTGGACAAGAATTGCATGCACTGACTTGGCGGATAAAGTTAGCGATTCTTTACTTTTACGCATTACGTTTACACCGTTGGTGAGAAAGATAAAGGATATTTTCAGCAAAATCAGTATTTATGTAAAAAGCTATATACGCCAAATGAATGTCTGCTTGAAATCTCAACTTTTTGTATCATATCTGCGATCATGCCTCATGTACTACGTACTCTTTTAGTCACCTGGTCGTTCAGTAATTATGCAATAGGTCTAAAATTATAAAGCCTTCCAAAATCATTGTTAACTTTATTCAAACAAGTGCGGTAAGTTGATAGTCAAATTGATCACATTATTATTAGAAGTTGATTCCTGCGATCGTTCAGCTTTCAGTAAATTTTAGGCCTACTGACAAAAAAGTTTCATGAAATTGAGCTAGAAATGTCAGAAAATCCGATTGCGCAATTGTCGAACGACTTCATATCAGTGACTCCGGTATTGGTCTTATTTCATTTCCACTTTGATTGTCTATATTGTTGACATGGTTCTCTGATGTTAAATGCAGCGTCAAAAAAGAAATCAACAATGTGGACATGTTTGCTTTGTTGCTTTTAAGACAGACATTCGAAGATTGCTAAATGTTAATGACAGCTCCTTCAATAACTGTTTACACAGCTGTGCGTGTTCAGTGACACTGCAACCAATGTCTCAGAAAATTATTCGTTAAATGAAAACTCAGATAGATTAAATACTAACTTAAATAGATAATCATCATTATGACTTGAGTTAACGAACAAATTCATTTTCATGGATGATGGTTCATCTACCTCAGATATATTGAAATGTTTATATCAACTGCATATACTGCCATATCAAGGAGCTGATGCTTGATGAAAAGGAAAACTTTTGGAAGACAAATCGCTACGTCTACATTAGATCCATCGATTTGACATTTCCAGTTTTCTGAGTTTCACAACAACCTTTGTTCAGTCGTTTACTATGCCTCATTGTCTACATTTCCGCCATGATTTGACAATTGTATGGAACCTTGTGATACATTTCCGTCGAATGACAATTCGACGTTGTTTTTGCATGATGCAGCAGCAAATTCGATACCAAATGAATATTTTTGATACTGAAAAATGAAAATATACATGCTCAATGATAATGTCTTTTCAATAGCGAGTTAGGAAGGAAATTTCATACATATCAAGTTTATGGTGACATTCGTTATTTTTTGAAATTCTATTACTGATCTCACTTCCATTGGTCAGTTTAAATTTTTAGTCTATCTAGGCCTACGTTTCGATAATTCGTCTCATAGTGTTTTCATTTTAATCGATCAAAAATCAGAAATTTAGATGCTTTAATGGTCATCAAAACGTTAAATATTAGTGAAAGTTGACAATCCTTACAGTTTAAGCTTTTTTAGTCGCTTTTTGATAACACTTTATATTCGAGATATGCTCGTACTGAAAAGCTAATAGCATTCATCTAAACAGATGCCGAAAACCCGAATTCAAAGTTTGAAGCTCCCGCAAATGATTCAAATTAATTATTCTCATTTTTGTTTTATGTTGCTTAGCTTTCTTTGTTATCTTCGCGTTGTAAGGCAGCGATGATTCAATTAATTCTTTTGATCTCCATGTAAGGATCATTGCTAAGAAGTATGCAGTAAAAGCTCTCAAGATGAACGGTCTGAGAGCTGAACATCTCCCACATGAACACCAATTCAGCTGGTCCCAAAAATTAAGATATGACTTTACATATAAATAAGATGAACACTCCTTAACCTGAGCATGAACGCATTTTTCTTTCATTTTTTTTGAATGAAAACTCCTTAAGCCGAACGAACTTATTTTGTTATGAGCTTGATTGACTTGTCAGAATAGACGTCAGTTCCCACTCAATGCGGTAAATGGATCCTCCTTAATTTGTTAACTTTCGCAGTTGCAGACAAAAGCCTTAAGGTTCATCATAGCGCTTTCAAGCATTTACTTTCATCATCAGTGGCCTACACAGTCTAAAAGAATACAATATCAACACGTTTATATATAAGATAAAATAGAGCGAAGTTTAAAATAAAAAGAGTTCTTCCTGATCGCAAGTTGGTGTTCATCAATATCTTCTTCTCGTCGATGTATACTGCTTGATGAATAGGGATTCAGCGACACGTATGTTCGAGGTATGCATGAGAATTTTGAAGCAATCACTAGACAGTGGATGAATATGCATAGATATCTCTGATGCTGGTCTGCCCACCGAATTAGATTGTTTAATCGTATCACTTTGCTAGAAGTGCAAACTGATTCAAACAGATGGCACATGCAGGAACTTAATAAGTGGGCAAAATGAAATTTTTAATACCTTGAAGAGATAGGAAAAATAGTCGTACGTTGCTTGCGGATTGCTCTGAATTCCTTCAAAATGCCCCGATCGCCACGACTCCTTCAGATTCGAAGAATTCAGATCATTGCGCAAAAGTTTTCTCGATAATGTTGGGCCCTCCGATCATTCTTAAAAAAGTTGGCAGGCGCATGAAAAAACGTTCACAAACTTCTCTGTAGAACTTGACATCGTCTGTCTCTTTTCTGTGTGATCCGGTTGATAACAGTCACTGAAACTTTGCACAATTTGGCGTGTTTCATGTTGAACTGGCTGCTCATTGTTCAATTGCTATAGTATTTAGTCAGGAGATTGTGCCATTTCAATAACGTTGCATGTTCCAATGCTTCCCTTCTAGTCAAACGGAAGAAGAGACGACCTGTCTAATTCTGTGGGTCTGCCTTTGATATGTTCGGTTATTCTGGTTTGTGCATGTCTCCGTGTTCCACCGATGTAATGCTGTTCGCAGCATCAACACTTGTATTCATATACGATGGATGAAGACACGAAAAAGGGGACCGGGTCTTTGTTTTTTTATCATATTTTGTGTTTTATAGCTGCAAAAGGCTAGACGTATTTTGCTTTTGCTAAGACTTTTGTTTAACTGATAAACTCCTTTTTCGCTTTCTTTTACGAATGGAATTCTCCAAAATATTTCTTTTTTATCGGTGGTGGGTATTTCACGAGGACATACCGAGGCCTTTTCTATGAAACTGGCTTTGTAGCCGTTACGAGTAAAAATATCTTTTACTGTATTGGAAGCTCGAATCTTGTCATCCTCGCTAGAGCTGAGACGCTGAGATCTGGTATACAAAGCTTTGATGGCATTTAATTTATAACTATTCGCAGTACATGACATACTAGGCGTATAAAGATATATGTTCGTCGGTTTCACAAACCATTTTGTACACAGAGTGTTTTCCGATACATAAGCCGACATGGAAATTAATGCTGTTATTACCAGATCTCTCCATAGTGAACTTAATGCTGCAGATGCGGAGAATTCAAGACGGTAAGAAATTCTTCATCTTCAGTCTCAGAATTGAAAATCGCTGAAGTGTCGTCTACGTATCGAATATACAGTAGAGGCATTTTCAGATCTCAATTTTGTTCATGGCAAATTTAGCCATAAGAGGACCAAGGCTAGAGCCCATACTTAAGCCATTGGTCTGAACGTAATGTTTGCCGTTGAATAAAAACGGGACATTGGTGCAGACTATCTCCAAGAGACTCGCTAAAGTAGATTTGCTCACTGGCAAATTGGTGCCATCTAAATACTCGGTTATGTAACTGATAGTTTCTTTTACTGGAATATTCGTAAATAAGCTAGCTACGTTGAACGTTGAAAGTAGCTAAATAAATGTCGGGGTCGGTAATTTCAGTATTAGTAATAATCTCATTAGCTTTGAAACTGTCTTTGACTGAGGAAATTGAAGGCACATGTTCGGTCAAAATTTCAAGCAGAAAATCAGAAATGTCGTCACAATATGAGTTAACTTTGTTAACTTTCCTTCATTAAGAACTCGTTAAACGATAAGCAGCCGCGGATAACAATAGGTGGTCTAACGGATGATGTGAACCAGATTTTTCAAGTGCGCAAGATGATCAAGTGTTGACACATTACCTGTAAATTTAGGGAACAGACATGTTAAACAAACAATTACATAATGGTCATTCATTACTCTACAGGTCTAACTGATTGGTTCGGAGCATAGGCGCCTAAAGCAATTTCTCCTTGGTATGGCAAGAAAACCGCACATGTTTTAGGTGATTGTAGGCATATAGGCATGTACACATGTTATAAAAATTTGACTAAATAAAACTTCGACTCAATAAGTCTTCTTCGAATAGTGGACTTAGAAATAGACGAGACTAACGAGAGACTTGGATCAACTTTAACAAATCTCAAATATTGTTTTCAACCACCGCAACGAGCTTGCAGAACAACTATTTATGCATTCTAGAATTTGTCGCAGTGTTGCTAATCGAAATAGATTTTTAATTAAAAATGCCTGTAATGCTTGGCACTAGTGCAATTCCATTCTTTATCTCAACTCATCTAACCCCAAAGTATGTTGGCATGTAGGCCTACTACACAATTGGACCCTTTTAATTCTTCAGTTAGAGTCAGGACTACAATGTCGGGTTAGGCAATTCGTTTTGTTTAGGTTGTGCAAGACTGGTGAGGGTTTTCGCATGCATGGGAGGGGGGGACTGCATAATCGCCCAAACCTCTATATTGATCATCGATATTCATATGATGTTCTTGACCAGTATAACTATAGATACAAAAAATGCTTCAACTTCTCATCGCAAATAGCATGATAAGTTACTTTTAAGCACTATGCATGTACTAGAATTATACTGCAAATACATGCACTGACAGATGAATTTAGAAATTATGTCATCAAAAGTCATCAAAACCATGAAAATTTATGTTTTCATTTGTCGCCTACACTTTTAGCAAAAACATCATTCAGACATTCAGATTATGCACCTCGTTCTTATAAGTTTCGAGGAGAAAGAGGTGATTTAAATGAGTTTGGGTCATTGTTGACTCCAGGTAATTTTTCAACCGTCGGAGAGTTGAATGGATCAATCATTTTAGGCAATACTTGCATGGTTTACCAAGTGCAACTTCATCAGTCGCACCACCTCATGGATCACAACTTTGAACTCCGATTTTCCAACCTCCGAGATAATAGGCTATCCAAAATGCCTGTGAGATTTGCAATTAGCAAGTTAGTGAAGTTTCGACTGGCATTCATTAAATATCCCTTTGAACACACTACTGACAAATCGCCGAAGTTAGTGCGCCTGAAATAATTACTGAATACTGATTTTTGTAAATACAATGCAAATAGAATAATTCAATATTGAATTGCATCATCAGTTGATAAATGGAAGCAGACCTGAATAGCTGCTATTTCATCCAATATCAGGAATTATCAGCAGGCCTAGTTTATATCTCTCAACATCAAAGTAGGTATATAAGGTATAACTTTGAACACACTACTGGCAAATAGACTAAGTGAGTGCGCCTGAAATAATCAATGAATGTAGCTTTTTCAAATACTGCTGATATTTAATGAATGCCCGTCGAAATTTCACTAACTTGCTGATTGCAAATCTCAAATTTACCCGAGCACGGCTGCAAGTTTAAATAAGGAGTTGTGTCGATGTTAAGATATGTAAACTAGGCCTTTTGAAAATTCTTCATATCGGATGAAATAGCAGCTTTCATAGCAGCTGCTTCCATCTATCAACTGAGGATGCAACTCAATATTTAATTATAATATTTACAAAATGCATGTGGCATATGTTGACTTCTCATCTCATGGAAAATATATAAACTGTCAGAGATTTCAACTAGCCATAATCAATTAGCCTCCAACGAGACATAATCTTGGTGCTCTCCGTACCATTCCATCACCAAGCCGATGTCATTATTCTTCGGCTCCTCTTCAGCCCAGCCACATTTGATCAAACTTTCAGTTGCGATCAGAGCAGGTATGGATTTTGAGATTGATCCGTCTCTCCAGAGCTTCGATCGCACAGTCCATCACCTATCACCTCGAAACATTTAGCGCGATTCAGATCTTTCAGACCTGAAGCTGATGAGGTGTCAATAATTGAATCTTGCGCGGAGCACGGTAGATCTCGGACGTTTTTTCGGTTTCGTTGGTGGATCTGCCGAATGACAGGACGATTGTGACTGACTGACGAAATTTGGTAGGACGAATAAATCCAAGGCATTCGAGGAGGATGACGCTAAAAGTCTCAATTCTCAATTCAAGCTTCACAACTTGACTTGAAGAGAGTCTGTTTGAATTTGCAGATCGGAAAATGATTTGACTGAATTCACAAATTACTCAAGCATATGAAGAAATGCTTGAATCTTCCTGAAGGGACAATATATCATCAGTGCTTTAACTTGATAGCTGTGGTGATATCCGATCGCGTTACATACATGTATTCGGTACCACGGGCATCGTTTCATCGTTTGAGATTGCTTATTCATACCCTGCATAAGTGCATACGGTATGGTTTGGTTGTTATGAGATAGGCTTCTGATTACATGTTAAAAACTTAAACGGCAATTCAGAAGATGACTTTGATATTTTCTCCAGAGCATCACTGAGTACAACTTTGATGAAATGATGCGCATGGTATTTAGTTGTGAATAAAACTTAGCCTGACCACTAGCACTCTAATGGTCACTGTATGCTAGCATTTTTTGAGTCGACACTCTACCTGCTATATACTTGCTCTATTTCTTGAAGTATATAATCCTCTTGATTTGCATTGAACAATCTTAAGGCAAGAATCATTGCGTGCTTCATAAATTTGATTCATATATGTCAAGCTCATGTACATTTATGCATTAGGTGACCTGTTCAGTTAAAATGATTGATCATCGCATGTAAAGTCATTCCGGTGTGTTCGCCAGATGAGAACCGGACGAAAGGCCTCGCGAATAAATGTCATCAAACAACATCTTTGTGGCGTTTTTCATCTATAAATTATGCAAGGGGACTGCTTTCTTCGAGATTCTTCTTAAGACATTGACATAGAGCGACACCTAGCCCAGCAGCTGAAATTCCCATTAACAAATAGTTATTGTCCATATAGTTCAAAGGGAAAAGTCGAAAAGTTTATGCGCGAACGATAAACGGCTTCAAGCTACATGTACATGCCCTGATTTCGTGACTAAAATAAGATGACTGAATACGTCGTCATCGTCATAGAGTCCGACACAAAAAATTTTGGCATGCAAAGAAATTATTTATGCCAAATGCTGCCATTTTTACGGAGATAGTGTTCGTGAAATACAAAATAGATTCCAGATCAATTTTTTTAAAAAAGCTAAATTATTACAAATTTTCATGTGTTTATGTACTAGCGATTTGGTGCTTGAGATTTTAATATGCCAGTCGTTTATTCTAAAGATTATTATCTTTCCAGTGTACTCAGTGAATCGAAGGATTTGTAGAATGACGGTATTGATTTTTCTTCTGCATTACTATCGTGATCAGTCAATTCCATGCTAATTTCTCCAAAACCGGTAAAAATTGCAAATCTCACATAATGATGCTACGCAACAACAAGAGTTCATTTAATAAAATCGAAACTGCATTCATAGTGGAGATGTATTTAATGCTGTGTTGCTACTCTCTAATATCCTTACTCTATGGCCCTCATGAGTGGTTTACACAATTTGCATAGCTTCACGTTTTTTCAAATGATTATCCACAGAATTAGCTGAGTAAAAAGTGTCAACAACTTATGTAGCCTACAGACTATTCTGAGCTTGGGCAATAAACCATATACAGCTTTTGATTTGCATAGCAACATTAAGTCTATCCAAAGAATTCATCAGCTTTGCTATACAGTTGGAATCTGGCATTCCGTCTCTTTACTTAATTGTGGCTCTATGAGCTTTAGAGAGTTTTGTATTTGGTAAGAGTGAGGAATATTTTATGATGTTTCCATTGATCCATTGACGTTTGTAGGAATTTAAATGTAGGTCTACGAGATTAGTTTGAAAATGATATTTACAATGAAAAGATATGATGTGATACCATGTATCATTATCTCCATATCTCCTCACTGTAAATATCATTTTCAAACTAATCTCGCACATTAAAAATCCTAAAAACACCAATGGATTCTTTTGTACCTGAAAATGATTGCCGAATAGCAGTCGAAAAACTTCTTACATGTATATAAGAACAATGACAATGACATCATACAATGCTCCTGTCTAGACTCTTTCAAACTACAAAACTGAAAATGACTATTCAGGGCTTCGTACAAGCTTTTGAGAGCTGGTTATCCCAAAACGGACCGCGTCACATCGGTTTTAGAGAGGACGAATCTCCATTGAACACGCGTCTTTTTTTCTTAGCGAAAGAATCCTGTTTTGATTTGACTTCCTATTTCAACGCAAGATTACTGATTTGTTAGCAAAAAGCTCCCTCACTACACCATCACTTGTTAAAAGGATATCGGCTGTGAAATTTTGTCGATGAATTATGGCATTAGGCCTACAAAACACACTATTTCACTAATTCATATAAAAATGGCATGGTGTCAGCATCACATGTCACCAGTAATAATCTGGGCGCCAGTAGCAATTGGTGTATGTTTGAGTTGCATCGCTGTCACTCCCAGTTTTCTTGATTGAAGTAAAAAATGCACAGCTTTACTTGTCAACGTGCTTTGCCTTTGAACGAAATCAAGTTTGCCGACATCAATTGCCTTTGAAACGTTCAAGTCAATTCTATAGAATAAAACTGGCGATTAGAAGATGCCGAAAATATAAATTTGATCATTTTTGTTTCTGTAAAGTGTTGTGCCCATCAATTATTGTATGGAATAACACCCCACAATGTAAATTAATATATTTTCACAATAAATCTCGTAAAGTTCAAAAAGTGCAAAAAAGCAAAAAGTTCAATTGATTAATGCAGGGAGATACTTGCCACTATATAAACAGAAGAAGTTAAGAAGCATTAATCCGCCAACATATGCATCTAAAGTATTCTGATGAGTTGAAGTTTATTAGGGAAGAATTCTACCTCAGGCACACACGAGCGACTAATTTTAAGAGTTCAGTATGAGGCCTACCTGTGTATATCATATATAAGTAAGTAAGTAAGATATTTATTGAAGTAATGAAAATCATCAATTTCAGCAGTGGAAGTACAAATCAATTGAGTGCGAATTAAGTATTGAACAAATCAGTCACGTTTCAGTGAGCTCTAGGTGTAAGTGATGAACTAGTGTCTGATCAGTCAACGTGACAATTATTGATTCTTGATGTGATGAAAGGGATGAAGGATGAGAAATGTCGATTTGAAGTGGTAGGTGGTTGGATGAAGCGGCCAGATCGAGAGGACTTTGGTGGAATGAGGGAATGTAATACATGATCTTCACGACTTGCAGCTTTCAAAAACAGACGGGTTCCAGAAGTTAAGCGTCGAGTGCTGAGACTTTCAAATGAGTTGCAGTTGCACATATGGGAAGACGGAAATCTACGGATGAGTCGATACGCACGGTTTTGAATTCGCGAGAGTTTTTCGCTCAGATAGGCAGGGAGATTTGGGTAGACAGCAGATGCATATTCGAGAACAGATCTCATTAAGCAGTTGTACACATTTAATAAATCTTTCTTTGATAGAAGAGGACGTAGAACTCGCAAGGCATACATTTTTCGTGATGCAGACTTGACTACTGCATTGATATGAGAAGACCATTCAAGTCGCTCATTTAAGATGACACCAAGGAGGCTGGTTTCCCTGACACTCTCGATATTATTCAGTTCCACCGGAAGGGCAATGGAGGATTTTGGAACAAAAAGCGTCTTGCATTTTGACGGGTTTAGCTTTAGGTCTCTCCTTTCAAACCATGAGATGATGTTCGTATGTTCAGCCAGAACATTTGAGGAACCCGATCTTCCAATAGGGACTGCGATAGTATTATCATCAATGTACTTCATTACAAATGAGGACCTATCAATGCACTGTAGACTCCCTGCTACTAAGCAGTAAAATGCCGGCCCGAGCACAGATCCCTGAGGTACACCCGATGTCGAGGGGATGGCCCTACTCACGACATTTCCAATTCGGACTGATTGCCTTCTTCCTTTTAAGTAGTCTATTGTCCAGTCAATAAAACCATGTGGAAACTGCAGCTCCTCAAGTCGTTGAATGATGGAGTGATGACTTAAAGTGTCAAATGCTCTCGAACAATCATACGTGACTATCTGAACCCCAGCAACACTCGAATCTGATAGCATATCCAGAATGCTGTGAATAAATGCTATCAGTGCGCACGAAGTCGAAGAATTCGGTCTGGCCCCAAATTGTTCTGAGCCAAATCCATCGAGAAGTCGCTTATGCAGAGATGATCGCAAAATCATGCGCTCAAGTATCTTTGATGGCACAGGTAGGAGAGAGATTGGACGGAGAGATCTTAAGTTCGGAGGACATGTCTTTGGCACTGGCGTTACATGGCTGTATTTCCAGATGTTAGGAAATCGACGTTCAGTGATGGACAGGTTGAATATGTGTGCCAAAGGACCTGCAATTATTGGAGCAATGACTTTATAAATGCGAGGGGATATTTGATCGCTTCCAGAGGCTTTGTGGCAATTCAATCGTGAAAGTTCTTTTTCAACCTCATCAACAGAAATATCAATGGACCAGCTATGATCATGTCCAGGATTACAAGTCAATGCACTAGCAGGAGTGAAGTATCCGCCAAATATGCTGTTTATCGAATCTGCGGCATCGTTAAGAGAAGGAAAATCTGAGCACAGTTTCAACACAGAATTCGTGGATTTCCCACCAGTTAAATTCCAAAGATCCACCACTGTATTCCAAAGATCTCTAGAACTGCAGCTTGCTTTTCGTGATATCCTGTGTATCATGATACCGTGAGTCGAATTAGCTTTTGTTCAGAAGGAACCCTTCGATCTCTCTTTTTATGGAATACGAGCAGGAAACGTATTTTCTTTTCAGAGTAAAAAAATTCATTCTTTCAGACAGAACCTTTCACTTTAGATTATTAGATTAATTTTAAGAATTGAAGTCACACTGTCACTGTCTGCCTTGCTGAATGTTTTGACATAGTATCGACTTCCACCTCCAGCTCGACTACGACTTTAACCTTTCTGTACTTGAGGAAAAAGTCATGACCAATGATAGCGGATAAAAGTTCCTCTTTCGCCCGCTCATTTGTCCATAATCGCCATTTTGCTCACTTGCCGCTCAAAATTGTCGAAAAAACATGCTTTCTCTCCATCTCTTAAAATAACTGCACTTTCGTACTACAACCTTTTCTCATGCTTAAAGCTGGTTACATACCTTATTAAGTTAAGTTGATCTTTCATCTAAACTGAAATTTGAAATACACGATGAAAAGCAATGTATCACTGTCATACTAAAGCATTGCAAAATTAGTTGAAACAATGAATTGTGATGAAAAGATAACCTCATACACAAAATTCTTTTTGTATGCAACTGAACAAACATTGATCACATGAATACTGATATACAAGACTTAGGTAAAATTCGCAAGATGCGCTTAAAAGCTATATCATACACTAGCAAACTAAAATGATCTTTACATGTATATATGAATTGTGATCAAACAATAGATACTTTCTAAATTTTCCCACTTGAATCTACGGATACATAGTTAGGCAACCAGAACACGCTTCTGTAAAGAGCAGAAGACGAAGATGAGACTTTCATAGAATGAAGCACATCGCCCTTTTGGAATGGATGCATGTCTGGTAGTTCACGTCCGGTGGATTCTGTGATATAAATTGGTTGCGTGACTGAACTCTAACGCGGCGGCGCAAGATGAAGGCTGCAATCCTGTTCTTTCCAAATGTATTATGTCGGTTTAATTAATGACTGAAAAAAGAATGTTGTTTAAGGTTCAGTCACTTCACAGGGCCACTCGATTTTCTCGACGGGACTACTATCATCCACAAGTACAGAGTGTATCGCTATATCAAATCATCTGGAGGATCTGTACTTATTAATATACATACACAAAGTGTGCATACCGGTACATAATATACATAGACAAAGTTTGGCCAGATTCATATTATTAGAAAGGAAAAACAATGCCTTTCTATCAACCGAACATGTTTCGGAAGTCACAGGTTCCATCTTCAGCGGACTAAATAAATTACAAACAATATAATGTAGACATTTATACACAAAATTATTCTCCATTAAAACAGTTCAACTGATCTTCTTGTTACTTTACGCACAGAATAAGAGCATAGAAATCCACCTACAAACTGCGCAACTATCTACAAGTTTAAGAGGAGTGGCACTGATCCTCTCACAGTTCCTCTCACTGGACAGTATAATTGTCTTTAATCAAAATAGATTCAAGAATTAATGTATATTTCAAGCTACCGATAATAGAGGAATTTCCGAATTTCAGATGGTGATCATGCATCGATAGTTCTGTAGGGTTGGGGAAGCCTTTAAGATGCTCGTTAATGCGGAATTCCAGGCGGAGTCTTGTGGCTGCGATGTACCGCATGCATAGAGCAGCGGTCACAAGAATACATATAGAATACATACTTCATGTATTTTCATGATGATGTGCTTAATTTCAAAATATGCAGTGGAATACTCTACCAGAAAACAATGTCAATCTGCAGCAAAAAGTCCTGACGTGATGGAAGAATTCTGAAGTCACATATGATATTTGTTACTGAAATTTTTTTGAGGTTTGTTGCATGGTGAGATACATGCTTATGCCATTCTGCTCCTAGGATGCAGTCAATGTAGCTGTGACATATCGGCTGCAGTCTTTAGATAAATTGCGAGTACCTCATCACCTCGTCGATTAACTTTTTTGTTTGAATAATATGCATATCCTATACATGAAAGCATAACAACCTACCGGATTTTCTAGATATACCGTGCAATAGCACTGCATCTTTTGGCATAAACTCTGGTCTACACAGCCCAGTAGCCCAGTTCAGATAAAATAAGAATTCTTAATCCAGTTAATTCAGCGTGCAGAGAAATTAAAGGAAACCACTGCGAGACTTCATTTACAGCTTGAATTTATTCAGGCCTTCGGCTTATTTTTTTATGAATGACCTCCAAAACATGCTGTTACATAAAGCGCATTATAAGATTTTGTTTGTTGAGTTTTCACAGATGAGGTTTTGCACGATTTGAACATGTACAAAGGATGCTAATTATTAACATGCCCCTGAAACACTGACCATATTACGCAATGTTGAAGTGCAAAGGACGGAACATTCTGCAAATGCGGTAAATAATTGACTGTTATCGCAAAATTTTTGAAAATAACCTTATTGAACATTAACGACATAGAATTAATAGAGAAGTAATTGGCAAAGATTCATTAGGTTTGAAAGTCAATTAATTTTCAATAAGGGATATATTCGATTATAGTCGTATTTTTCCTTCCATATTAAGCAGTGACGCAGCTTCACTTTACTTCCTTCAGCGTTACCTCGTCCTCAAGTTGCAGCATCTCTACAATAGCCTATGAATGGGATTGATAAAATTATTGCGAAGTGCTACTTCCGGTGCAATAGGAAATCATCTCAGTTGAATTCTAAATATACACAGTACACACGCATGTTCATCATATCTTCAATCACTTTTCCGACACAGATGAGGGTCTGACTACAACACCGAATATGACCAAATCATTCAGAGGAAATATCCAACTTCGCAGTCTGTTCGTGTTGTAGAACTTCAAAACATATTCACATCAGTTACTCAGAAAAACTAACTTGCTTTGCTTTTCAATTACTCATCAGTTTTCATTTAAATTTTGATATAGCTTCCTTGACCCATTTGACTGATAATTTGATTGATAAGTTTTGTTAGACAGACTCTACGAGCAACCTGATTCAAATTTTAAATTCACATTTTAATTTGAAATAAAAGTATGGCTTTTTTCATATCGATCTGTTAGATTCTTTTGCAAAATCAGTTGAAAAGAATCATTTCTGATTCTTTGATTATTAGAAATAATCTTGCAATAATCATTATTGCTTTTCGACCGTGTATGATATGATTACAAAATTCAGCTATCCCTATCAATGAATTCTGGGCACATTTTGATCTAATGGATCAATCAATATTGTGATCACTAGGGCGGTTAATGAAGTCAAAAAGTCAATAAAGTAAAAATACGGTCAAAATAAACAAATGAAGTCAATATAGTCAATAGAGTAAAAATAAGGTCAAATGTAGTCAAATAAGGTCAAAAAGTTTAAATAAGACAGTAAATTTTTCAGGAATCTGGTCTTCCCAGGCGCTATTTTTAGACACCTGGCCTTCCTAAGCGCTATTTTTAGATCTGGGTTTCCCGAACTCTTTTCAATCAAAACAAAAAGCTAAGCTATTGGGACACCAAATATTCTCGCAAGGATTTCAACGCACATAACTACAACTTTTTGTTAACTGACACTGACTATCTTCGATTGTTCGAAATGCCCAAGACAGCTGAAAGTGATGCATCCAAGTGCAAAAGAACTACTTGCCAATGTCCTCAAGAATTTACAGTAGCAGCAAGGAATGAACTTTTCTGTGTGCTTTGTGAATGCCCGGCGAAACAGTTTATGATTGACAGTCATCGTAAAAGTGCCAAACATGCGACGAAGTTACAAAGAATTACCTCTTCATCATCTAATGGAGCGATGCAAAGGAACCAACTACAACATTCGTCAGGTAATACAGGACGTAAACAGTCTGGATTTCGGAATTGATCCCTGTGAAATCAAATCATATATAAACTTGCGTTTATCTAAGAATGATATCATGGAGATTGTTGACTTGGCACGTGACGATATTTCACCAACTGAATACAATCTTCTGTTGTGTGCACAATCAACCACAGCTGTGATCGAACGAAACTTTCCCAGTTGAAAAATCTCCTGCGTTTTAACAGAAACTTTTCTCCCCAAAACATTAAATACTATGTAATAATGAATTACAACGCCAGTAACAATTAACTCGTTGCTTAAGAGGCATTCCTTCTTTTCGTGAGGAACTTTGTATTTGTGGGCTCAATTGTGTGTTTTATTTGTGTTTCTTTAATTAAAACAAGTAGCGTTTTCTTGTGAGTCTGGAATGATGTTTTCTTTGGTTAAAGAAAACTGAATTAGGTAAAAAGATTGGGTAAAAATTTTACATTTAAGTCAAAATTTTAGGTAAAAATTTACTTGAAAATAAAGTCAAAATATTCGTAATTTTTTAGGTCAATAAAAAACCGCCCTAGTGATCACTAATCAGGGATGCGGAGTCCTATCATTTTGATAGGACTCCGACTCCGGGTGGCCAATGTATAAAGCCTAGTTTTCTGAAAAATTAACTGATAACTTACATCATAGATCATTATAGGCTTACCAGAACCTATTTTTAGGGATCATTGCTGCATCAATTATCAATCATTTTCGATGAAAGTTCATCAAATGTCGCTTTAAGTTGGATGCATGCGACTCGGCTCCTCCCAACTTGTTGATGTGTGCTTCGCACGGTTTTTCTCCAGTCTCTACCACACAGGAGAGAGTACACATTCGATTTTAATATGCACTTTAGAGGACCCATCACACACTATAATTTACTGATTATTTTAATCACTCTTCAACAAACGCTTGCATTTGCTGCTGAACCTCATGTGTGTCCTGATTTTTTACTATACAGAACGTTCATACCGTTCTGATCGTGCACTACCCTTGATTTCTAATGTAAATGAAATATACACTTTACTTACTTACTTATTAACGTCATGGTAAGAGGATAATGTTCTCAAACAAACTAGTATTTCATTTTTGTCTCTGATGTGACCTTTGGCGCGTTGGTGTGATCGAGGCTAGGAAGGCTTGTCTTTTCTACTGAATCTCCGAGTGAAAAGACAATCCCTTTTTCACTATCACGGTTCATTCCCTCAACTATTTCAAGCTTTGCATGCACTGCTGTCTCTGTACTTTTGTTTGACGGAGAAAGATGATATCAAGACAATGACAGCTATATGCACGAGAATAAATAATTTGTTTGTATTATATTTCGGGTCTAGTTTTAGGCCAGAGTCCTATCATTTGATAGGACTCCGACTCCAGCAAAAATGATAGGACTTCGGGACTCCGACTCCGCATCCCTGTCACTAATATTGATGGAAAATGTGAATGTGGAAAATGCAAACTCCACGTATCGTGAAATTGCATCGTGAGTTACATTATCAAGATAGGAAAGAATCAAATGACCCAAACGAGGTGTCTGAAATTAGTCTACGTGCACATAGGGTTGCGCGTGGTGCACCGGTTCTTCTGCTTATGCCGGTTCTCGGGCCGGTGCCAATATGTATCGATTTCAATCAAATTGATATTCTGCTGTATAACTTCAATTACGATAAATTTGTTATATCCTTAGTTACAGCAAATATGGAGAAAAATATTTTAAGCATAAAATATGATTAACCTTCGTACTACGATAATATTTTTACCTGCATCGCCTACGAAATGGGGTACACGGGTACCCCAGCAATCTATCTCTTCTACAGTATTGCTAAACATATAAAGTACTCTGATAATTGATCTGATATCCCTTTGCATGCCTCACGAACTTATTTACAGCGGCTTGATGTTAAAAGAAAGATTGAGTAGGAGAAACAACTTCAATTAACAAAATTTTGCAATTAACTCAAATTTCACTCATCAAAGCCACTACTGCAAATTACGAAGTTTATTGCGAGTGAGAAGAGTACACGAACAAATTGCATTTGAAGCAGCGATTACGGCTCTTTCCGTCCTTTTCCCTGCCGCATTTGTAGCACCTTCCGCTTCCTGATATTGTGGTTCGTGTTGGCTGGCTAAAGTCCTCCTCAGCGATGAAGCCGCAGGCAGGATGAAAATCATGCCTGAACTTCTATTCTGGATTGCGATTACAACGCAGATGAAACCATAAATGAAATTTGCGTTTACAGTTAATAAAATCCCTTTCATTTATCTTCAGTCGACGGGAAGAGATTCGGATCGCGGCCCATTTGGAAGGAATCTGGATTGCGCAAATTTCTGAAGTAGACTAATCACTTGCCCAGTGCGTGCAAGCCCACTGGATGTAGTCTGCCAGCTCATTCATGGATTATGCAGTCTGTCAACAGCTCACTGCATTCTTCCAAGGCTTTCCTTAGATCATTATTTTTTGTCCTGCCTCTGTGATAGCAAGGATATCATAATCCTTTCTGTAAATCATCGTCAAAATAATATCAGCGGCGACTCCTAAGAGGTACCCGTGTACCCGAACAGCAAAAATTAAAACTTTGTTTACTTTTTCTCTTATGCACTTCATTATGAACTAACTTCTCTATTTGTTTCATGATGTATAAGTTAAAAGGTTCAAACATGTGAAATTGTACTTTTCAATGATAAATATTTTCAAAGAAACCTGCATTGAAATAGTGCTGGGGTACACCTGTACCCCATTTCGTAGTGCAAGGGTTAACCTAGCTAGGAGAACATTCTATATCAATTCAATTCAAGCTTTTAATTTCATATCATGAAAATTGAACTTTTGAATATCGACACGTCATTTATTAACCGATGCATTTCCTGATGAGAAAAATGTGAAAAAATGACGGAAATGAGATAATTCAAGCTCATGACAAATTATTTTAGGTCACGAAGTCTCAATTCTCGCGACCTTATAATTTCGGAATTTCATAGTGAATACTGCGTACCCTCTTTTTTGATATATATATTTATATTAGCATTCCAGCTGCCAGCGCTCCGTCCGAAAGATTTTTCAGCATCTGGTGACATTGTAGCATATCAGAGACACTGCCTTGTCTTTTTTGAGAGACTGCTCACTGATGTTTTGACGTTTTCAGGGACTTTATTTTTCATGATTTTGGAACACAAATTCCGATATTTTGAATAACATGAGCTGTATTTTTAAGAATCAATCCAAGGTGAGTGTTGCACATCTTTATAATTTCTGTTTTCATCTGGTTTTAAAGAGTTCCATCAGAACTTTAATAAAAACACACGGGTTAAGTATGATGACAGTCATTTATAATTATTGGCAAAATTGAATTAAAAGATGTCTATGTAACTCTATTTCAAGTAGTTCACACTAGTAGATGTTTCCTATAGTACTTTATGGAATTCGCATCGAATTCTAGAGAAATCAGAATTTTCTACTGAAGATAGTAGTAACCCCATTCCAAATTCAAGTGCAAAATGTGAAATGCTGAGTCATCAGGCTAACTCAGCCCCCCCCTCTGACAGGAAGGTGAGGGAGAGCGCCAAGGATGTGCTGGGAGGAATGGGTCCGAGAGGAAGAAACGGGTCCCTCCCCCCTCTCTGGAAGGAAGGAAGGAAGGAGGAGTGATGAGGCAAGGGATGGAAAGGAAGGTGATAGGAATGTATGAGGGATAGAGTGAGGAAAGGGCGGGTGTTGGTGGTGTTGGGATGAGAAAAGTTGGAAATCGACAAGAAGGAGTGCTCGGATGAGAAAACGGAGGCCAGATTCGGACTCTACGTGAAATTTTGGGGTAGGAAGGATGTTTCCAGCGACATTGGAGAGAAAAAGTTTTGAAGACGTCCCCCCCCTCCTACCAAACTTCCAACTTTGGTGTGAGAGATGGTAGAAAGTCGTGCAATAGCTCATTTGAAAGCTAAGAGTGAGACAAATGCAGTGGAAAGCTCAGTTAAGACTAATTTTCTTGGGTTTAGGGAGGAAAATGGCAGGACACCGTCAGACTTGGAAAAGGCAGGTGTTGGAGGTTTTGGGATGAGAAAAGTCGTTTTTCGGGCAGAAGGAGACCTCGGATGGGAAAACGGAGGCCAGATTCGGAATTTTTGGTCAAATTTGGGTTAGGAAGGATGTTTCCAGCGACATCGGAGAGAAAAAGTTCTGACCCCCCCCCTCGGCAACGATCTTCCAACTTTGGTTGTAGACATCGTAGAAAGTCGTGCAATAGCTCGTTTGAAAGCTGGGAGTGAGACAAATTCAGTGGAAAATGGCTTGTTCGTATCTGCCTTCGTTTAGAAGTGAGGTGTTATTGAAAATTTGGGACCTTGGCGAAAAACGACAGAGTTAGAATGTTTATGAAAATCGCTCTAGCGGGTGAAGCAAGCCTCGGACGGGAAAACAGAGACCAGATTTGGAATCAGCGTCAAATTTGTGACAAATAATGTTTTGACCCCCCTTATCGATTGCATATTCACAGGGTATACACTCAAGGAAAAAATAAAGTACCCGGTTAGACATTTAACTCTATTTCGAAAACAACAGGACAATATGCAGTACTTGTGATTCAGAGTCGATCACAGAAACAATATCAATACACGTATAAAGTCACAAAAGGCGTACTAGTACATAGAAAAAAGTCAAAATCTCGTAAAATCACCTTCAGCATCCAGTACTGCTTCTACGCGATCACGCATTGAACAGATAGGAGAAGCTCGATAATTGACATCATCCATCAGTTCATTCCAAATAACATCAAGCGGAGCAAAGAGTTGGTCACTGTCTTCTGGGTCCTCATATTCTCTTTGGAGTTTCAGTTTCATCTGTGCCCACACGTGTTCGATGGGATTCATGTCGGGACTAAATGCAGGCCAGTCTAAGGTAGGGATTCTATTGTGCTGAAGGAACAGTTTCGTCCGGTTCGCCGAATATATCGGTGCATTGTCTTGCTGGAAGATGCCACCTGCTTGAGTGATTGTATTCCATACTGGAAGAAGATTACCTTCAAGGATGTCGATGTACTTTTGTGCATCCAATCTCTCTTGAATTCTCACCAGGCTCGTATGTCCATTACTTGCGAATGCACCCCACACCATTACATGCGCGACAGATCTGTTCGGAGTACGGCAGACGTAGCGAACCGTATACCGATCTCCCATCGATCGACGGACATACTGCACTCGTGACTGACCGAAGCAGAATTTCGATTCGTCAGAAAACACCACTTTCTTCCACCTCGTCAAAGTCCACGATGACTTTTCTGTAGCCTATTCCAATCTGCGATGTTCATGATCTGCTGTCAAGGCTGTCTTTCTAGCTGGTGTAAATGCCTTGAGACCACCGCTCAGCAATCGATTTGTTACGGTCCTTCTGGTGCATTCTAGATTTAAGTTTTGCTTAATTACTCTGGCAGAGCAAATGATGGTTCGAAGAGAAAGTTAAAATTTCCTCGTCATCTTCTTCAGTTGTACTTTTCCTACGGCCACAAGAAGCTCGATTGGTTGCTTTAGCATCTCCACCAGCTGATAGCCTCTGTAGGTACTTTCTGACTGTGTTCTCTGATATCTCGAGGCACTCAGCAATTTTAGGTCTTGAAAAATTCGCATGAAACTTTAAGGCGTAGATTTGACCTCTCTGGAATTCAGTCAAATCACATCCACGTGTCGCCATGACTAATTTGCTAATGCTACGATACTGTCAATGATTGTGGTGTATGTAGCTAGCGGATTGAACAGAGTACAGCTCGGTATCCATGAAAGAACAATGAATGGAATCACAGCATTAGGCCTCAACACTGAAAGCAAAGCAAACACAAGCGTCCCAAGCGTCTCGAGTAACCGCATGTCCGCAAGCTATCAATCGCTCTAGTTTGCTTTGCGTGCATTATGGAAGTCTACAAATGCTGCAATGATGACTTTGTATTTGCTGCAAAACGCTTGGAAAAGCCCGCTGTTTGGTTGAGGCCTAATGGTTTGACTATTGATTAACTTCTAAAGTTCATATTTCACACCAACGAGTAGAAAAAAATGACTGAAATGATAATTTTGTCATTGTTAACATAACTTTTTCCACCGGGTACTTTATTTGTTCCTTGAGTGTATAAGAATGGGATCGGGAGAGGAATTTCACTAAGTTGAGAAACTGACTACAGGTAAGTCGTTTCTCTTGAATTCCGATATCGGACTTCTGACTTTCCATTGCTAATAACAGCTAAGGTGTCAGACTTATAGGTTAGTCAGTATAGCATGACTGACCATTTGATGATAGTAGGCCGAAATCTTCAAACGGCTATAACTTTGCTTCTACAAGTCCTTTAGACTTGATTCAAAAAACATTCGACAGCTCTTGCTGTGCTGTAGGTGACAGATTACTTATAAACGTTTTATGAGTACTACTAAAATACTGAAAAATTTAAATTCATATTCAATGATAAGAATTAAAGCTTTTGAATAAAAAGCAGTCGTTTATGAGTCTCTGTGACTTGGGTCGTTTCCCCTTGTAAATAACTCCACCGGTTTTCATGTCAAAACTGGGGCCCGGATACCAACACAGTGACATGACGCACGCTCTGTCCGCTCGAGGTTGCATTTGTGGGTCGAGGCCTTGGAGCTGGGATAAGATCCCCTCTGAGTAATGCCTGTAACGGATTCAAGAGCTTAACACCCAAAACGGTTGCTGGATTGCTATCAGGCCTTCTTCGTCTAGCCTCAGTAACTCAGGCTTGGCAACGTCTATCGTTTGCCATTGTAACTTGGTAAAAATGGGACGGTTACTGCAAGCATTGGCGTCAAACCTTTTCGCGTCATAGGGGAATCCGTCTTTGTGTTGGGAGTTGGTAATAGAAAGCACGGTGACTGCCGATGCCCATACATGGTAAAACTGCTGTTGTCAAGTTAAAAGCATGGCCAAAAAAGGAAGGTCTGAATCATGGCTTTGTACTCGCTGGGTATATAAACCGCGACTTTTCTCTAGTCTTCCTCCTGTTTCAAGTTGCAAGACGAACGGTGAGTGCTCTGACAAGGTTTGCTATCAAACTTTGGGATATAGGATAAAGCTAGGAATCATACTCTTTAAATTTTATTACAACGTTTGCTATCAAATGTTTGGTGACTTTGTCTTTCAATGCATATCAGCAAGTAGTATCCTATAAACACTTGCTATCAAATTCTACTCTATCTTTACAGAATCATAATGACTAAGCAGTGTAATGCTAGAATGCTGGTTGGAAAATGCAGCTGTGGCCGTATCGCACGAGGCAGCGATCTTAAGAAACATCTAAAAGCTAAAGAGGGGACGATGGGCCATGAGAGGAAGGTGATGTTGAGGCTGTGTGTGTTTTGTCGGGTATGTGCGATGGGGGATGAGGCAGAGTTCATGAAGGCGCATTTGCAGTGTGAGAGTGGGAACATCGGAGAGAAGGGGTTCAAGACGTGGTTTGAGGGAGTTGTTGGAAAGGGAAGAGGTGAGGAAGGCGGTGGCAACGATTGAGGACGTGGTTGGGGAGAAAGTGGTGACGAAGGCGAGTGATGAGAGTTCGAGTGAGGAAGTTGAGAGCGAAAATGAAGAAGAAGGATGATGTTGATTTGGATGCGGTGATGGAAGATTTGTTTGGGGATATAGCGGATTTGAAGGAAGAGTGGGAGGGGAAGGAAGTGTCTAAGCCGATGGCATCGTCATCGCCACTGCAGGAAGAGGGGTGTGATGCGAATGCATTTGTTAGGTTGAAGGATCGTGTGATGGGTTTGGAAAGTGTAAATAGAAAAGTTTTGAAGGAGAATGAAGAGTTGGTGGCGAAGGTTGAGGGGTATAGGGCAACGAGGGAAGAGTTGGAGAGCTTGAGAAAGAAGGAGAAGGAGTGGATGGCGGAAAGGAGCGAGTTGATGAGGAAGGCAGGTTTGGTGGAGAGTTTACAGGCGAGTGTGTCGAGGAAGGATGAAGAGATAGAGCGGATGCGAAGCGTGGTGAAGGAGACGGAGGAGGTGAAGGGCGTGAACAAGAGGTTGACGGGTGAAGTTGAGCGAATGCATGAGCGTTTGAAGTGTCGAAAAAGGAGAGTATATGAGGTTCATCTTCCCATTTTTGAGAATAACATATGTGATGTCCCCAGAATCTCCAGCGATTTGAACGAAACGCAGTTGTGTTACGAGGGGGATGGAGTTCGCTGCCTCCACATGACGATGAATATCAATGGAGAGCTTGATGACTTCGTCGTCAGAAAAGTTAGAAAGAAGGTTCCCAGTAAGTCTATTCAACATAATTGTTTTTTGTAGCTCATCTAATCTCCTATTATTTTCCTTTCAGAGTGTTTGCAGTAGTAGTGTCGGTGGACGGAGAACGACCCATGGGCTCTTTTAAGGGCCAACCTTCTAATGCAGCTGAAGCGATCCCAAGCCCGCCACATATCCTCGGATATGGAATGCAGAGTGGAAGAAAAATTATGAATGGAATGAAATGGGAGGACATTCATGCGCCACACGCAACACATCACAGACTTCTCTCTTTGCTAGTGAACAAGCTCTTGTCAGTATCGTACAAAGGTTTTACTGCAGCACAGGTTGATGTATAGTTAGAAAAGTTTGATCATCAACGTTGTATTCGTAAGTCTAGTCAGAAACTTTATCATGTTGTATAAAGGTTTTACTGCAGCACAGGTTGATGTATAGTTAGAAAAGTTTGATCATCAACGTTGTATTCGTAAGTCTAGTCAGAAACTTCATCATGTTGTACAAAGGTTTTATTGCAACACAGGTTGATGTATAGTTAGAAAGTTTGATCATGACGTTTATTCATGAGTGTCGTCAGAAAGTGTATCATGGTTTGCAAAAGCAAAGTTTAGTATAGTCAAATATTTTTACTGTAACACAGGTTGATGTATAGTTAGTAAAGTTTGATCATGATGTTTTATGAAACACAAATGTCATGAAATGCAAGCGTTAGTGTAGTCAAATAATTTACCGCGACGCACGTTTGTGAAAATAAAGTTTGATCATTGACGTATGACTGACCGAACTCACCACAGCACTAGAAAGTTTTATCGAAAAGGTTTTACTGCATAGTGTAGATTGTCTTGTAACTTCTTTTCACAGTGTTAGAAAGTTTTATTGGAGACAGTTGTCAAATGTTTCCCTATTAGAAAATTCAAACTACATGACTGTTAGATTAGCTTCATCAGGTTTACTAAAAGCAGTTTTCTACTGCAATGAGAGTTTAGAATGTTGTATGAAAACAGTGTTCACCACAGCACTAGAAAGTTTAGTACAACACAAGTGTCATGAAAAAAAATAATTTATTTGGTCTTTGATTTAACATCATTGAAACCCACTTTACTAATAGCAATGACAATATGCTTTATTTTATTCAGAAGCAAATGATCGCCGTAACCATGAAAGTTGTCTATCCGAGAAATAATCTTCCGCAGATGTCGTGTATAAAACTCAGAAGCAACAGTAACATATTCTTGTCCGTAGGAAGGAAATTGAAAGTCAACACTTTCCGCTACTTCATCTTCTGGAAAATGAATGTAATTGACATGTGCAATTAAATTAGCCTTGATGAGACTGTCCTTGAAATAAGATATCAACTCCGTAAATATTTTTCGTGTGTAGTCTAAACATGCTTCCAATTCTGTCTCCTCCCTTTGAAACTCAAGGATGTAATCTTGTATTAAGCCTCCGAAGCACTCTTGATGAAAACGAATCGAGCAATCATCATGTTTCAATGTATTGACTTCAGGTGCCATGGTTGAGTCTACTGCTAAACAACATTTTTTTTGCCTAACACGATTTCAATAACGCGTTACAATTGTGCGTCCGCACATCGGGAACTCTAGCTCGTCTGTGATTGGACGACGAGACGTCTCATCTATTCACTGCTTAGGAAAATCTTATAAAACGTAGTGCACCAGCTCTGCTCTTCACATTTATCTTTCACAGGGTGAGTGTCGGTGAGCTCCTGCTATCAGGTTGTTTTGACTTGCTATCAAGTTGAATAGTCTCTTGCTATCACATTGTCTGCTCATAAAACATATCATCGCTGTAATACCTCCTTTGCTCGAGCGTTCCTTCGGGACGGCGGGTACTGCCGTAGAGGGATTGCGTTGCACGGGTTGTTCGTCGTTTGTTAGACCGAAACCTCTGAGCCGTTGCTCATGTTGGGCGCTCGACTTCATACTCAACGTGACGCTTTCTCTCGCCAGGTCAGAGTACTTTAGCCATTCGACAAAGGTTAGTCTTTATGATATGGAGTAGAGTGAAATGTAATTCATTAGATGTCACTTCAATGATTGTTCCCAAACGTTGACTAGGCAAATGAAACGATTCTCATCTTTCCTTTTCAGTGATTGAAGTCTCACTTATCTACCATTGATCATCTGAAATCGACTATCTACCATGGAATTGACAAAAATTGAGAACTACCGCATTGCTGTCGAGATAGAAAAGGCTACCATCGAGCAATGTAAGTATTTGTAACAAGGTTGACTCTATTACTAACATCATTAGAGTAGACATCCTCATTAAAATCAACAGCCCCTCCCTTATTTTGTTCATGTTTAAACCGAATCCAAATTTACCTCTGCTTATCTTTGCCGTCATTCTTTTTCAGTACATGAATGCATTCGTAATGGGGAACCCGTCACCCAAGGAGCAATCGGGGAAGCCTATGAGCTGCTTGGCAAGTGTAAGTATCTTTAACATCTCATGTTGAGGCTGTTTCAGATCCTCTGCATCATCGTTGTCTCATTACCTAATCTCTTTTTCCTCTCTACAGATATGACGAAGAAGAAGAAGTGGGAAGAAGCCACGCGACGGAAATACCGCGAGGAATTTCCGGCCCTACCTTCCCGCTCACCTACCTCCGCCCAAGCTGCAACCCCTTTCTCGGGCATCGTTATCGCCCCACCTCCACCACCAGCTCCGCTCCCTGTGTCCGTCTCTGCGCCAGTCCCTGCTCCTCGCCATCACGTCCCTCCGACACCGAAACCCAGGACCCTTCCACCCTCGGCTCGTGTCCCTCTCCTGCCTCCTCCGCGTCCATCCTTGCTGCCGGAGTTACAGTCCTTAGATGGTAAGTAATCGTGATTGGGAAATAGGGGGCTAAGACTTCAAACTTGAAATGTTGATCATGTTACTAATCTCTTTTCTCTTTTTCTCAACAGATTTGGCGGCCTACCTCCTGGACGGTGACGTTCCCTCCCGTCCCATCGTCATCCCAGCATCACCACCACCACCTGCAGCGGTCGACCTCCCTCTCCTCTCCGTCAAGTCGGTGGAGAGATTGTTGGAGCAGGAGGAGTTGGAGATCGTCGGAGAGGAGAGGGAGATTGAAGTCGAAGAGGAGGACTTTCGATGCCAGCGGTGTGACAGGGTCTTCGCCTCAGCCTACAGTTTGAGACGTCACACCGCTGGCCATGCCTGCAGGGGAGGAAAACGCCGACCCATCCCTCAACGGCCCAAGTGTGAAGGTTGTGGACGCACGTTCTACAACAGCACCAACTTGCGAGTCCACATCGAAGGCGGTTCCTGTGGCAGTGTGAGGCAACCACCAACGTCATCAGGTAGGAACCATCCTTCATCGCACGTCGGCTTTTCCTGTTCTTCGTGTCAGAAGACCTTTCCAACAGAGTTTGTTCTTTCTTCACACACACTCTGTCACACTCATCCCACTGAGCTTTACACTGACAACAACGTCACTCTAAGGCTGAGCAAGTTTTCCCTTGAGAGGCTCGTTCGCGATTATCAGTTAGAAAGCTCTGAAGGTGTTCAGGACATTCATCCTTTCTTGATGAATCATATAGGCTTAATTCATCAAATGTTGGCGAGCTTAGATAGATTTTTACTTAAGGGCATGTTCTATCTCACTGCTCGTTTCAGTAAGGTAGACAGTAGCACGGGAGAAGTAGAGTCCACTGTGACCATTAGGATAGCCTCCTGTGCTGCTGATCTCATAGGTGATGTAAACGAGTGGATAGAGAGACATGCGACCTATCTCGTCAGCAATTTAAATAAATTTAATGAAGGAGACAGCGGTCTGGTCTTTGATGGGATAGAGAAGGTAGACATCAAAATTAATCTTTTAGAAAATTTACAAGGGAGCGGTTGTTTCACCCTCCCCAAAGCACTGGCTGACAAAAAGGCTGTCATCAATGTAGAGTGTCAGTCCCAGTGTTTCAAGTATGCCGTCCTCTCCATTCTTCACTATAATGACATAGGTATAAATCGTGAACGAATCACCAAGTATCGTGAATGGGAGGATGAGCTTAGGTTTGACGGGTTAGATGTCAATACATTAGACTTTAAAGGCATCGCCCAATTTGAAATTATGAATAATATCACGATTGTCATCCATCTCTGGGAAAAAGATCTGAAGGGCGTTAGGTATAATAATCGCCAAAGTAACTTCGACCGGGTTGTCAATCTTCTCCTAGTGTATAGCGACAACCACCCAGAATGGCATTATTGTGGCATTCCTAAAATTTCTAGATTGTATCACCACCAACAAAGTTATGATGACAAACATTATTACTGTGATCGCTGCACACGGCGTTTCACATCAAAAGCATTTTTTGAAGAGCATTACGAGTGGTGCTCTCGGGGTAAACTTCAAATGGAAGTCATGCCCAAAGATAAATTTTATAGGTATGAAGAAAACGGCAATGAGCTCAGTCCCATATGTACCATCTATGCGGACATTGAATGTTATATTGAGCAAGAAGATCAAACTCATGAGCCAGCAGCCATTGCCTGCTATGAAGTTTGGCATCCATATTATAGGAACCAAAATAAGATGCATGTGTGGCAAGGCGAGGAGTGTGTTGAAAACTTCCTCAACTTTTTGGATAGGAAAGCCCGTTTTCATCAACGCTATGAAACGGAGCTAACTAGGAAACCCATGTGCTTCACAGAAGCCGATAAAATCAAATTTGATAGGACCACGGAATGTCCCCGCTGCTGTTCATCCTTTGATGATCAGCAACATAAGAAAGTGAGGGACCATTGGCATCTCAGTGGTAAATTTAGGTCTGCCTTATGCAGTAAATGCAATATGAGACTTAGGCTCAAACGGCGAACGCTCCGCGTCATCTTTCATAACTTTAAATGTTATGATGCTCACATCATCATTCGCCATGGATTCGGTAAAATGAAATCCTGGTCATCCAAAGTGATTGCACAAAGTAAGGAAAAATTTATGTGCATCACTGCTAAAGTCCAAGTCGATAAGACGAAGGAGGGGAAGCCTGTCTTCTATGACATAAAGTTTCTAGACAGTTTCCAGTTTATGTCTTCTTCCTTAGCCGCGTTGGCTAATGATTAAGAAACACTTCCCCTCACTCAACATTTAAGGAAAGACTATCCCAACATAAGTGACAGTCTGATACGAGGGAAAGGGGTGTTTCCTTATAGTTATTTTAGCTCAATGGATACATTGAAGGAGACATCCCTTCCGTCCATCGATAAATTTAAAAATGATTTGACGGGTAAGGACTGTTCGCTGGATGATTATAGGCATGCAGAGCAAGCATAGTTAGAATTTAGGTGTCGCACGTTTGGTGACTACATGCTTGCCTACTTAAAATTAGACGTCCATCTGTTGGCTGACGTGCTTGAGACTTTTAGGAAAGTCACATTAGAACAGGACGCTTTAGACCCCGTCCATTTTGTTAGTCTGCCGAGTCTGTCCTATCAGTCAGCCTTCAAGATGACGAAAGAGAGCATTCATTTACTGCAAGATGCAGAAATGTACACGTTATTTGAACGTGGTATTAGGGGTGGCTTGACATTTGTTAACAAACATGTTGTCAACAGCACCCGAGACATAGGATCGACCACGCATTTAATGTACATAGACCAAAATAATTTGTATAGGAGTGCACTCTCCAAGCCTTTGCCACAGTCTGACTTCCAATGGGTAGAGCCCCATGACATTGAACACTTCTCCAATCCAGCACACATCATGGCACTGGGAGATGAGGCCGACATAGGTTATTTATTTGAAGTCGACCTCATCTATCCAGACTGCATTAAGAATAGGACCGTTGATTTTCCTCTCGCACCCGAATCTGGCATAGTCAGTCCAGATATGTTCTCTCCCTTTATGGAAGAACACAATAAGAAATATGAGGCGGAAAATGACTTAAAGTATAAAGCCACTAGGAAGTTGTTGCTCACCCAATTGAACAAGCAGCATTACATCGTGCACTATTCCATCCTCAAATTCTATCTAGGTATGGGGATGCAACTTGATAAAGTCCATCGCGCTATCCAGTTTAGGCAGAAGCCCTTTCTAAAACCGTATATAGAATTTAATAGTAAGAAACGGGCTGAATCCAAGAATCCTTTCGAAAAGGACTTCTTTAAATTTAAGAATAATGCCTCTTTGGTAAAACCATGGAGGATGTAAGAAAGCGCATGGACTATCGCATCGTAACTGATCCGGAAGCGAGTATCAAGTTATGTCGCTCGCCGTTCTTTTGCCACCATGATGTCATTTCCGAAGACATCACTGGTTTTAAAATGTTAAAATCTAAAGTAGAACTTTGTAAGCCCATTTATGTCGGTCAAGCTGTCTTGGATCACTCCAAGTTAGAAATATACAAGTTATTTTACTAACACTTTTAAGACATGTCCACTTCTCCAACGTGTGGAATTAGTAGGAGGTGATACGGACAGCTTCTTCCTAGCTTTGACAACCACGAGCCAAGTCAAGCAGGACATCATTTTAAAATTTTTAGCACCCAAGTTTGATAGTTCCAACTATCCCACTGACCATCCGCTTTACTCTACCTCAAATAAAGCGAAGCTTGGCTGCTTCAAGGATGAGTGTGCCGGCAAACAGATAGAGGAGATGATCTTGCTTCGCCCGAAGATGTACTCCATGAAGCTAAAATCCTCAGAGCTTTCTATAAAACGGGCGAAAGGCATCTCGAAGTCAATCGTTAGAAAAATGACACATAGGGACTATCAAGATGCCTTAGATTCTCTTAAAATCAAAAAAGTAGAAATGACCATTTTAAAATCACAGTCGCATCAAGTCAGAACAACGACGTTTAGGAAACGAGGTCTCTCAGCTTGGGAAGACAAGCGATGCTGGATGAGTCCTAATCACTCATTACCGTACGGCCATCCAGACACTCATCTACCTCCACCCAAGAGACAGAAACTTTCTCCTCCTCCGTCCGGCGATGTCTGATGATGAATGCTTCCTCTCTGTTGTGGTTGATGTTTTGCTTTTTACTCCATGGCGTTTTCTATGGGGCGTTGTGAGTGAGTGCCTTGTAACATGCGTCCAACTCCTGATCACTTCATATCATGACTTACATATCAACTGGTTTTTCCTGACGTTGTTTTCTCCCTGCACATGAGTGACTTTGTTTTCTCCCTGCATATCAGTGACTTTGTTTTCTCCGGTGATGTGAGCCATAAAAACTTTGTTTACTGGTACCATCAGTATTAACTGCCTGTGGCTGTGATGAAAATCGGTTGTGATGATGAATAACATATCATGTACATACTGTGTTGTTTTCCTTTTGACATAAAGATGGGATTCTCACTCAATAGATAGAAGTAAAAGTTTTAATCATTTTGTAAGATGGGTAGGGTTAGAAATAAAGGTGTTGATTGTAAAGTTAGAAATTAAGTTATAACCATGTCGCTGTTTGTAAGATAGGTGAAATATAAATGAAGTTAGAATCACTTCACTGTTTGTAAAGTTAGAAATAAAGTTGACGTTTGTAAAGTTAGAAATAAAGTTGATGATTGTAAAGTATAAAATAAGTTATAACCATATCACTGTTTGTAAGATAGGTGAAATATAAATGAAGTTAGAATCACTTCACTGTTTGTAAAGTTAGAAATAAAGTTATACCCATGTCGCTGTTTGTAAGATAGGTGAAATGTAAATGAAGTTAGAATCACTTCACTGTTTGCAAAGTTAGAAATAAAGTTGACGTTTGTAAAGTTAGAAATAAAATTATCTCCATGTCACTGTTTGTGAGATAGGTGAAATATAAATGACGTTAGAATCACTTCACTGTTTGCAAAGTTAGAAATAAAGTTGACGTTTATAAAGTTACAATTAAAGTTGATGAATGTAAAGTTTGAATTAATGTTAGAATCATCTCACTGTTTACAAGATAGGTAAAGTATAAAATAAGTTATAACCATATCACTGTTTGTAAGATAGGTGAAATGTAAACGAAAGTTAGAGAAACTTCATGTTTGTAAAGTTAGAAATAAAGTTAGTTGTTTGTAGTTTAGAATAAGTAAGTGATGATGTAAAAAATAATGATTAATGATAGAATCATCTCACTGTTTGTGAGATAGGTGAAATGTAAATGAAGTCAGAATCACTTCACTGTTTGTAAAGTTAGAAATAAAGTTGACGTTTATAAAGTTAGAAATAAAGTTGATGATTGTAAAGTTAGAAATAAAGTCATCTCCATGTCACTGTTTGTGAGATAGGTGAAATGTAAATGAAGTCAGAATCACTTCACTGTTTGTAAAGTTAGAAATGAAGTTGACGTTTGTAAAGTTAGAAATAAAGTTGACGTTTGTAAAGTTAGAAATAAAGTTGATGATTGTAAAGTTTGAATTAATGTTAGAATCATCTCACTGTTTGCAAGATAATTAAAGTATAAAATAAGTTATAACCATATCACTGTTTGTAAGATAGGTGAAATGTAAATGATGTTAGAATCACTTCACTGTTTGCAAAGTTAGAAATAAAGTTGACGTTTGTAAAGTTAGAAATAAAGTTGATGATTGTAAAATTTGAATTAATGATAGAATCATCTCACTGTTTACAAGATAGGTAAAGTATAAAATAAGTTATAACCATATCACTGTTTGTAAGATAGGTGAAATGTAAACGAAGTTAGAATCACTTCACTGTTTGTAAAGTTAGAAATAAGGTTATGCCCATGTCAGAGTTTGTAAGTTATCATCCTCACCAGCGAATGTAGCATCATGACAATTTCTTCGGCTCAGGAAAGATCAACCACTTTGCTCACTCATGTCTATAAATAGCTCTGACTCATGAAGGGGAAAGGCGCCAGTCATACGAATCTAATCAGTCTTGTTCAACCTTTTCACCGACACGTGTGTGGGCGTTGTTTATCAGACAAAGCGATGGCGCCTCACGTCAGACAGCGTGACCTTTTCACCGACACGTGTGTGGACGATAGTTCATTGCGATGACTCATTCAAAACGCATCATGTGATTAACACGATTCTATTAACTGTGACTCATACAGATAACGCATTAGAGATTTAACAATGTCAGCTACTTTACTGATATCACGTAAACCAGTCATGATACAATGTCCGTTGTGAAACACTGCAATATGTGCAGGATGCCACTTCCGAATCAGAGCAGCAGGAAAGAGTTCAGTTTCATAAAATATACAATGATTACTGGTTTTAATGTTGGCTAGATTCACTAACATCTTCAATTGAACAGACACTACTATATTCTTCAATGTCAGGGGACTCAGGCGGAGATGAGGCATGAGTGTTCGCATTTTCTTGACGACTTCGTAACACATCGACTGCATCACGAAATGAGAAAGGTTCCCTAGGACTTGGATTTTGCCGCAGCGAAAGATTTGAAGATTTCGACCGTTGCTCATGCGAATAACCAACATTTGCGGACGACCGCGATGATAGACTGAATCGGGAAGATGGGTATGCAACTGTTCTAAATCGATGTCTCATCTGACATTCATTTCGCGCATGGCGTTGATGATGCGGATGGGGAGCATGACTCACAAATGAGATGAGGGTTGAGTAAATTTCCCTTTTATACTTTTCCTTTGAGGGTTTTGGAATCACAATGTGGCAGTGATCATTATGTAGAATCATCTCTTGAATGCGAATAAATACAATGCCGTCTCCTACGTTAATGACACGACAAGAGTTGGATAGGATAGCGCGATGTAACCTTCGTAGATGAAAGCGTTCTAGAGTTATCTGAAGTTGACGTTTCGTATCATGAAATGTAACACACTGACTTTTCCATGATACATGGAGCCATGCTGATAATTTCCACATGATTAAAACTTGAGTAAAGAAGGGTATGCCTAAGAAAGAAGGAGAGAGAGCGTCATGTTCATGTGTGGCATGGTGAGTGTACATTTTCTTTCTTGATACGGTGGCCGTTAGGCCGTGGTCTCATAAAGACCGATGGTGCGTTCTCAGTGTGTGGAGAGTGTTACTGTAGTTGGTCATCATCAACATGGACATCATTTTTAAAGGTGATGGAGACAAGATAGGGATTCAACGTAAACAACCTTCCGTCCCTGCGCGGACCCATGTAGATGGTTTGAATTTTAATTTCGAAGGAGTAGAATCCTTTTCCCAAAATGGGGAGCGGTTTGCAATTGAGTAAGTCGAATTCGCTGCCCTCCTTTTCATGGATGATGAGACAGTGTCTATCCATATGAACATACATGTATCGTCTTTCCATGATGGGAACAGTAATGGGCAAAAGACCGTTCCAGGACACCATAAAATTCAAAAAATAGTATCTTTGAAAACGACATAAATTCATGAATTTGAACCCTTTTTCAGGTTTTTAAGACCTAAATAAATGAATTTAGTCCATTCAAAAAGTACCATTTTTCAACAAATGGTACTTTTTAAAAACGACATAAATTCATGAATTTGAACCCTTTTTCAGGTTATGAAGAAAAAACCGTTTTTAAAAATACCCAATTTTTCAAAATTTTCAAAATCTCAAATTTGAGAATTACAATTTTCACCCTTAAAATCATGACCGTTCCAGGACACCGAAAATCATAAAAGTTAAGAATCTCAAATTTGAGAATTACAATTTTTACCCCCCTTAAAATCATGACCGTTCCAGGACACCGAAAAAATCATAAAGTTAGTATTTTTAAAAACGTCTTTTAAATCCGTTTTTCAGGTTTTTAAAATATATCATGTGTCTAATAATATTTCTTTAACAGGTAGCGGTTAATGCAAAATGAAAACACATTCTTTTTTCTTTTTGAAATATTTTATTCAGATGTATGTACAAGTAGTTTAGATTACAAAGTAAATATATGACAACTAGAAAAATGTTTCATTCATAAACTGGGAATGGCATTCCCATTTTTCTATTGTTTCATAAAATGATTGTCAATACACGACACTACGTCAAATAATATGCTAGAAGTCACACAGTATAAGAAAAAATAAAGAAATGTTACATTTATAAGCTGCGAATGCTCATTCCCATTCTCTTATTCCGTCTCACAAAATAAAATGTTAATGCATGCTACTCACATAATATAGCAAAGTCTTACAATATAAGAAAAGCAAGCACTGTTTCATTTATAAGCTGCGAATAGCATTCCCATTTTTCTATTCTGTTACATAAAATGATTGACAATACATACTACTCATTTTGTGTTTGGCGCTC
This sequence comes from Prostheceraeus crozeri, assembly GCA_907163375.1. Lineage (NCBI taxonomy): Eukaryota > Metazoa > Platyhelminthes > Polycladida > Euryleptidae > Prostheceraeus > Prostheceraeus crozeri. The sequence continues at coordinate 236,718 of CAJQUW010004462.1, forward strand.
CTGTATATGTTGTGTCTCTAATTGCTGCGTTAGTCCAGTTGAGATATCAGATGTTTGATTGGATTCTTGGGAAGAAAATATCCCTGAGCTAATTTGAAGCAACTGTTCCTCTTTTTCAAATTCAAAATAATCTTCAAAATACTTAAAGTTTTTGAAAACAAAGAATATACTTAAAGTACATGTTTGAAGCTTTGTGTTAGCTTGAGAAAGGCGATATAATTTTATCAAAAACGTTACATACCTTCTTGAGAATTTAATGTTATATTCACTCTCCAACTTTTGAGTAAAGGCTACCATTGATAAATGTTCCATTGATTTTAATTTAGATATCACAAATCCTTGGCAAATAGCAATTGATAAGGAAGAATTATTGTGTACTTTTTCTTGATAAATTAGAGAATGTAGGGTTGTAACACAGTTTTGGATAGTGCATGTCGCCTGTGCACTCACGTCGAACTGTCGTTGGATTAGTTGTCCTGATGAAAATGAGTTTCTTATTTCAGAAAAAATCTCATTTTTCTTGTCTTCTTTTTCTGGTTTTATCTTCTTTTGAAATTAGAATTCATGATTTACAATAAGAGTTTTGAAAAAATCTTTCTTCTCATCTTTGATGAGTGGAAGTACTTGATCACAAAATTTGAGGAATTCGCGATGAATAGAAGCACTCATTTTTGTCACAGCTTCGATGTTTAGGTCACGGATAAATTGTAAACAGTCACAGTCTCGTAGAACGCTCACAGAATGAATGCACGCAGTAAGAATGAAATTGTAATACGTGGAATAATGGCAGCAGCTGTTCCTGAGAGAGAGAGAGAATCTTTATGACCTTTGTCCCCAGCGAAGCGTCTAAAGTATACCCGCATTTATGGCGCTATTGTCTGCCACAAGCCGCAACTGCTATCACTTCAATGTTCAACGTCAAAGCAAGTCAAGCGAAACAAACTAAGATTAGCGACTTCTTCTGCAAAAACTAATTAAAATGTGCATTAAGATGCATGTCTTCCCAAAAAAGGATATTTTTCGTGGAATGAAGAGTAGTTTTTTATCCTCATAACAATTACGATTGCATCGGTATTGGGCAGTAGAGGTATACAAGAGTATACAAAAAATTCAATTGCTTATCTACGATTCATACTGGCAAACAATTCCTTTGTTCTCTCTCCCTCTTCGTCTCATCCCCTCCCAGAGCTTTTGGTCTGACTGAGTTCTTAGAAATATACGGCAAACAAACAACTGCGTATTTCTATTTAAATAGAAATTCAGAAGATTGTATTCAAAATATTTATTCAAAATATTTCTTTAAAAATGGAAGAAACAAAAATGGAAGAAACCGCAAGAATATATCCTTCGTTATCATATGAACGTAGTTCTACTTTAATGGACATTGAAAAAATGAATAAAGAAAAACACAAAGATAGAGTTAGGTATATGAAAGATAAGGAATCTCAATTATTATTAAGATTAGAGCATTATAAAAAATTAAGAAAGAAATGGACTAATGTTAAGAATGTAACACAAGGAATTGGCATATTCTTAACAATAAGTTTAGGCGCTCTCACTATTGTTATATCTTCTGGTGTTTTAGTAATTCCAGTAGTTGCTACAGCTTTAACAGGTACGGGTGTTTTTGCAACTTCACTTGTTACAATGTTAGATAAATCTTTAATAACTAAGAAACGAAAATCATTAAAAACTAAGCATTTACATATTAAAGAAGTCTATGATAAACTACATTACTACTTTCAAAGAGTATGTGATGATAATGTTATTACGTTAGATGAGATTGAAAAATTTGATCAAATAGCTAATGAAGTAAATCAAATATCATTTCAATTACAGTCAGAAAAAGTTGATGATAAGAATAAACAGGATGGCAAAATTTCTAGTGATGGCAAAATTTCTAATGAAGAAAATGACAAAATTTTTTTAGAAGAGCTAAAAACTTTAAGCGAAAATTTAAGCAAAACTTTATTAAACAAAACTTAAAGCGAAAAGATGACAGACAACAAAGCAATAAAAAAATAATTTGTTCAGTAAAATGTTTTTGCTGTATTCCAATGTTACCACAAAATTGAAATATTATATTTTAAGAATGGATAAAATTAGAGCTGATAATTTTAAAAGAATAAAACAATTAGGAGAGTTAATAAAACAAAGAAATATTGTGAAAGAAAATCATCTTCAACATAGAATGATAAAAGCTGGTATTCAATCTGATATGTTTGAAAAAATGCAGCAAACCGAGCAAGTAAAAACTGATTTTGAGAAAACTATGAAACCATTTAAAACTCTTGAAAAAGAAAGTACAAATAAAGATAAACAAATTGATATAACAGATCCAGAGCACAAAACTATATTAGATGACTATGGATTACTAGAATCAAACATTAATAAGAAATTACCAAAATCTATGCAATTTGAACATTCTATTTCATTTATAGATGGAAAAACAATACCTAGATTTTATCTCGGACAAAAAGAAATATTTCCACAACCTTTTCGAGGTATAATTTTTTCACCAGATAAATCTCCTTTTAATTTAGATAGAAATTTTGTTGATCTTTTAAGAGGAGCAGATTTAAATAATTATGCTGTAGAAGATCTCATAAAATATAAAGCTATGTTAGATAGAGTTGGTGCAGTAAAATCTCTAAGACGTTATAAACAATTAGAAAATTTATTATCAACGGGAGTTAAAGTGGGAAAAGGTTTTAAAACTGAAACAACTGTATTCTTACCAGATGATCCACAAGAATTACTAAATAGATTAAATATTTTAATATCTGCAATAAAAGAAGGACATAATTCTAGTTTCAATGAAATTCATGCTATATTGAAAAGACTGTTAGAAAAGAAGATTCTAAATGAAGAGGATTATAAAAGTGTAGCTGAAATATGTTGTTTCTAATTTTTATCTATGATTTTTATTCATGATTTTTATCTATGAATTTTATCTATGATTTTTATCTATGATTTTTATCTACGATTTTTATCTATAATATTTATTCAAAATTTTAACTAAAAAACGTGTTCAGCAGATTTAGACAAAATTAATAATCATTTAGAAAATTTGACAGAGATTTTGGGTTCATCAAAATTTAGTACGACGTTAAAAATTATAACAACTACTTCATCACACACTTGTAATTTAGAACCCATTCTACATTTGGAACAAAATAAAAATCATCAAATTGCATTGACTAGTTTCTCTACATTTAACACTATTCAAAACGTTATCAAAGATGTGAATGATCAATTTAGATATTCTACTGATAAAGGCAAAACATGGAAAATATTAACTTTTCTTCCTGGTTCTTACGAAGTTGAATCAATATCAAATGAAATTAAGAGACATTTAGGTATACCATTTAAAGATAAGAAACAATTACATTTTGCAGTTGAACCGGCAGTTAATAAATTTTCTCTTACTTTAGACGAAAATCATCAAGTTGATTTTAATCATGATAGATCATTGTCAAAGCTATTAGGATTTAATAAACAAACCTATAGTCAAGGTTATCATTTAGGTGAGAAGATTCCAAAAATAACTGAAATAAATTCAATTGTTGTACATTGTGACATTATTGAAGGAGGATATATAAATGGTAAATTGTCAAATTTAATATTCAGTTTTCCAGCTTTTACTGTAATCATTGGTTATAGATTAAATGTAATTCCACAAACATTAATATATTTTCCTATTACAAGAAAAACTATTAACAACATTGGCATTAGAATCACTGATGAGAAAGGACAAGAAATAAATTTTGGATTAATTTTTGGATTAAATTTTGTTTAATTTTCTTCTTCTTCTTTAAAAATAAAAATAAAATAAATTTTTTTATTAAAAAATGAGTGAAGTACCCCCATTAAATAAAAAGAAACTTAAATTTAATCATCATCCAAATTTATCTAATAAAGTTTTGTCAGTTATTTGCGGAAGATCAGGTTGTGGAAAAACGTATCTATTATTTAAAATTTTAACGACTCCAAATTTTTTGGATTATAACAATCTTATAATTTATACAACAACGGCAGAACAACCCGTCTATCAATTTTTAAAATATGGATTTGAAAATAATCTTAAAAAAACAGCAATTGCTTCATTATTCAAAGAATATGAAAAATCTGAAGATGAAGAAGAAATAAGTTCGTGGTGTGAAGAAGCAGCAAAAAATAGTCAGTTAGTAGAATCCAATAAAAATAAGCATATAAAGATACAATTAATAGATGATAGTGGTAATATGCAAGATCCTAGTAAACTAGATAAAACAATGAAACATTGTGTAATTTTTGATGATTGTGTTAATGACAGAAATCAGTCAGTTCAGAGAAATTATTTCACAAGAGGTAGACATAATAACTGTAGTGTATTTTATTTAACACAAAGTATGTATTCATTAGACGGAAGTGTTATTAGAAAGAACGCAAATATATTTATACTATTTGAAATAAATGCAAGAAACTTAAGTGATTTGTTAAGAGATTTATGTGTAAGAAATAAAGATGAATTTAAACAATCGTGTAACAATGCTTGGTCAAAAGATTATGGCTTCATTACAATTAATATTGATAAAGAAATTCATGATAGAGTTATCGAACAATTGTTCTCTGACTAGGCTTCGCCTCGAGGGGCTTCGCGCCGACTGAAAGTCGATAGAACATTTGTTTACCGAGTGATAAAAAATATACAAATATAGTGTTATAATATTTTATTATTTTTTATTTTATGTATATATCAAATTTGTCTATCTTAGAAATTAGAAAATTAAAAAGGTGAAGTAGTTATTCCATCAGGTAAAATTTTTCTTTTATCATCAAATGGATCTAATGCTAATTTATGTTCTTCTTTTAAATACATTTTATGTTTCTTTGAATTAAGTCTATAATTACATGCTGTTTTTATTTCATTATTAAATAATACATTTTTATAATCTTGAAATGTTATTTGATTAGCCACTGATACCTTTGAAATTCCTTTTAATGTTTTATGTGTTTTAATATTATTAGTTGTGTTATAACAATAACATTTAGATTTTAAAAATATAGCTTCTGTTATGAAATCTTCATTTCCTTCTAATTCATCTTTTACTTTACATAAATCAGAAGGATGAATGATATCTTTTATTTTATTAATTTCTTCATCAAGTGTAGAATTATACGGTATTATTAATTCTAAGAAAACAGAATCGGTATCTGTAAAGTGTAATTTATAGTTTTTGCCATAAGTAGGTGCTAAATAATCATATATAAATCTATACATAAATAGTTTAGCTAATTCTAATATAGTGAATCCTATAAAATTAAACTTATCATGTTTTACGTTGATTCGACGTAAATGTACAGCACATAGTTCATCACTAAATCTAGTAGTTCTTTTATATGTAGGTTTCCTTGTTAAATTTAGAAACCTATCTTTATCATAAACTATTTCAATATTTTGTCTATTACGTACATTTTCTAAAGTCTTACCATAAAATGCATTATTCATTAATTTGAAGAACACGTTTCCAAAATCATCTTTATTTCTTTTAGCTATTTTACGTTTTTCAATATTGAACTCTATATAATTTTTTAACCACCTAGATTTTCTATACACTAGTTTCCGGTGAATTTTTGTGAGAATCATTCCATGTTCTAAATACCAATCTAGCATTCTTCCTTCAACAACATACTTTCCTTTATTGCTTTGTGTTAACATAAGTTTTTTTGTTGGTCTGTATTTCTTAGGAATTAAAGATTTTTGATAATCTGAAAAATCTTCTATATTGGGAATTTTGTTTTCGGGACAGAAAGGAAAATATTTTGTTTTATCTTTTATTTCATCAGGGTATACTAAATCAACTTCATATATATAACCATGATTATAATTTCCATCATATGTTTTTTGATAATCAAGAATATTTCACCATGACATTTCACCTGTTGGTAATTCTTGTATCATGCAAGAAGAATATAAGCTAGTAAAATCATAATATAACAAATAGTTTTCTCTCATGAATTTATCAGTTGCATTTTCACGTTCTACTCCTTCTCGTTTCGTTCGAAAAATTTCTAATATTTTTTCTTTTTCTTCTGGAGATAAAGGTTTAATTATTCCATAATCATCAGGATTTACTTTTTTATTGTAACACTGTACATAACGATTACCTAAAACTGATGAAACTCCACCTCTAATTCCAGATTCAAAAAATAATAATTTATCATATGCATTTTCTTTATAATGTTTAAGTTTAACATTTGTATGTTTTAATCCTGCTAACCATGTTAAACCTGGTGTAGAATAACAATAACATGGATCTATTCCGTAATATTCTAAACACATGTCGCGAAAGTTTTCGAAAAGATCAGCTAGTATTAATACATCTATCTGAAGATATTTCATTGTACAATCATACATTGTTTTACGATTTAACTCTCTCCAATTCTTTTCAGCTTCTGCATAATCTTCTTCAGATAATTGTGATTGTTTTAATGTTGATTTAAATTTATCTATTGGAGGAAGTTGTTTTTCTTCCATAATTTTATTCACAGAATTAGAATCAGTCTTCGACTGTGAACCACAGGTTTTATCTCCAGTTATATATTCATACGGAAATATTCCTTTTAAAGGTTTTAAATTATATTTATTTAATATTTTACATTGTTCAGATTTCAAAGTTTTTCCCATAACATCTAATGAATAAGGAGTAAAAAATCTAAATGCATCTAAAATTCTAATACAACCTAATTGCATTGAAAAATATTCTTCTTCTGTTTTACATAGTACATTTATTTGTTGTTGTTGTAATTTTTCAGATGAAAATAAATCTTTCATTACTAGATGGAAATCATATTTAGAACCATTGTAGTTATATAAAGGAACAAAGTTATATTTAAATTTATTAGCATTAAGATTACAAGAATTATGTGCTGCACCTCTATATAATCCATTTAGATGATCATGATCTTTTACCTTATCAAGATATCTACCTCTGCCATTTTTAAAATTTTTTGTAAATTCTTTTCCACAGTAATAACATTTTGTTTCATTAATAAAATTTAATTTTTCTTTTTCTGTTAATGGCATCATTGGAATATTTGTTTCAAGCAATTGTGAAAAACGTCCTTGTAATTCTTCTACTTTCTTTGTAAACATTTCTGAACTATCTTCACCATAGTATTGATAATATTCTGATTTAAATAATTCAGGATAATTTGAATGAATGTACATTCCCCAACATAATGGTTTTTGTTCAAATAAATATTTTTCTTTACTTTGTTCAGCTGCACTTTTTTCATAATTATCATTTTCAGAATCGGGTGAAGCCCTGGAAGACATCTCCGATGTCTCGTGATTTTGTGTCATATTAACATTATATGCTTCGAAATCACAATATATTGTAAAGGGTACTTTATTTTTAAAATACCATTTATTGTATTCTAAATAATCATCTTTAGGAAAAGTATTTTCAACTGCTTCGTTTTGTTGACAATTCTCCAAATGTCTATTCATTTCTTCTTTAGTTCTAAAACTTGTCATACATTGAAGACAAGGAAAATTTGTATTATCTGAAGTTTTTGTAAATATAGAAACATCTTTACACAATATAAAATGACCCTGATAATATAATATATTCGCTTGTGCTGGTTGCTTTGTTTGTTTTAATTTTTCAAATGTATCTTTATATATTTCATGTGTTTCATCAATTTCTTTTGCAAGATTAAATGTATTTTGATGAAAATGTTGATTTAATATTTGTAGCTGTTGTTCATATTCTTTATCATATTGTTCTTTATATTGTTGTAGACATTTTTTTAAAGATTCATTTATTTTTTGATTGGTTTCATTTTCTTCATTATTTTCTTCATTTAATTTTTGAATCGTTTCTATCTTATTTTGATATTTATGGTGATATTCTTGTAGTAACATTTTTAATTTTTGTTGATAATCTGTTTTACATTTTTTTAAAATTTCATTTACATTTTGTAATTTTTGTTGATATTCTAAAGATAAAGATAAATAATCGGAATCATAATCATAATTATAATTACGTCCTTTATAATTATATGATTAATCATTATTGGTGATAGTGTTTTAACAATTTGAAATTTTTCAGTACATATTATATTTCCTTGGTAAAAAAATATTATGTTGCATGTAATTTCCTCTATCATTATATACTATTTCTGATTGACATAAATTTTTATTATTCAAATAAAATTTTTTTGAATCTGAGTAAAGTGGAGTAATTTTACCAATAGAAACATAATTCACATTTAATTCAAAAACATTTACTTCTATTAAATTTTTATTCTTTTTATGAAACTTTTTTAACCTATTATAATCATATGGAAATTCATCTAAGCCATCAGAGAGATCAAATTCATTTATGTATTCTTCTTTATTGTAATGACTTAGTCTTTCTTTGTGATATTTTGCAGGATGTAAATGTGCTATAATACTCCACAGAAAACAATAATCATCTTCATTTTTTATGTTTATTATTTGTGGTGAACTGAAAGGCAAAAGAACATAACTACCACCAGTATTATTTTTATATTTATCAATTACTATTTTCTTAGATAGTATTTTAACAAATCTCCAACCAGATTCACGTAACTGGGCTTCAATTATACACTTTTCTAATTTAAGTATCATTTGTTCAAATATAGGTTGTATATCATTTACATTATGAATTTCTTGCGAATTTGTAAAATGTCCTTGTACTATTTCTTCAGGAATTCCATCAGGTCCATTTTTTGTATAAAGTACTTCTACATTCATATAACATTTGAAAGATTTCTTAAATATATTATAAAAGTTTGTTAGAATATCAGAAAAAGTTTCATCGGTTTCATTATGTTCAACCGATTCATTAAATAAATATTTTATATCTGTTATGGGCGAAGCCCTAGAACCTTCGGTTTATTCGGCTTCATCGGTTCGTTCAGCTTCATCTGTTTTTTAATTTCGTTTAATTCATCTATTTCGTTAAATTCATCGGTATCGCTAAATAAATATCTTCCATCTGGTACATGTTCATCTTCACTATTAAAAACTTTTTTATATTCCGAATGTGAATAATCATCAAACATTTTTTTAACTTTTGTATCAGTAGGCAATGTTTCTAGATAGTTTTTATAACTATTTAATTTTAATATATTTCCTTCATCAACTCGATCTACATTTTGTAAATGCAATTTACTATTTAAATGAGATTGATAACTTCTTTTTATTTGCAACTTTTTTACATAAGTTACAATAAAACTTGGTATTTTCCATTTTTTTATTTTTTAAGGAAAAAATTGTGTTTTAATTTTAGATATAAACATTCTAATAAAAAGGTCTTGAGAGTAATTATATATTATTATATATTTCACGTTCTTTAATTATTTTATTTTCTTTATCATATTAAGTTTTATCATATTAAGTTTTATCATATAACGTTTTATCAAAAGATAATTTAAATTTATTTTCACTAACTATTGATTCTTCATCATCATCATCAATTGATTCTTCATCATCATAAATTGTTTCTACAACATCATAAATTACACTTTTTGGTATAGGATGCCATTCCCTGATAGGATACCATTCTCTTATTGGAATATCTTATTCTAAATTACATCTTTTATCTGATAATAATATAATAGAGAAAAATATTGGTCTTTGATCTCTTTTGGAAAATTTAATAACACCACCATAATCTGAATCACTTTTAGTTTTTATTAAAGATGATAAAATTTTAAATTGATTAGATGTAAATCCTAATTTAAATTTTGTAGACCCGACACATAGTTGTCTAATAGTATCTTCAACTATACCATCATTATTATTTTCAATTGTAAGAAGATTAAATTTAGATAAATTTTGATTATATGTAGTATTAATATCATGTACATCAGTATGAGATATAAATTTTTCTTCACTTAAATTTTTATAATTACTAATATTTTTGTAATCTTTTTTACCATTTACACCTTTTTCAGATGTTTCAGAATCATCGTCTATGTTATCATCATCTATATTATCATCATCATTATTATTATAAGATTCTTTAAAATTATCATTATTGGATTCTTTAAAATTATTATGATTATGATTATGGTCATTGTTAATAGTATAAGGTGTAGTCCACATATAAATTTTCTCTTGTTGAGCTAAACCATTTGTATAAGATTTTAATAAATTAATATTTAAATTTGAATATAATCCTATATAAGTATCATCCTCATATCTTTGCGGCATTTCTAATGTTTCCTGTTTATAAATTGTATCTCTATAATAAACTTGGCATAATAATTCTTCATTATGTTTTTGCTCTCTATGTGAATGTTATATTGATTTTGATCGTCAACAAATAATCTAATTTTTTCTTTCGAAAAAGATTTTAATTTTTTAACTAATTCTTCAATATTGATATAATTGATAATTTTAGTTTCTATCCAATCAGTATTACTAATTGGTAATACTGCTCTAATAAAACCATAAACATTATTATGTCCTATTATAACCATATTTTCTTTATTTAATTCCACATAAGCTACATCATTATATTTACTTACTATATCCATAAATTTAATAAATGGATCACCTGGAAATAAACAATAATTAGTTTCTATAGAAGGTAAACCTTTAGTCTGTTCTCTAAATATTTCGGCTTGTAATTGAAATAAAATATTAACATCTATACATGGATTATTATTATTATTATTATCAAAACATTTATTTTCAAATCCCGTTGATCTCGTCGAATAAGAAGAACAGGATGATGCCGGCGAATATAATTTTTTAAATTTGCTTTATCCATTTTTTTATTTTTATTAGAAAAAATTTTATTTTTTCATTTTTATTAGAAAAAAATTTATTTTTTTATTTTTATTAGAAAAAATTTAATATTTTTTCTCATTATATAAAAAAATTACTTTTTTATTGTTTTAAAAATGATGATACCAAATGTTGGTGGAGGTGCATATATCCCGAATAATCGTGAATTAGAAATAGAGATAGAAATTCATATCATGAAAACTGGAGACGTTTTATCTGGTCCATTGCATCTTTCTATTCTTCCGCAACAAAATACAGAGTTGACAAATAAACAATATGTTGATACACAAATCAATGACTTAAAAGAAAAATATATAAACGATGTTTTGGTTCCACTGATGAACGAATTAAAGTTGCTTAAACTTAATGACAAATCATTAAACGAAAAATTATTAAAACTTGATAAAAAGGATAGAGAGCTAGAAGCAGATATAGCAAAACTTTTTAAAAAGATTTCAGAATAATCAAAAATTTTAATATTACTTTCTTTAAATTTAAAATCTGCAGTCATTAAAAAAAAACATCAGATAAAAATGTTAAAAGAACAATTAGAAGATGAAATAGAAAAACTTCCTGAAAGAATTAAAAAAAATTTAAAGCAGTTACAAGCTACATTCCAAAAAAGTGTTGATGAATTAAGTTCTAAAATTACTCAACAAATGAAAAAGATGAATAGAATAATAAATGAAGTAAACTCGCTTAATCAAAAAGTTGATAAAATGAAAACTCTTAAAATCAATTTAGAAAATGAATTAAAGAAAAATTTACAAGAAAACTCTAAAGAAAATAAAGAACAGTTAGATTCTGTTAAAAGACAATTAGATGTTCTTAAAATTAAGTTAAATGCTCTTAAAACGGCGTTGAAGATGAATCAGGAGAAAATGCAAGTTAATAGAAAAGAAATTAAAGTACATCACACGTTACTTGACGCAATAGATAAAGTGCAACAGACAATTAATAAAGTTATCTCGAAGTTGTTGTCCATTCACAAACGTAAATCTTGATCGACGAAGTCTTGGGTTTCTAACCTATCGGAGCGAAGCTCCTCGAGGCTTTAGCCGATCGGACCAAAGGTCCTCAGGTTACTAACCAATCCTAAACGTAAATCTTAGCGCAAATATTAACGTAAATATTTTTTCCCAAAAGTCAAATTTAATCCTAAAAAATGCCTATAATTTATAAACACAATCTTAAACATTTTGCTTCAAATCAAAGAATTGCTCATGAACCACGTATGAATCCTGTTTATCATTATGATAATAGAGAAACAGTTCACACGGAAGGAGCTGGCATCTTCTCTGGTATTGGAAGTATCGTTAACTTAATTAAAAATAATAAAGATTTGATTACATCTGCTGCAAAAGGAGCAGCTGCTATAGGTAGTACAGCTAGTGCAATATCAAATGCTGTCAAGTCTCAAAACGAATTAAAACAACTAGAAGCTATTCGTAAACTTAGGAATGATTCCGAAGAACTAAAAAATTTAAAAAAACTTTCAGAGGAAACAAAAAATAAAATTGCTAACATAGCTGTTGGGGAAACCTTGAGGAGCGGAGCTCCGTCTGATAGTAAACATAAGAAGAAATCAGGCGTAGCCATAAAACGTTCAATTGAAGAAATAAGAGGAAATGGTGTGAGTAGCAACCTTCGGTCTATCCAGCAAAGCTGTAGCGGAGCTGGTCTAGCAAAATTCTAAAATTATGTTTTTTAGTAAAAGTTTTTTAGTAAAATTTTTTAGCAAAATTTTCTTGGCAAAATTTTTTTAAGTAAAATTTTTTTAGTAAAATTATTTTAGCAGAATTTTTTCTGTGTGTGAGAAAAACAAAAAGTCAAATTATTTTTTATAAAAATGTCTTCGCTTATCGAAAATAAATTTAGATTAGACGATCCTCCGTTCGTCAGTTATAATCAAAAAAAGAATGACTATATAAGAATTGCTATGAATCCCGGATCTTCCAGTAGAGTAAATACTGGAGGTGATTTAATTTTTGAAGTTGATAATCAGCAGAGTTATATATATCTACCTGATTCATTTTTACACTGTGAATATTCTTTGTATAGTGATGCCAATTTTACAACACCATTACCAGAAACCGATAATATTGCACTAGAGAATAATTTTTTTCCAGGATTATTTACACAAATGCGTTTAGATGCTGCAACTCAAAATATAGAAACAATAAGTGATTCTCCAGGTGTAATTGATACAATGCTTAGATTTGTAACAATTGGTGAAAATAATAAAAAGTATGAAATCGAAGGTTGGTTTCCAGATAATAATGATGGTATAATTGTTGATGATTTATCTCACGCTGGAAAAGATACCGCAGGAATTGCGAAAGATGTAGAAAATATTGCAAAACATTTAAATAAAATAAACAATAGTGCATATAAAGAAAGACGTGAATTTAACAAGAAAAGTAAACAGACAGTAAATTGGTCATTGTCTCCATTATTCGGTTATTTAGATTATGAAAAAATATCATATCAATTAAAATTTAAATTAATAATTCATCGTACAGCAAATAATGAATTAATCTTTTTTGGTAAGACTGGAAAAAAAGCATATTTAAAAATTGATAGACTTGAATGGTGGATTAAGCATATTACTCCTAGTTTAGAGATTGAAACAGCTATTGCAAAAAGATTAAATACTAACAAACCAATTCCAGTAAATTTTCTAAAGCGTACTGCTAGTTCAGTAACCTTTTCCGAACAAAGATTTAACTGGCATTTTACTAGAACTGCGAATACTCCAAGATATTTATTACTAACTTTTCAAAGAAATAATTCTCCAAGTTTTGATAAGAACAACAATCTTTTTCATATTAATACAATTCGAAGTTTACAAGTTTCATTAAATCAAACCCGATATCCAATTGATCCATTATGATTCGATGATAGCAATAATCAATTTATGGAAGGATATGATTCTTATCGAAATCTTTGTATAGAATTTGGAGTTGAACCACAATTAACTCCTGGAGATTGGAGACATTTATATCCTGTTTTCTGTTTCGATTTAAGTGCACAATCTGAAGATATTATCAAGACTGGTTGTGATGTAACAATTAATATTGAAAAGAAAGATTCCACAACTTCATTGATGGCTTATGGTTTATTGCTAGAAGATGTAAAATATTCTATTGAAATTCTTAATGGAAAGATGGCTAGGATAAGTTAATTAAAATTTTTGTTAACTTAAATTTTTTTTAGTAATTAGTAATAAAATTTTTTTGTAACTTGAATAGTTTAAAAATTCCTAATTTAAAATTTATTCATAACTAGAATAGATTAAAATTTTTGATAACTTAAAATTTTTTTATTAAAAATGTCGCAAGCGAAAAGTAATAATAATAAAACTGTTGAATTAAAATTACGTAATATTGTTGACAAAAATACCCCTAAAACTATTACGATTAATAAAAAAAGTATTACATAAGTAAACCAATGATAGAGAATATTCAATTACAAGAAGAAAAGAATGGCGGGATTCTCTCATTAATTCCACTAATAATAGGTGGCATAGCAGCTGCAGGAAGTGTTGCAGGCGGGACAGCTGGTATTGTCCAAGCAGTAAATAAAAATAAATCAGAGAAGGCAGCATTAGAAGAACAAAAACGTCATAATAGAGAGTTAGAGAAAGTTGCTAGGGGTGACGGAATAGTAGATAATTTTATTAGTAAATTAAAATTAGTTGATGAAGGAAAACGAGTTCTTAAAAATATTCTCCACAATGTTGATGATTTAATTGAAATTAAAGAAACAAAAGATGGTTCTGGAAAATATCTAAGTCCTAGTATGATTCGGTAATAACCTCAGGATCTTTGGTCTGATCGGCTAAAGCCTCTGAACAATGTTCTATTAGGTAAAACATTTATTTTATCTTTTAAAATGAATTCTACAAATTCCGAAAATTTAATTAAATTAGAAATTGCTAATTTAGATTTATTAAATTATCTATTAAACAAAAATAAAAACTCAAATTGTAAAATTTATGAAGGTAACGACATACAAAAAACATTAGAAAACTTTCCCGGATTTATTTGGAGTAAATATTCAAAAGAAAAACATCTTCCTGGTCATTCATATACCGGTCCAGGAACTCGATTAGATATAAGACTAGATGAGAATAATAATCCGAAACCAGGTGAAGAACCAATAAATAGAGTAGATGCCGCCGCTTATAGACATGATTTAGCTTATCGAAATCATGATCTAAGTTCTCGTCTTGCAGCTGATAAGAAGATGATTCAAGAATTAGATAGTATTCAAAATCCTACATTTAGAGAAAAAAATTGAAAGAATGTTTGTTAAGAAAGCTTTACAAGCTAAAATATTATTCGGCCAGGGTTTAAATGAAACGACAGCAAAGCTGTCTGAGAGCAACGCTCGAACCTATGCCTCTGAAATTCATAGGGAATACAGAAGGCCTAAATATTTATTGAAAGTAAAAGTATTTAATAAAGATGATATTTGGAGTGCTGATCTTATTCATATGCCGAATGAAAGGGACTACAAATACGCATTGACCGTTATAGATTTATATACACGATACGCTTGGGTAAAGCCTTTAAAAAATAAAAGTGGTCTATCAGTTAAATATGCGTTTGAAGAAATCTTTAAAGAAAGTAATAGAAAGCCAAGGAAATTGTTTGTTGATAAAGGGTCGGAATTTTATAACCGAAACGTTCAGCCACTATTTGAAACTGTTTATTCAACTGAAAACGCTGGAAAAGCTGTAGTGATAGAAAGATTCAATCGGACGTTAAAAAATAAATTATTCAAGAAATTTACTGAACAAAGAAATCAGAAATGGTTGAAGATATTACCAGGAGTTGTAGAAGAGTACAATAATAAAGTTCATTCTGGTATTGAAGAAACTCCAAAGAATGCTTCTGACGACCCTGATTTAATCCGAAAGAAAATATTCGAGAATAATTATTCGAACGAAAATAATAATTTGAATGAGAGTAATTCGAATTTACAGAAACGTAAGCCGAAATTTAAAATTGGAGATAGAGTTAGAATATTTAAATATAAGAATAAATTTGAGAAAGGCTTCGTTGGCTATTGGACTAAAGAAATATTTGAAGTTTGTAAAATAAATCAAACTTATCCGATTACTTACGAAATCAAAGATTTAGATGATGAAGATATCAGAGGCCGATTTTATCAAAATGAATTACAACGAACTGATTTGTAATTATCATTATCATTATTATTGGAACTAACGTTTCGGGAATGAAATTCCCTTATTCAATTCCCTTATTCAATTCTAACAAAATATCTAGAAATGGCACCCCTTTTTGTAATTTAAATAAAACATAAAGACATAATTGACCACAATAAGTAATTCCCGGTTTTTGAATTTGAAATGTATTATAAGTTCCATTGCCAAGTAATTTTTTGACTTCATTTGTAGGTGGATGTCCATAAGAGTCGAAATAGTAATTATCTCGATTTTTATTAAAGATACCTGCAGACCAATGTACTCCTTTTTCATCTGTTGTGTGAAGATTTGTTATGAAATTTATAGTTATTGTTGGCTTCTTTTTAGGAATTGTAATTCGGCTCTCATTAGAACATGAAAATTCTTTATTCCTAATTGATTTGCAATTTTCTTTAAATCAAAATTTGTAGTTGTTTGCGTTCCATATAATTTTAAAAACTCATTTATGTTGTTCATTTTATAATAAAAAATTTCTTAAGGGACCCCTAGAAGTCAGGAGGGACCCCTAGAAATTAGAAGGGAGGGGGTAGTAGAACTACGTTCATATGATATTGAAGGATACATCCCCGCGGTTTCTTCCACTTTTGTTTCTTCCTCTTTTAAAGAAATATTATTAGACATATGATATATTTTAAAAAAACTGAAAAAACGGATTAAAAAGTTTTTTTTAAAATACTAAAGTATGATTTTTTTTTTTCGGTGGAAACGGGTCATGATTTAGGGGGGGTAAAAATTGTAATTCTCAAATTTGAGATTCTTAACTTTTATGATTTTCGGTGTCCTGGAACGGTCATGATTTTAAGGGTGAAAATTGTAATTCTCAAATTTGAGATTTTGAAAAATTTGAAAAATTGGGTATTTTTAAAAACGGTTTTTTCTTCATAACCTGAAAAAGGGTTCAAATTCATGAATTTATGTCGTTTTTAAAAAGTACCATTTGTTGAAAAATGGTACTTTTTGAATGGACTAAATTCATTTATTTAGGTCTTAAAAACCTGAAAAAGAGTTCAAATTCATGAATTTATGTCGTTTTTAAAGATACTATTTTTTGAATTTTATGGTGTCCTGGAACGGTCTTTTGCCCATTACTGGGAACTTGTGGCCGCTTCCCATTGTGTCGAACAATTTCTTTGGGAATGGTGAGATTTTCTTTCGGGAATGTTTCAAGAGTATTGAATTGTAACCGTGTCCAATAGTCTAACAGCACACACACGGCCAGTCCATACTTTGTTGACATAATCTTTAGATAATCTATCCGTTGACTTGGAGTTTTTATGGTTACGGCTTCTCCATGATGAGTTATCTTTTGATTGAAAGCATTTTTACCCGATGCTAAAGTAAGGGAGTTCAGTGTACCCAGTGCGAGAGCAGAGGCGTTGATGGCTTCGAGCAACTGCATGGTTAGCGCAAGGACGGAAATGATTGCCATGCGCTCAGTCGTCCGTTTTATAAGCAGACCTAGCTCCAATCACATGCGTTTCCCTTTTCTCGTTTTCCCTGTCTTTGTTATGTGACAAAGAGTTATCGCACGTGAACTTTTGACTGCGTGGGTGGAAACCTTCCCTCTTACAAAGTCGTTCTAGTCCTCACAAAGACTTGAGTGACACGCCCTTCCAGCGAACAAAGACGCATTCATTTATCTGACAAAGAGCCCGATAGTAATGCAGAAAGCGCAATGACTCATGTTGTGACACGCCCCTTTTCTCGAACAAAGACGCATTCATTTATCTAACAAAGCGCAATGACTCATGTTGCTCTATACACCATTACAAAATACTCAGTGAAAAGAAAACTTTATTGCATCTACACAATGTGTCGACGATCAAACAAAGTCGTGGATGTAAACACACTCATTTGAATCATGATATATTTAACAACGTATGCATTTCCTTCCATCGTCCCTTCCATTTTCTCCATAATTTTCTCCGTATGTCGTGCATAAGATAGGTCACTAAGAGTAGTCCATTCTGAGCAATAGAATTCAAAACGAAGTGGCTTTTGCAAATCTTTCAACTCAATATAAGCAATGAGTCTACCCTTCACATCTTCAGGTTGTAAACTCTCTATTAATCTTTTGAAGAGAGGAAGACTTTCAGTTGCTGCCACTTTCATATCATTCATCTCTACTTTAAATGTAAGTTTCCAAGCCTGTAAAAATCCATCGAATCCTTGTTTATCAAGAGTCAAATGACACATGTGGTTACTTAAGGTACGATGCGCCATCATAAACGTTGTGACTATAGATTTCACATTGCTTCAATGACTTCTACTATGAATAAAACAGAAATGACAGTCATGTTCCACTGTAAGTTTATTCAACACCAGACAAAATTTACAAGTACAGAATACACTTCATAAAATGATCATCATTCATTCACAAGGAGCAAAAACATGTTTTACATAGACCCATGCTGTTGACAATAATATAGATACAGTTCATAAACGTCATAGAGACTACAATGCCACCGTGAAGAGAGGTTTGCAATGTAGGTAGCTTTATTTCTAGTATTACAATGGGATGGTGGTCTGTAAAGGTGATGTCTCTCACCGAAACATATAGCCATGTCAAAAATCATTTCATCTCTAAACTTCTTTTGATCACAATGCATATGATAGTCTTGTCTTACACGATCTAGCCAACATGGTAAATATAAATTATCAATGTGCAACTGAAGTGTTTATTTTAACAATATGAAAACCTGACAGCCACCGTTTGAAATCACTTATCAAATACGTTTCATTTACAAATCCAATATGAATCAAAATAGAAGGATCAAGTCCATGCACATGACGTCGTGACCATTCGTCTTTGTGTGGAGGACAGTAGGCAAATCTATGATATACACTAACAACAGTTTGATCACTTTCTCTCATTGCAATGGCACTCAATTCCTGCATGGGTGTTCCCTCACTGTCTATGAAGATGACAACCTACAATATCAAAAAGACTTCATTACAAAATAATACATTGAGCAGGAACTTTACAAGGATGTCTGTCCTTTACATAACAAAAGATACATACAACATGATGACAATGTTTTATTTGAACATAACGCGCAAGGCCGCGTTTTCCACATTCACTACATACTAACTGATTACAATACTTAAGATTTCTCTTTGGTGGTAGCACCATCTTTCTTTGATGCGCGACGACGTTTAGGTTTAGTGGCAGGTTCTTGACACTCTTTGACACAAGAATCAATGACTTTCTCAATGTGATCAAGTCCTGTTAACTCAGGTTGATGATGAATTTGAGCAATGCGCAAATTGAGAGAAATCAAATTACCGTCAGATTGATGAGGTCCCACATAAACAGCAGGCACCTCAATATGAAATGAATAAAAGCCTGCACCTAACGATGACAATTCTGTTTCAACTGATTGTTCAACTGTCACTCCTGAAGTGACTTTACAATACTTGCTTTGTAAAATATAGCAGCGAGTGCCGCGATACAATGGTTTATAATAAGAAGTTTTCTTTTCTGGCCACAACTGTAATAGTTCAGTAGGAATAACAGCCTTTTGCCTCACAACGTCTTCTAAAATGTCAAGCTGCTGTCGCAACCAATTATCAATAGGGACACCCAGGTTTTGACCGCAACGATTTACTTGCGTATCCACTTTTGGTAAGTATACCGCCGGCGTTTGAAGATAGAGTCGAACACCGTTGTAGCGCACTTGTTGTTTGTAGGTAGGATAGCCGTGAATTACCTTTTCAATTTTCGGATTCCACAGCTCGAGATGTTGAGGATTCAGTGATGCAGCAGTTGGAGTAGGATTCATGGCAGTCTGTAACGAAAGAATACCACTAAGTACATTCATGATCATCAGAGAAAAGAAAATTGTTAGCTTAGCAGTGACATATGAGGTGGCCCTTAAGAGGACCTTTTGGAGCGTTCACAGGATTTAAAGCTTATCACCAAAGTCTAAGTCTTCGTCATCGTCCAGTAAATTAAATGTCTTGGGCTTAGGACCCGAATTGAGTTTCAATTCCCTAAAAGACTTAAAGGTAAAGCGTCTAGGTGGTGGAGGCGGTGGCGGTGATGGTTCAACAAAATAAGCTTGTACAATCATCGACCACACACTCTCCTGCTTCTCTCTTCTAAAATGCTGGTAAGGTTTAGGCCAGACAGTCATGACACTCACTTGTAAATTTGTAAACAGGATTGATCAAACAAAGTTGAGAGGGGAGAATGGCTTCAGCAAGTCACACACGCTTTCCAAGTCAAGAGAATGAGATGAAGAGAAAATGGGGAGACGTCTGCTTTTATAATCTCCTGCGAATCCACATTTGACACTATGTGAGCCAATCAGAGACCTCCGTTTCTCCCCTGACTTCGTTGCGTCAGAGAAAAGGAGGCACGAGGACGTCTGACTCATGAATGCTTTTCCCAAATCTTGTAGTCGAATCTAGTTTAACACATTGAGTAGAATATGAGTGTGTTTTATGCGACATAAGAGCAAGTTGGATCCATGCTCATGAAATGAATCTAGTCGAGATGCAATTTTTGACATGTGTCGCTGATAGAAATCTTTGGGATCATGTATCGTCTCTGCAGAATAGGATGCAAAATGAAACACTACACGTTCACCTGCATGTTCATCAGTCACTTTCTCAAATTCAATCTCTGCAACTAATCGTCCTTTCACATCTTTATTCATCAAACTGTCCATGAGCTGTTGGAAAACGAAGCAACCTTTAGCGATAGCAAATTCTAAGTCTGCCTTTTCATGATGAAAGGAGATGATGTAGTCCCTAATCACACCACGAAGACTTTGTCGATGAAAAAGTAGTGAACAAAATTCATTCGTAAACTTTACTGCTTCTGTCATCTTTCTTCCTTTCACTTCGGATACATAGCATAAATGACATTCAGGTGCAACATGACACGCTGATGCCAAATCTGGTCTCTGATTTCCCGTCCGAGGCTTGCTTCACCCGCTAGAGCGATTTTCATAAACATTCTAACTCTGTCGTTTTTCGCCAAGGTCCCAAATTTTCAATAACATCTCACCTCTAAACGAAGGCAGATACGAACAAGCGATGTTTTCCACTGAATTTGTCTCACTCCCAGCTTTCAAACGAGCTATTGCACGACTTTCTACGATGTCTACAACCAAAGTTAGAAGATCGTTGCCGAGGGGGGGAGGTCTTCAAAACTTTTTCTCTCCGATGTCGCTGGAAACAACCTTCCTAACCCAACTTTGACCAAAACGTCCGAATTTGCACTCCGTTTTCCAATCCGAGGTCTCCTTCTGTCCGAAAAAAACGACTTTTCTCATCCCAAAACCTCCAACACCTGCCTTTTTCAACTCTGACGTTTTCCTGCCATTTTCCTCCCTAAACCCAAGAAAATTAGTCCAAACTGAGCTTTCCACTGCATTTTTCTAACTTTTAGCTTTCAAATGAGCTATTGCACGACTTTGTACGATGTCTACAACCAAAGTTGGAAGATCGTTGCCGAGGTGGGGGGAGGGGTCAGAACTTTTTCTCTCCGATTGAGTTGGGAAGAAGTTCCTAGATCCAACTTTGACCAAAAATTCCGAATCTGGCCTCCGTTTTCCCATCCGAGGTCTCCTTCTGCCCGAAAAACGACTTTTCTCATCCCAAAACCTCCAACACCTGCCTTTTCCAAGTCTGACGGTTTCCTGCCATTTTCCTCCCTAAACCCAAGAAAATTAGTCTTAACTGAGCTTTCCACTGCATTTGTCTCACTCTTACAGTGACCGCAAAAAGTTTACGAACACCCCTCAGAATTCAAAAGAATTGTCTGTCCAGTAAAACTATGTGTTGAATGACGTATTAATGCACATATAACATGATTAGTGAAGAAAACACATCAAATTTGATACAAACAAAGCATTTTAATGAAAAAATTTCAGTATTTTGTATTATAACCTTTGTTCTTCAGAACGGCCTGTATGCGGCGTGGCATAGACATGACCAGACTCTGGCACAGCTCCACCGAAATATCAGTCACCCAGATCATCTTTAGGTGGTTCTTGAGTTCCTCCACATTGCTGCAATTCTTTTCCGCCATCTTTTTCTTCAAGAGAACCCAGAGATTCTCAATTGAGTTGAGATCGGGTGAGTTCCCGGGCCAATCGAGTTGAGTGATTCGGTGTTCTCGGAGCCACAAGCTCACCTTCTTAGCCTTGTGGACAGGAGCACCGTCGTGTTGGAATGTCGTACACCCCTGGATCTCCATGAACTGCAACAGGTGGTTGTCCAGCACATCGATGTACCGGTTGGCGTTCATCGTTGTGTTCTTCTCCAGGAAGTAGAGACCAGCTCGTCCTCTAGCACTGAAGGCGCTCCAGACCATCACTGATGGAGGGTGCTTCACCGTCGGCACCACGTATTGAGGAGAGAAGGCAGACGATCCGGGCGGCCGGCGGACAGTGGAAGTTCCCGAACTGCCAAAACACAGACTCGTCACTGAACATGACGGTGGACCACTGTTCAGCTGTCCAGTTCGCGTGAGCCCTGCAGAACTCCAGGCGCTTCTTCCTCATCTTCTTTGTGAGAAATGGCTTGCGAGCTGGTCTTCTGGCCTTGAAGCCCAACTCCGAGTGCAACCGGTGTTGGACTGTCCTACAGCTGACGTCGTCCAAGATGCCTGGGAGTTCGGCCTTGATTTGGGCAGCTGACAAAAACGGTTTCTGTGACACTAGACGCTTGATCTGCATGTCAGTCCTGGACGAAGTCTTGCGCTGCCTCCCGGTCCTCTTCTTAGGTTCCAGTGATTCCCCTGCGTCCTTCAGCTTCAGAAACTTTTTGACTGATGCAACAGAAATCTTAGGACGCTTGGAGATCTGTCGCTGGCTGTAACCTTCTTCAGATAAAAGCAATATATTCGAACGCACAGCGACTGAAAGCTGCGGTTTTCGACCCATACTAACTCTGACGACTCACACTCGTGTGTGACTTTTTACGTCAATGAGGAGGCAATGAGAGGCAGACAATAATCAATAGTGTATCTGGTGTATCTAATTGGACATCCAGACAGCCAATAGTCTAAAGTTACGCTGCATGAAGGGAAAATCAGCATTGCTATCGGCTCTGGTAAGCGATTCAACCAGGCAGTCAAATTTCATCTATTTTTAGGTGTTCGTAAACTTTTTGCGGTCTCTGTAGCTCTCAAATGAGCTATTGCACGACTTTCTACCACCTCTAACACCAAAGTTGGAAGTTTGGCAGGAGGGGGGGGGACGTCCTCAAAACTTTTTCTCTCCAATGCCGCTGGAAACATCCTTCCTACCCCAAAATTTCACGTAGAGTCCGAATCTGGCCTTCGTTTTCTCATCCGAGGCCTCCTTCCTGTCGATTTCCAACTTTTCTCATCCCAATACCACCAACACCCGCCCTTTCCTCACTCTATCCTTCCCACATTCCTATCACCTTCCTTCCCATCCCTTACCCGAACACTCCTTCCTTCCTTCCTTCCAGGGGGGGCGGGGCGGTTTCTTCCTCTCGGACCCATTCCTCCCAACACATCCTTGGCGCTCTCCCTCACCTTCCTGCCAGAGGGGGGGAGGGAACAGTTTCTTCCTGTCGGACCCATTCCTCCCAGCACATCCTTGGCCCTCTCCCTCACCTTCCTTCCAGAGGGGGGGGCTGAGTCAGCCTGATGACTCAGCATTTCACATTTTGGAATTGAATTTGGAATGAGCTTACTACTGAAGATATAGACATTGATTAAAGTAAGAGAACTCTTACTTAACTATCACTGGTCAATCTAGAGCGCGAACAAATTGTATTTTGGATACGTCAGCGTAGCCTTCTAAAATTTTCGGTACAGCGGTTATCATTAGACTACTCTCAGTCATGAAATTCCACCTTCTCGGACTGTCAAAGAAATAACAAATATCTCAAGTTTCGCTTCATACAATATATAATGTCTTTAGTCTACTATACCTGGCAAATTTTGACTCTTTTTTTGGGACTGTCGATATTACCCGACAAAGTGTCAATATTATACGAACATCTTTATAGTTCACAGACCGTGATTTTCACCTAGAATCATAAATTCAATCGATAAACCAACAAATTCGAGTAAGAAGAGATTAGTTGAATATCATAGTTCAAATCAAAACCAAGAAATACAGCCGTGAGAGCCCGAAAACTATTTTACTGTCGATAATATCCGATTTTGCCCTATCCCTGGCTATCATAGCGGCCATGTACAAGTGCGTGACAGCCTGTATCTGGAAAATAACCGCCAAATTAGTTTAGGCCGAACATCTGATTAAAATTCGTCGACATTGAAGTCTCTTGATAGAATCGTCGGCATGCGGCTGTCAACTGATAATGTATCCGGCATACCATGTCCGGTTTGTTACAGATATATTGATAGCATTTTCAGATGTTTATAATTTCATACTACTCGGATTCTTGCGCACTGTCATCAACACGCTCATGAATATTTCAAATCAACATTCTTAGTAGATAAAGGTTGCGCATGTTTATCTTGGACGCCAAAATGGGGTTAATGCATAAACACGATGATATAGTTTTTCATAGGCCTATATTTCTTGATGTCAACGTTTTAAAAATCTATGCCTGTTACATATATTAAATGTCTGTTATAATTGCATGAGTCGCATTTTGACTCCTTGATTATAAAATTCAGAAAAAGCCGCAAAAATGGAAAACTGCATCAGCAAGGACAATAGAATATGGCATGAATATTGGTTGTTGGGGTATGGATGACAATAGCGCGTATGTAGAGCAAGTTGATAGAGCAAACGACACGATAGGTCTACTTAATCGATTTCCTGAATTTATGCATTTTTATTTAAGCGCGAATAAATGAGCAAGGTTATAAGAGATCTCCATGAATCTGCAATACGGAATTCCTAATCAGCGTCATGCTAGTATCATTTCCTAATTGCAGCATCAAGTGACATCAGAGGTGAGTGACTGCTAAGTCCACTTTTCGAACGTATGTGGAAGAGCTAGACTGGACGGTTGTTCTGAAATGCTGCCATTACAAAATTCGTCACGAGTGCTCATTCGTCATTCTGCATGCATGGTGTTCATTGTAGAGCAGGGGTGCGCAACCTGCGGCCGTAGCAGAGGCAAAGTGCGGCCGTGACAATGAGAAGTAAATGAAAAAGAATGTTGAACATGTATATTGCAAATGTTTCTGGAGTTCAAGGCAATCGAAAAATAATCGGAACTATAGTAGCATGCTAGTCACCTTGTAACTGTGGAACACCTTCATGCCCATGTTGCTTGGAAAAATGCGCGCCCGCAGGTGCGATGAAGGCGTTCAAGCAGTTCGATAACTCATGAATAGAGTATTTTAGGGAAGTTACATTCATGTGCATTCTAGAGCCATCAGCTAAAAGAAACAAAAGGGGCAATTGTAATTTACTCAAATTGTTCAAGCACGTAAGCTTCAAGTCAATGGCCTGAATAAGGATGCCTGCTAGATCACCGGCCCTGTGATGAATGAATGAATTTTGTATGACTCGTGATTCCTTTATGAATTTTCACAGCACCTTAGCAAAGTGTTTTCTCCTTCGGTTGCCCTCAGAAAAAACATGCTTTCAACTTTTCTTTTTAAGTGCTGATAACACCTTAAGCTTAAAATCTTTTCGGGTAAAAAATGACCGTCGGTCGTAAATGAGTTAACTTGCTAACTCATTCTTTACGAAGCAGGCCTTTATGCGATTTTCACTGCGTCATTCATCAGGGAAAACTAATTTGAGTGGTGGAATATAATAAGGATTGATTATTGACCTAGTTGGTTGCACACATATTAAGTGTGGCCGTGATTCTTTCGGCCTTCGAAATGGCGACCGAAAAATGTAAAAGGTTGCGCACCCCTGTTGTAGAGGTGATTTCAACACGCTACGTCACCTCTCATAGGTGCTGAACGGAGCTGGCATTTGCAGACAGTCTGGAATTGCAGCTGACTCTTTGGGATCTCACGGCTCCGGGAAATTGAAATGAAACGGGGAAAGCAGAATATTGCTCGACACATCAAGACAAGTACATCCAATTATATTACATGTGTTATGAGAATTTTATTAAGTTACCAAACATTATCTTCAGTTGATGTGACCATCATCAGTGGCAAAGTAACAGTCAGCTTATGAACATAATCTCTATTTTTAAACTCAATTTCTAGCCATATAGCCTACTACTTAACATAAATATTGAATAACCTAGTTTTCTAGCAACCATAAAGATGACAGTTAAAAAAATATATTATAGCTAATTAGCTATGAGCATGACTGCAGTTGATAAACATTACAATTCTGACGTCGTGTGATTGTTCATTAATGGTCCATTGCATTCTCTGATTAATAGATCAGTGTCTCTGCTGTTTTGGGTAGCTAGTTTTCTTTAAGATTTTGAAATTTAAATTTCGGACTGCTGGAGGATGCATGTGAACGGATATTTCAGATGGAGGATTGTCTTTGATGTGTTCATTGATCCGCTTCTGCAAATGTCTATGAGTTTCTCCGATGTAGCACTGAGAGCAGTGTTCACAATTATACAAATACACGAGACAGGAGGACTCTTCGAATTCGATAGGATCCTTGTTTCTAAAAAATATTTTGCGTTTTTTATGTGGTGTGTGCAGATTTTATTTTTGACTTCTTTACCACATTGACCTGATGAGTTTCTAGTTTCAGAATAAAAGTTGTTTTTCTTGGTGTTCTTCATCTGAGCCAATTCTCAAGTTGTTCTGTGGATTAGACATTTTCATATCAACTTGTTAAAAACTTTCTCAATAGTGATCAGCATAACCGTTATTAATAAAAAAATTGTTTTCACTTTTAACTTCATTTCTTGTTTTAAATTTGGGACTGCAGTTAGATTTCGAGATAGTGTAATGAGGGTTTGAATTGTGCAATTCAAAATGAAAACAATATTTTTGTAGTAAATCGAACAAAATGATTCATAATGAGTATATGGAATTTAGTGTTGGTATAGGGTTTATATGCCACTTTGTTTTCTGTGAATGATTTTCAACATATATAGTTATGTCCAAAAAAGTGATTTCACCATTGTTTGGCTTTTCCATAGTAAATTTTTCAAAGAAACGTGACTTCTATTGGAAATATGGACAAATCACTTTACTGCAGATTCAGAATTGAATATTGCGAATGAGTCATCAACATATCGCATATGCATTTTTGGTGCAATTATATTCTGTTCCATCATATTTAAAGGAAATTCTGTCATGAGTGGGACCAAATTTGATTCTATACTAAGCCGATCTATTTGTATGTAATGTTTACCGTTGAATATGAACGGAACTTTCTACATGAAATTTTCAACGACACTTTCAGCGTGTCCTTGTCGATCACAAATCGATCAAAAAAAATCAATTCGATGATGTGATCGATACCATCACTCACTGGCAAATAACTGAACTGCGTCGAACTCGTGAGATAAACATTTTCTAAATCTTCAATGTCAGTATGATTCATTTTAGCTTGTGCACTAAAATTGTCCTTGATTGAATATGGCTGAAGTATGGTTTCAATAATTGTAGAAGCCTATTTGAAATGTTTGATGAGTATGAGTTCATCCTAGAAAATAATGGTCTCATTAGAAGATCGGTTTCATTCAATGAATTTTTGGCAATCCATATAGTCGACATGGAACACTTCATACTGCGCAAGTTCTTGTACACATCAGGAGACAACCTTCCGTCGTTCTTCAATTTCAGTAATATTCGATTTGTTTGATCTTCTTTTGCTATGAAAACATTTTTCTTAGTAGATTCAATTTCCTTATTCGACTTTCTCTGATCATCAATTATATGTCCATTATCTTCTTAATATAATCCTTTTTGTTCATTATCATAATTCTATTTCCCTTGTTCAATCAACTGATGTCATCAGGCTAATATCAACAGCTTTATAGCTTTATAGACACACTTTTCGTATATCTCATGAAGGTGTTTAGAAGTATAAATGTATACATTCCACTTGCAATGTTTGTTCTTGATTTTCTTAGCCATTGCTTCTGCTGTGGTCGCCCTTTACTGTGGCAACTATGCTGAGGATGTACGGAGAACATGCATTTTTTGGTATTATAACTTGAAGTGATTGTTCAAATAGAAATATGAGCATGCTCAGCGAAATGAGATGAACAGACAAGTGCTCACACTAAAAATTGATTTTCTGACATAATATTAATCGTTGTTATTGCCGTAGTGTGCTCCCAGACTATGCATTCTCTTCATAATGGATTTCTATTTCAGCAGCAGACAGCATGAGCAGTACAGCATTCAAATAATTAACCGGATGCTATCTTGATTTCAATGAATTTTCAATGAACTTGCTCTCAAGCAAGCTACATGTTTGTATATTCAAATAATGCTGGTATGCGCGACTGCAGAACAAAATGAAAATAAGAGAATGTGAAAATTAAAAACTGATATTTAGATGAAAATTATGCTGAAGTTCACAGACTACCCTATATTGACCATACTGCACGTGAATTGTGATTCACTTTAAGTCCTATGCCTATGCGACAACATCTCTTCCTGAACAGCCTCACAATAAGCATGTAATCCTCAGGTGATTGTTCGTCAGCTCGACCCTGCTCTCCTAAGATTTCATACGTCAAGTGACAATGAAAATGCGATGTTGATTTCTCATATGACGTTTGATTGCCTTGGTCAAGAAGCTAAAATCACTATTGAGAACATTTACTCTCGAGGAAGCTCTCAGAAGCGCAACACTCTGCTGCGATTATTGTAGCTTCTCAATTACTTAAATGTTTCAAATTCACGGCTGCTAAAATACTTTTAGTCCTCCTCACATTATTTTCTTTTCGAGTGCGAGTTAGTTTTTTTCATCGGCATTAACTTAGTGGCCGATGGTTAGTTTTTTTCGCATAATCCTTTAACGGACGACTGGACGGTGTAGTTTGTAGAAAATAACCACTGATTGATGAAATCGCCGACAAAAGCATTATGTCGCTAATTGCTTGAAAAAGTCATGCAATATCACTGACTAAGTCACACATCAAAGCATGGAGCCTTCATCGACATCTCCTAACTCTTGACCATTCAGCCTCCCATATTGGAGAATACAGACACGACAATTCGACGTCATCATCATATTCTCCAAATTTCTACGAAGGTACCTACAGATAGGGAAAAATTGCGGTTCTTGCTATCTGCATGTAAATCAAAGAATTTATAAATAGATCTATTATTCCATGACGGCAATATTCCTACTGCGATAGAACCGACAGAAGCCAAGTCGAACGATGGAGCTACGCGCAGACGCCTCAATTGCCACACACACATATCTGATTCGCTGTTCTGAATCTCTCTAGCGCATGTGTGATTGCTTGGAGATCCTACAATTGAGCGCGCTATCAGCTGGGTGCTCTGAGCGTATTTCAGAGTTGTACAAGTGAGACTGTAACTTAAACATGCAAAAGATGCTCTCAAAAAAATTAAAACTTTTAGTTCTATGACGATAGTTATTATTTTTGGGTATGCGATGAAGGCCTCGCAGGCAGGGAGACAACTGCACTGATGGTTATTTTGCTCAAGTACTATGTTCTTATGTTATTATCTTTGATTTTGCTTCATTAAGTTATTCACACAGTGCCTTGAGATTTTTTCAGATGTTGGGGAAAGAAAGTCTGATAAATAGTACTACTTATTTGTCTTACTAAGTAACGCATTATGTCAAGTACTCTGGGGTCGTAGGTTTGCGAGTTCATTTCATTTAATGTCAGCTGATCAAAGGTGCTTCATCGTGAACAATAGGGTTGTCGTCTATCTTCTATCTAGGACGACGAAAGGCTTTGACAAAAGTATGTAAAAGCCTTTTATACATTGACTATCTTCGTGCACACCCTCCGCACTGGGGATTTGATTAATACCGAGTTGATACTGAACCTAATATACTTACTCCATTAGCAGTCTGCTGATGGTAAATTTAGCCGCTCATTTAGGAGCCGTTCTAGGTCAATGTTGCTAGATCTTAAGAAGAATTAAACTGCTGATAGACATGCAACAGTTGCAGATTCTTCCAGTAAAGCGACTATAACAAAAATGCTTATAAAATGAAGAGAATTGATAAAAAACTGAATCTCTTCAGAGCGCACCGATAGGCTGCCGATGGCCGGTGCCTTCCTATTTTCAAACAATGTCACTTAGGTACCATCGTCATGACAACACATGCACATAACGCATCATTCTCTTCAATGTGCATACATACTGTAGTCGCTTATTACAACAGTGTCGAGCTTGTATGTCCATGACCACGGCAATAAATTAGGATACAGACCACTGCAAGAAATGTTTGCAAAATTTAGAATGCAAGTGCCAATCACCGTGAAAATAGCAAACGAATGGATGAAATAGATTCTGTATTTTTACTTAAATCATAGTCCCAAAAACATAGAGTCCATTATGAGGTAGACCCAAAATGGATATTTTTTGTTTAAATACAGTATAAATTTGAATGTATTTCGTGCAGCATTCTTGGAAATATTTATCACATGCTTCTTTAGGAGATACGATTTTGCAATGCATGTGACATGTCGTTACGCAGTACTTACGAGTTCTTGTGCTATTGTTGCATCTACTATCTGTGCACGAATTCTCCTTTTTTTCTTTATGTGGTCAGGTCAAGAAATCAATCAATTCGCTGGCTTTTAAATTAACAAGCGATTGTCTTATTTATCCGTTTGAGATTCAATGTTTTATTGTAAAAAAAGGCATAGGACATCTCAACGAAGCAATAATCACTGCTTCTCTGTTGGGGCTACCTATTTTTTCTCAATTAAATTGCATACTTGGCACAGGGTGTTTTCGAATCATAGATGTCTGACATTTCGACTAAAAGTTGCAACCACAGTAACCTTAACTTGGTGTTCAGAAGGTAATACCTTTAATGCACAATGGCCCCAACTGAAGTCCAGATTCGCAGCACAGTGCGAACGACAGTGATTTTATGTCACTTTGGGAACCAATCCTGAAGAGCTTACACATTTTGTATACAGGGGAAAGTGAGCATGGTTCCTACGCTTAAAACTCATAAAATCTCCTTAATTTTAATTTTCTCCTTAAATGTCCTTAATTTTTTGAAAATCTTCTTAAATTTCTGGACTTTAGATTGATTCCGTGACGGTGCGTAGTGGGTGATGAATCAATAACATAGTAAACTCTACCGTCTCTCACTCTCAGCGTCGATTTTTGCGCAAATCTTCGGAAAATCCTATTTTCATATAATAATACTTCTGCTTGAAAAAGTTTTCATTGTATCTCTTTTACTGGATAATGAAATGAATGAAATCAAACATCCGTGTAGTTGTAGCTTACCATAGTACGCATGTATTTTGAATTTATAATAATTTTATTCCAGAATAACTTCAAATTCTTCGTGTTGATAAGGTGGGGCAAACATTGTTTCATGTAGAAAGCCAATAGCTGTGACTAGGACCACCACGATTTTCAACTTCGAATCCAAATCACGTTTTATGGATTTTTTTCGATGTATTCAGAGGTAGTTTGTGATGAACAAATAGAAAAATCATGACAGTGAAAGCAATCCAGCCTTGTTTCTTTCAGCTGACTTTACTTTATATTTTCTCTTGGATTGCGGAAATCAATATTCTTCATCAATTGTAATCATTTGTCTAATGATATTTTTTATGATATACATGTACATTTAACAAACAAAACTTGGCTTTATATTTTGTTCCTTGTTGATATGTTCTTGTTTCCATCGTTGCAAATTGCTTAATCAGGTCAGCAACTTTCAACAATACAGTTCGGCTAATATTGATGAGCCTGCACCTGCCCTGTGTACTCGACAGCAAAGTGCAAAGGTAATGAATTGTTATCATTACGAAAATTCAAATTTACAGAGGATCATGATTGGTTTTGAGCGTACTTCCAAATGTAAAGATTACACAGAAAGAAATATTTTTTGATTGATGACGCTAATGGAGTTCCAAAACGAAACAAATTTTTTCCTTGAACATTGGATATACATGGCTCAATGGAATTTCATATCACAATTTACAAAATGACTTCTCAAATTTGGGACTACTTTTGAGACGGCTCACTTCGGATTTGGAATCGTTCTCTTTAGCAGAATGTGACTATCAGAGAGTCGAGAATTCACCTTTTCTATACTTCCCTAGGTGGAGGATCGAACCCTGGACCTTCTGTACATTGTTATCGGTGCGGTCACTTAACCAACTGAGCCGTCATACTCCTTAAATTAAGTGATTAATGTTCTTAAAATCTCCTTAAAAAGCTCCTTAATTTTTGAATCAGAAAAAGCCAAGGAACCCTGAGTGAGGTTTGGGCCACCGTCCTGTGCGGAAAGCGAAACAAAATGAGCGAAGTTGTCATTTTATGCTAGTTTACTGCTCATCTGCTCATTCACATACCGTCGTTGTCCGACGATAACCGTGTATCTACAAAATATGAAATTTTTCAGGAGACACAAAAAACATTCTTATAAACGCGTAAATATATTCTAAATTTTATAAATTCGGGAAATGCATATGAGAGGGATGCTTTATCATAAGTTTACTATTAAATTGAGCAACTTTTGATATTTTCTATTTTAGTGTAGATACACGGTTATCGCCGTGAATATTTGTCAGTAGATACATGGTTATCACTTTTTCTTATAGATGTATGTGTACCACGTAGCATATTTCAACACAAATAATGAACGGCAGTAGTTTCAATTAAGAATAGTCATAATCATGTTCAAACAGCACGTACAGACTCCTTGTACAGGCAGGTATATATCAAGAGAGTAAGGATAGCAATGCATAAAAGAAAACCCATCAATCTGTTATAATCTTTCCGTACATCTAGCATGTGTGAAGGAGTACTACCTCAGTGTAATTTAAAACAATGTCGTAGCTCAAACAATTCTACATGCATTATATAATCAAAAAATTGAACCACTTGGCAAAGATAATAGTTCAATGCGATAGTGAGTCATAGAAAGAATGGTAGTCACTCGGATATTTTCTTCGCGTTGTCGTACAGCTGGGTTGGCTGAGATACTATCGACGTATCTTCTCCTCTTTTATCCATCAGTACCCACATGCCATCAAAATTAAGTTTGAAAGAGATTCTGCCATTCGTCTCGTATCTCAAGGCTCTTATGTCAACAACTTGCGGCTCTCCAACATGTTTTCCAGGTCTTATGCTACGAAGTGAGGCAATTTCAGAAAAATTCAAAAAGAAGTCATGATCTACGTATTTTATAAAGTACGGTTTAGGCTTTGATCGAGATTCTTGAATATAGCGCACGTAATCTGCTGGGCAGTAAATATCCTTATTTTTAAGGCATCGCTCGATAGTGCTGTGGACACTGTGCACTTCCATTTGCATGTGCCCACGCTCAAGAATTTTTTGGATCACAGTTTTATTATGTGTTTGGGAGAAAAGTGACAAAGCTTTTGCAATAGTCACATTTCTGTTCTGATAAGTACAGCCGTCAGAATATATCACATACTCATCAAAAGATGTATCAGAACTTAAGAAATCATATAGGCATGAAGCAAATTCATTCGCTGTAAGCCCTCCTTGTTCCTCATGCCAAACATAGCATGTTGTATCTTCACTTCAGTTATGCAATCATAAATAGTAAAATTGTGGACGCCCAATTTTGTACGGTAATACACTGCTGACGCTTTTAGAGATGGAGAAACTAGAACTACTTGGAGATCCATCGTTAGCATTCGGATATTTGTGTTATTTGAAGCAATCGCTTTATCTTTTGTTTTCTCAGTCTGTGCCTTTTCCTTTTCAGCCCTATGTGCAAGATAGTCATTTTCCGATAAATTTCCTTCTTTAAAGGCAACACAGGTATCGCACTGATCTTTCCTAGGATGGAATATGGCCAAGTTTGCACCATGAAATTCATCCATAAACACTTGACGAGATACAATGACATTTCCCATATTTTTGCAGTGGTTCACATAGCTATTGTAAAGATGCAGGTGGCTAGTAAATATAGGCTCTAGGTATTTCTTATTGTTCGACTTTTGATAATAATATGATGGACCTGATGGTAAACTGCTCAGGAATTCCCTGACGTTCGAGCGGCCAAGAGAAGAAGGACTTAGTATTATTGAAACATCAGAAGTGGAAACAACGATCTCATCGAGTCTCGTCTTTGAATACGTTCTTGCGAAATAGTCTGTCAAACCAGTCGTATTCAAAACATTTTCTTGCAAACTGACACTAGTTGGCCATTAATTTTTAGATGATATTCGCCAGAAAACTTTTTACGCAGGATATCATTTGAGGTTGTCCTTCGTGTAACCTTGTTGACAGAAACTAGTGATCGTACAAAAACCTTTTTTTGTTCCCAATTCATGGACCAAACATCCTTAAAGACAGCATCTCTGGTCTCATCAGGAATACTTGAGCAGCGTAAAGACCGGCAAGAACAGCGACTTTTTAAAAATCTAGCACATTTTACGTCTGGCTCATAAGTTGAATTTGTCGTGTCGTACTTCCTTCCAATATACTCTTCACCTCTTACCCGCTTCTGTTTATTAACATTTTTTGCCCAAGACCTGTCACTCTTCGCTCGTTTTGCCTTAGGCATGGAGTTTGTTTGCATGGTAGTGATGCTTTGGCCTACTGGAATTATATCGGAATCGATGGAATTGTCAGAAGGACTGGAGTTTGTTGCAGTGTTTTCAGCGCTGCTACTAGCTTTTCCCTGAATCTTATGAGAGATCTCAGAGGAGGCTGATCTGACTACGACGCTACCCACACCGTCCAATGCAAGATTGTGATCGATATACTCATCTGGATCCTCTGTATTTGAATTGGTTGATTTCTCCTGTAATACTCGAGATACTTTTTCTTGGTAGCCTATTTCTCCCGAGCCAACTGAACCATTTTCCAACTTCTTTTTGAAGACATCTAAAAAGAAAACAAATTGAATTGATTATTCATAAAGCAAAAACGAGTGCTGTGTAGTATAGGCAAGACAAAACCAGGCAGCAATAGGCCTTTATAATGTATATACTCTCTAGCACTTTACAGTAACGGCCTCAACATTTCGAAATTGTTTGACAGGATTTATTTTTCTATTCCATTAAAGTTGCGATAATGTTCTAAGCACTCATCAGCTAAGTGGGCTATTCATAATATGAATTTGACGTCAAAACAAAGAAACAAGAATATTTTCATAAATTGTAAGTTAGAACATCTGTAACAGAATGCATGTAGCTATCAACAAAATTAATTGAAATATAGTATCGTATTAGAAATAATAATTTATTGAATCATGATTGACTTCTTCACTTGTCGCATCTAAGCAGAAATCATATCAGCAAGCTGTTTTTAAGTGGTGATTGCAATTCATATATAGGCATCTATAGGCCTATACAAAATTGGTCGAATAGCAGTGTAGTATAGGCTACCTACAGTGCAAACCAGAATAATATACTCTAAAAGGTGAAAAAATATGTAGACTATATGGAAACTTAGCAAAGTTCCTAAGGATCCCTGTTTATTTGTACTTAAAGCCTACCGCGTTCATCTTTTATCTATCCATAGGTCTTTAAATAGATACCGTAGAACGCCCTAACTTTAGCCAGGCGTCCTAACTTTAGCCACCGGTGGTGCATGACTTCAATCTTATTTTTTTCTGATATGATGCATTTACGATGCACCACTACAGCTTGAAATATTCATCTGATACCATAGCACTGCAAAACTACTCTCTATCTTGTCATATTTCAAGTTATGACTTCATGGCTGAATCTTTTCCAAAAACATGCATTTTTGGCAAAAAATTTGAATTTCAAAATGCACCCCTGAACGGTTTGAAGCCTAGACATGTGGAATCGGTTGAAACGTTGCTCAACACTGTTTTAACATAGTAATGGAGTTTCAAGTGGCAACTTTAATTTTGCTTACTTTTAAATGGGGTGGCTAAAGTTAGGACGTCAAATTCAGGAAAATGTCCTAACTTTAGCCACTTATGTGAGTGAAGTTATGCTTGATTTATTTGAAATTTGGTCCCTACTGCATCAGGGCTACTTTTCAACTTCCTCAGACGTCCTTCAATATCAATAGCTAGACTTTATTGTACACTGTACATTCAACATGTACATGTACCGATGTCAGCTACCGGTATATCTAATTCATAAGAAAATGCTATTCTATACTGTTCCCCATCTTGAAACTGAAGGAGATTCAGTAATGCGAATTGAACAATGCACCTTCCATTCTTGAGAATGAGGAATTGCTATTTTTTTTCTTGGAGAACATCTTCCCATTGTTATAAATAGCGAAGTCCTCGTAAAATTCGATCAACAGTCAAACAATAACACGTCTATGGCTCCATTCAAACGAAAATCAAGTTCGTCTGCTGACTCTATTGAAACAGCAATATGTGCTGTACATCGTGGCACCAGTTTACGAGCACCGGCCAAAGAACATGGAGTGAATAGACAGACTCTCAAGAACAGAATCTCCAATCAACATCGCGGCTCCTATGGAAGACCAACGGCTTTGGATGCAGATATTGAGGCACATATAGCCAAACGCTTCGTACTCTTGTGTGATTGGGGATTTCCTGTTACATCAGATGACTAAAATTCATAGTGAAGGATTACCTCTACGCTTCACGAATCACTATCAGTTGTTTCAGAGACAACATCCCCGGAGCAAATGGAAACTTCATACGTGGCTTATCTCGTCGAAATGTGTCAAACATAGCGCGACGTCGTGCAGCCGTTGACAAGACAATTATCACTGACTACTTCAACGAATTGAAAGAACTGTTGAGCCGAAAACATCGTGAACTACGATGAGACGGCTCTCGTGGACGACTCTGGAAAAAGGAAATGCATCGTCAAGAGAACGAAATAACCAGAAGCTGTCGCCAATCACTCTAAATCAGGTGTTTCTGATTGCGGGTCCGAACGGACACCTTCTCCTTATAAATCCAAAAACCTGTATAAGCAATGGACAGTCGGTGACCTCAAATCTGGATGGTTTGACGATTTGTGTTTCGCTGATTGGTTCAGATCGGTTTGTCTGCCATATCTCAGGAGGAAAACGGGACCCAAAATTCTCTGTCGTCACACATCAACAAAGAAGTCATCGACTTGTGCCATCATCATGACATTCGATTTGTGTGCTTGCCACCAAAATTCATCTCATATCACGCAGCCTCTCGATGTTGCATCTTTGAAGATTGGAGGTCCATTGTAAGTG
Source organism: Prostheceraeus crozeri (assembly GCA_907163375.1). Classification (NCBI taxonomy): domain Eukaryota; kingdom Metazoa; phylum Platyhelminthes; order Polycladida; family Euryleptidae; genus Prostheceraeus; species Prostheceraeus crozeri. Next base: position 273,975 of record CAJQUW010004462.1, read on the forward strand.
ACTGGCGTCTCACACAAGAGGGACAGAAGCATGTTGTCATGCCGATCTTCCTTTCCATTGTTCGTGATCTATACAACAGATTGAATTGGACAACTTGAAGAGTGGTTTCTCTGCGTGTGTCCAGAAGCTGTATTGAAAAAGTTGGCTGCCTCAAGTGTTGGAGTCCTTGAAAATGACTTCGATGATGTCATCGTCAATCATTTGCAACAACTTAGACATGGACAGTAGTGGATAGCCCCGAGCGCGCAGAACGAAACTCAATGTTGTCTCTGAGCCATTGGCGACACTGACTTGGATTTCGAGGGTAATGTGGGCCCCATCGACGAACTTAATGTCAATCGAGAACCCTCTATCGATGAACATGATGATGAATCGAAGCCACAAATAAATCAAGGAGATTTTGTTCTTTTTAAACTCGTAGTTGATGGTAGATCAATCCACAAACACTTGCACAAGTGTTGCAGATAGTAAGCCAAAACGATATTGAAGTGTCGTTCCTGAAAATTCGGAAACTTCATACGTCTCCCCAAGAAAGAGGACCGAAGTTCTATTTCACCGGATGAAATTGTAGAGACTATGTGTGCTACCCCGATCGTCGTGGTTTGGTTTGGACTATTGACTGTGACATAGACAAACAATAGACTGCACTTACGTATGTATGAGTCAAGAATTTTACACTTTGATATTTTTATAGTTATAATGTCATCCAGTTATGTTTTTGTTATCCCAAGTTCACTAGAATATTTCCATAAGAAAGAACTTCTCATTCATTCTTAGTCTAATTCGTACTCAATCAATCATCATTAAGTTCAATTCTTTGAAAACAAAGTGCTAAAGTTTGGGCAAGCAGTCCTAACTTTAGCCACCGCCTTTAGCTAGGAAAAACATACTTGAAATATTTTTTTAACAATGACATCATAGAAGTAACTGGAGACTACTCCCATTAATCCAACTAACGCATATTTAAAGAAAGTTATACCGAACTTGATTAAAAAAATTGAAAAAACTACGTGCAAGTGGCTAAAGTTAGGGCGTTCTACGGTAGGCTTTACAGCCGTATTGTAGACTCTTATGCATTAGCAGACACATAGGCTATCCAAGTGTCTGATAGTTGTTCAATAATAAATAAAATTAACACTTACCAGAGCGAACGAGAATTACTGGTCACCAGCATCAAATGCCAAACCAACTTGAAATGAAGTCAACTTTGAATAGTAGCAACGTGCGTATCGAATACTGTCTTGCTCTTAAGATAACTATGACGTTGATGTAGGGTGCAAACAATAAATGATGACTCACGATCGCTGTGATGTCGGGAAAGTGGTTTATGAGATTGCTATTCTTTAGAAGCGACCGCACGAGCATAGTTTGTGATTCTTTGATTCATGGTTTTGTAGATACACGGTTATCGTCGGACAACTTTTAGTGCAAAGTTGAATTGTGCGATTAGAGAATTGTGAATTTTCCAAGTTCCCGTTAGCTTTTAGACTTAATATCATAATACATTGTGTAAAAGGTGTAAAGGATTTAGAAAATGCAAAAAAACGAATTTTGAAAATTTTGTAGATACACGGTTATCGTCGGACAACGACGATACATGTAGCTATAAGCTCTTCAATCGCATTTGTTTTATAGATGTGCAAATTAGTTTGTTTCAGACAACAAGGGTACCGATGTGACAAAATGTGACATGTGACAATTTTTCATCTCAAAATAAAATGTGACAAAATGTGTGTTTTTGTTGTTGGTGTGACAAAGTGTCGGAAAAATATTCTAACAAAATATGAACAGAGTCACAGAGGAGCATTAACTTCGTTTGAATGAAATAACGAAATCATATTTTCTAGGGAGGTCATTGTTGTTATGTTGTTATTCTTTGATGATATTAGGGATTGTTTTAGGGATATGCACGATTGACATTTTTTCCCCCTTTCTTGCTCTAAATGGCGACTTGTGCTTGCTCCAGGCAAATCATAGTGTTATTTATCCGACTTTTCAAAATTGACTTCGACGTGTTGTGTGATGGCCCAATTATAATATTGTATATATCTGTCCAGATGTTTCTTGATTGTCATGTCCAGATCGTAGGAGTCCCTTCGAATATATAGGCCTACTTCCTAGAATCCACGCACATGTTTTTATGTTTACCACTGATCTGAATCCTTCAATGGTAATTGATGGTCTAACGTGGAAATGAAATGATGGTTTAACGTCACTACTCCCCTATGCTGTGGGATTGGACGGTGCTGACATAGTCAGACTTTAATCTGTATACTTGTGATCTTTTAGTCCGAATCCCTTCTTCACTACTTCCAATGACACTTTCGGGGACTGACACATCTGGACCGAAAGATCGCTAGGCCAAGTACTTAGCCACTGTGCCACGGAGGCCACCCATATGGAACTTAATAAATAAGAACAATAATTAGCAATAATTAATAAATAAACGATTTTTCTCGATTTTGTCCCGTTAAAACCTCGTTTGATGTATACCATGAATGTTATGTCAAATGCTCTACTTAAAAAATCAGACTTAAAGGCAAAATAAATTGATGAATGCCAATCTTATGCGCACCGGCATGTTTGAAATTGTAGCATGTGATTTCATCAGCATGTTGCAAAATGTGACATTTGCGCCCATCGGTGCGTGACAAAATGTGACATCTCGAATATCAAAATGTGACAAAATGTGAGATCTTATCCCACCCCTGAGATAACTGGTCGTTAAGAATTTGTCAAAAACGCCATTTCTATTTTTTTCTATTTTTGTAGGTTGGCTTCATTATTAAGAATATGGCTTCACTCCTTAAATACATTACTCGGTCTAATTTATAATTTCCAAAGTATGGGCCACTTTATCGGTTGTGGTATGGACCGGTCCAAAACCACTCAAAACTCTTTCTCTATGATATAACTGAGAACCCGACAATATGAACTATATGCATTATTTTGCACTAACAGTTGAGTTTTAGACAGTGAGCGATCATCGTAGTCAGAATGAGAATTTTTCGCGGGGGCCCCAATACAACTGTCTGATGTATTCTTGATGCTATTCAATTTGGATTCCTTTAAAAATATGCATTTCCGCCCCCCCCCCCCGCCTTGGCACCATTCTCATCCCTGTGTAGTTCAACTTCTAAACCACAATATACCCTATGCTTTTCCAAGAAAATACTGAATCACGTCAAAATCTTAGCTTGGGAAGACAGGCGTAATAATGACGTGCCGATTTGGCTTCGTGAGTTCGATGTCTCACTCATATGAAGAACAGCAGGACACGAATTCAATGGTGAAGTAAATGCCAACAAAGTTTGTCGCCTTATGGGTGACCAACATTTGTTTGACTGTAACTCGTAAGACGAGCATGCAAGCTTGTGTTTCGATTCAGATGGGATGTTAGGACCTACACAAATGGACAATTTTTTCTTCGCAGTTTATATTTTTAAATTCAGGAAGATACCACTCTTTAAGGACTGATTCTAGGCGTATTAGACTGCTTGTTGTAAAATCCACGAACACTACTCTATACCTCACTGATATCAAGCTGCTAGGTTCAAAATACAATAGGGTGAAGTATAGCGGATAGACCGCCACTTAACCATCATAACTGATGCGATTATTTCTGCTAAATGCCTCACAGTGAGAAATACAAATTATGTTCGAACAAATCGTGTCTCAGATGTCACATACTTCCTCTTCATGTGGCCCATGCCTCCCAAATTTCACAGTTTTCATTTCTGTACAATGAATTTCTGTTTAAGTATTTTTTAAGGTACCTAAAGTACTAGCTGTTATTACCTGGTCAATTGGACGACTTCCTATGGCATGGGAAGTCATTAATGATGATGTGCACATATTTGGATGAAATAGCTGTAGCTGATTGTAATACATAAAAGGAGGTTTAAAAATATTCATTAAGGCACAATTACAGAGCTGTACAAAAATTGACGGAATGGTTGGCAAACGGGAATTCCTGCATCTATCTGCAGCACAAGGATATATGATATGATTCGAGTTACGGTTACTTCAAGTGCTTCCATCAATCGGATGAAGCGTTTGCAACAACAATCGGATAGTAATGTTGAGTCAGTTGCTATAGACACACTGAAACCCAGTGGTCGGGTTTGGGCAAGAATTTGTCGAAAGTGGGCACGAATACACGAAAAATGAGTGTGGGGACGAAAATTTGACGTCATGAAAATTCGTGCCCATCTTTTTCTGAGAATCACCTGAATTTTCGAACACAATCTGTATTATTAGCTGTATGCTTCATGTATTAATTCATTGCATGTATTAAAACAATTTTAAATATTTTTTTCAAAAAAATGAAACGAAATAATACAGGCATACGTCATTCGATCGAGCTATATTTACTCTTCAACGTAGTTCAGGGAACCACTTGTTACTCTAACACACCATTGTTTAATTTACGTACAGAAGATAACCAATCAGAAAAATGACTCGGTTAATTTGGTGGCAGTATTTGATTATATAGGTCATACATGAAAGGAATTGCCATGAAATTGATATTATAATTATTTCTTTGTTCATTCAACATATCAATAGGGTTTTGCCATTAATTTTTTGGATAATTGATGCTGTCAATGAGTAGTAGGCCTATGTCGATAATCTGAAGCTCAGCTGAATATCTCACAACTTCAGAATAGAAATTATCATTACAATAATCCATGAACATAACTTATTTTTGATTGCCACCGGGCGTCTAGATCCTCCCGCTATAAGAAGTCTAGTTCCATCCAGATTGTATAGTCCTATGAGTTGAGACTTATCTTCCTGATGGAGTTCGGTTCCCTAAGCTCCGTTCTTGTCGAAGAAGTCGTCCATCATAACGCGCTTCGCAATCGTTTCTCGATAGTGGGCTACTGACTCGAGCGCTCTCACTAGAATATTGCCACGTCTTTTGAAAGAGAACCGCCAGTTCCTGCCAATTTAACTGTTATTTTCAGCCATAATGTTCGCAAAACGAATCATATCGATTGTTTTCACGAATCTTAAGCGAACCATGTCCTTCGAATACTTCATTAACTCCCGCTATTGGCTATCGATTAGGGATCGTGGGTTATCAGGATTCAGATTGATGGAATTTTTGACGTCTTCTCATTGTAGTCTCGAAAATGCCGTATTGCCTGGAGGCTTCATAGATTGATATTCCGCTGACTTTCACTGCCTTCTTAGCAGCAGCAATGCATGTTTACTGTTCCATCGTCAGCAAGTAATGAAAAAATACTTGATTTTCAATGAATTAGCTAAGTATCGAGCAGGTTTATTTTGATCTAGTTTGATTTGCATTGAGTTTCTAACTTGCGACAAATGCACAGTCAATACGTAGCTGTCTGTCGGCATCATGTCATAAAATGTTGAGAAAATGTTGACTTTCCCACGATATGCATGCATGAACAGCGATTTTTTGTCAGATGTATGGTTATCTGCATAAAGAATAACATGCAACATCACTTCCGCTGTAGAATTTTTTAACATTCTAACATGATTGACGTAGGTCTACATATTATCTACATGCTACATATTAGATATCCATTAGATTTCTATAAACGTTTCCACGTAATATGCGTACTACGAATAATGCTCGCACTTGTAGCTAAATACAAAGTACATTCCGGCATATTTTCAGTTGACTAGTTTCTATTGCATGTGCATGTATGTGCAACTTACGTGCATTTACGGGCTGAAAATAACAATATGAAGGTCATACAATTCAATTACAATGCGATTTATAGTCATGCATATGAAGCAGTAAGTTCTTTGAGCTGGTGGCACTGCATGAAAAGTTCACACGTAGTTACATTAATTGAGAGAGAATGATGTCTAGTACCAAAACAACAGTTTTATAGATATACAAAAAAGGTCCCACCAATTTTCAAGGGAATAGAAATAGGACGATGCAATTGGATCATGTCCACGCTTCTTACGAAAGCATGCATAAAAAGAATATGAAATTGTACTACATGAGTTAACAAATCTCCCGAATTTTCTATTGTCAAAATTTAGATCTGATATAAAAGAAATATTTAAAAAATGTGGTTACCAAAAAAATATAAGCACAATCAAAATGTTAAAGAAAAAAGGTTCACAAAGGGGGTGCGAAAGAACTATAAGATACGAATCAAACTACTCCCAAAGTAATTTGCCTTGATTAAAACACTCCAACACAAAATCACTACACACACCACTTTTAGTGAGAAGATCGGTCAACAGAAATTTAGAAGGAATCCATTTCACTTTGTGAATTTGTTCATTAGCTATCATTTCTTGCAACTCCGCCATAGTGACACGCAATCTCTTATCATGCACTTGATTGGTTGACTTCAGATTTTCACAAACCGATTTATTGTCAGTGTAGATCACCACAGGGATTTCATTTTTGTTGTAAACATCTTTGTACAACTCCGTCAACAAACAGCCAAGGTAAATAGCGTTGTCGACACTATCCAAAATTGCCATGACTTCAGCTGCAATAGTACTATGAACTATTCCTCGAATTTTCTTCGCTAACCCGTCAAGAGGGACACAACGCTTTGACTCTCTTTCGCCAGTCGTTAACAGGACAATACTACCAGCTGCACTAGAAACACCGTCAGATAAATTTGCCCAAGAGGCATCAGAAAGTACTTCAAGACGAAATTCTCCAAAGGAACCCAAGCTTTGGAACAATATCCCACTTTTCCTCAGTTTTACTTTTCTGATGGCTTTGTTCTCATCTATTAGATTCTGAACCCTTGGATGCTTAGTGTTCATGCTGATTTGCAAACTGCCGAAAACAACGTACGGTCTGGTTTGTGTGCTCACCCAGTTTAGCTGACCAATAGCACCTCTGAGTCGTTTAGTTTCCATCTCTGTAAGGAAGCGGTCCTTGTTCACCTTGTGCTTATGGGGCAAATCAATCTGGTTCATTTCATCAATGTAATCACCTTGATGGACGAAAATTCCCTCTTCTTCTTCCGAAATATTGAGACCAATATACTTGAAGGATTCACGTTTCTTTCCAACCTGAAAGTCATAACATAATTGTTCTATGACTTTTCTTTTGAACATATCTGTCCCAGCAACCAGAAAATCATCCACATGAATGAGAAAAATGCCCTGAAGTAATCCGCCGCGGAACCACCGGAACAGCGCTTTGTCAAGAAGCGATTGTTTGCACTGAAGACTCCTTAAGTAGTCCTTGATGCTGAAGAACCAATTCCTGGCAGCATCATCTAGACCGTAGACAACCTTTTTCAATTTCCATACGAATCCTTTCTCTAGCTTCTGGTGGTGGACTCAGATAAATGTCTTTATCGATGCATTGACCCTGAAGAAAAGCTGCCTTAATATCGATGGATTCTATTTTCCATAACTCATTTGCAGCCACTGCCAAAAACAGTCTCAACGTAGCTTTTGCAGCCGTCGGTGAATCTGCTTGAATGTCACTTTGTTCCTCGAACTACCAATCGTGCTTTGGGGATTTACTCACCAGTCACTGAAACGTTCTCAGAATACGCCCATCTGGTAGACAGTGTGTCCTGTCCCAGGTTATCCACTTTTGTGTACACATCAAAGTTTCTCCAATATTCCAGCTCCTCAATTTTAGCGTCCTCTAAAGATGGTTCATACTTTTTGTCATCAGTAGCAAATACTTCATTTGTCGTCTCATTCTCTGTTCTTGTTTCTATTTCAAAATCGACATGCTGTAGATTAACAGCAAATTTCCCTCCGTCATCACTCTCAATGTTGAAATAGAAGCGATTTCGTCCATTTGCCTTTCCGCCTATTCCTATTGCAACTCCCGATTGAAGCCCTTCAGGAAGGAAGAGCTTTATTCTATCTCTCGAATTTGGCATGTTTTGCAACTGTTTTCGATTTGACATCTCTTATACATCTGTTGTTTCCGGATTTTCAACATCGTTCTCCACAGAATTTTCTTTGGAAACACATGGCATAGAAGACACTTCGCTATCTTCTGGACTTCTTGGGGATTTTTCCACAGTATCGGCTTCGTCATTACCGGATAAAATCGTTTTTTGCGGATTATCCTTGTGTTTGTCATCTTGAAGAGGATGGGTACTTTTGTTTGGAGCAAACTCTTGTCCAACTCTTACTACCCTACACGTTGAAACCCTTACAATCTGATCACCATGTCGAACAAAAACAATTTTGTTGTCCTGACCTATCACTGTTCCAGGTCCACGCCACCGGTTGCTATCCTCTCAACTGAAAACACCTTTTCTCCAGTATGAACGTCTTCATGAACGGTTCTGATTTGATGTCTCAGAGCTCGCTAAACTCTTTCTGATGATTCTGCTTTCACATATGCACGTCGAGCTGCATGAAGAGCATTCAGATGCTTTTCCACGTCTTCACTACATACGAAATTTTCTAATTAAGGAATTCTGTCATTCAATACGGATGGTAAATTTGGGTTCTGTCCGTAAACCAGTTGGTATGGTGAAAAGCCGTTGTGATTCACTATTGCGTTTTTTGCATTGACAGCCCATGCTGAAGCAATTGCAATGTTCATTTCTGGATCATCTAGATGCTAACTGCGGCGTCTGTAGCGGCATGATTTCTCTCACAAATGCCATTTGACCATGAAGATTCAGCGCCAGTAGTACACATTTCAACATTGAAGTGCTGTGCCATTTCTCGGAATATCTCGTTGCAGAATTCTCCACCATTCGGTAAGAAATCTCTGAGGTGCTCCTAAGCCGGACGCAATCCACATCGTTATCACATTCTCAACGATCAACCGCTGGCAACTTCCTAGTTATCACCCTTGCCAAGGAGAATCTACTGTGAAGATCAATCAGATGCAATAAATATATATCTTTTCGAAACTCATTTAATTACATTGCCACCGTTCCGTTGAACTTAGTTGCAAGGGGAAGACAAACCACCGGGCGGGGAGGAGTTTTCTTATATCTCTTGCAAACATCACGATTTGCTTAAACCGACACAGTCTGATTCTCAATTTCATCATCGTGTATTTCTGCGTTAACCATCAACTGCTTCAGACTTTTGGGCGATGAATGCGCAAATTGACGGTGTAGCTTCTGCACAATCTTCTTCTTTTCCTCTGACGTTTTCCTCGATTGACATGTAGACTCCGATTGGAACTTCATTTCCATGCAGTGGTATACAATAATGTCCTGAGTTCGTAGCATCTAAATCAATTCTGGTTCCAAGAATATTTGCCGTGTCATTCTGAAGGTCAAGTTGAACTCCAAGTCGTTTCATGTCTGGTTTACTTAGAAGTAACGGTATGTCGCTGTTCACAACATCTGTGGTTATCGTGGTACGCTTTCCAACAATCGTCACTGGTATTTTTATTTTTTCGATGGATTCGTGTTTCGTCTCACCGCCGAATTTGAAAGGCGTGCCACCTGGAAAGTGGAGTACTTCTTGCCGCTTTTCTTCAGATAGATTCTAGAAAAGTATCTCTCCAAGCTTTTCCGGCTACAATTTTCGTGCAGGCACTATCCAAAATTGCTGCATTTGCTGCCTCACACATCAGAATCTGCTTATCAACTGAAGACAAGTCACTTACTTTCATAACTTCTTTCACTGTTGTCCTTTTTTGATGAATCTGTGTGCTCTACAGCGTCCGGACAGTTTCTTTTGAAATGCGTGATTGATTCTCAAATGCTGCATATCATTATGTTTCCGAAAGAATCAGTTGGATTCGTCTTGCGCAATTGAGTACCCCTGCTTCTCGGTTCGATGACACTTCCTTGAAATCTTCTCTGAAAATTCATGTAAAACCCACGAGGACGGCCTGTGTCCACTCCACGGTTTCCGTATCTGCCAAAATATCCCATGTTTGCTCCACGATGATTTCTGAATTCTCTGGTTGCATAAACTTCGTCAGCTGATATCGCATTCGCATTTTCCTCCTTAATTTGCAATTCCTCTAAACGAACTAGTATTTGACTGGGAAACAGTCTCGGTATCCATGTGAAATTTTCGCAACGCCATCTTTATTTGTGAAAAAATTTCATTTCGTTTATAATAGTCCACAGCAGTAAGGACTATTTGGCGATCATTGTGACACAAGTTTGCTCCGTTGAGTAACTGCATACCCAAAATTACATCTGGCAAGGCGGTCATCAACTTCTTCAAAGTGTTAGCTTTCTTCTCGAATGCGATAATGTACTCTGACATTCTTTCGCCGTCTTATGATAGCCAATGAAATCTGCCAGCGACTCACATACAACACTCAAATAATCTTTCTGGAAGCTCTTATCTAATTCATCAAGAATTTCCACAGCTGATGTCAACATCTTCGTTTTGAATGGGAAGTCTAATTTTCTCCCTAGTCCTAGAAGGATCGTCAGTAGGAAGAGAAATCAAAATCAGTCTACCACGCTTGTCATCTGGCACTGTTGTCCATTCGTCCCATAATTGGACTTCGAATTTCCACGCTTCGTAGCTAAGTTTGTCGGATCTCCACGCGGGCGGGGTCTTCATCTGCATCTTCTCCGAAGAATCGTGTGAATCGGACATTTTCGTAGCCACGCTCTGCCACCATGAAAATTTCACACGTAGGTACATCAATTGAGAGAGAATGATGTTTAGTACCAAAACAGCAGGTTTATTGATATACAAAAAAGGTCCCACCAATCTGCAAGGGAATAGAAAAAGGACGATATAATTGGATCATGTCCACGCTACTTAAGAAAGCATGCATAAAAAGAATATAAAATTGTACTTCACAAGTTCACACTGCATGGGCACGAATTTCGAGGAGTGGGCACGAAAATACTGAAAATTCTAATTCCGACCACTGAAAACCAGAGAAGCTCCACATCATTGTCATCGAATTTTGCAATTTATGAAGCGGGAGTTGTACATGAGACATGTGATAGCACATAGCCAGCGGTTCTGTCAGTCTTATATTTTTTGTTCTTCTTGATGTCTCATTCTTATTGTCTGATTTCATGATATAAAGTATCATGCATCAAACATTGAACAGGAACCATCTTATTCTCCACTGTCGAGACAGCAGCTTCTGATCACGTATCTGTGGCGGAGCTCTTTCTATGGACAATGCGTTTTTCGGCACCATTGCATCACGTCTTGAGCCGATTTTACGAAACTTTAAATCGGTTGCACTTCTTGACCCCTTTCTGATAGAAGGAATTGAGTTGGTAATCAGAAAAATTTGTGGATTCATGTATAGTGGCTGGTGATAAGGTTGTTGAAGGTGTTCTTAAGAGGTTTTTCGGCTTCCCTTTTATTGTATGTAATCGAGTGTCTGATAACTTCTTGAATCAGTCCACTCAGATAAGTCCAAACCGTATCATCAAAGCGTAAGAGCGTTGTAGAAGTTCCTGATGACGACATTGGTGGTCTTCCTAAAATGGATGAATTAACAGAAACTTTCCTGCTACTCGCTCTGCGATGAATCGGTAGTTTCAGCAATTGTTAACAAGAAGTGACGGTAGATGCGTTTTCTGATGTTGGGACATGTTTTTCGAGAAAAAAGTGTGCATGCATGACAATTAAGTCCAGTTGGTAACCTTATACAATTACTGTTTTTCTATTCATGCAAAGTACTCCCTACAACAGGAGAAATGTTGCTAAATTTCGTCAGATAACAGCATACTGTATAGCAGATTCTTGTCGCAGGTATTGTTTACGTCGGCGAAGTGGCCAGAATACACTTTTATTAGAGTAGTTTTCCGCCATTTGCTTCGACACCATTTATTGAAAAAGGAAGTTACTGTTGGGAATCTTTTGAAGCTAATGTCTATTAATTTCAATATTGGCATTGTTGGTACATCCGAATCCGAAGACACAACACTGCACAATTTGTATGTTCAAACTTAAACTGAATCTTCAAATGAAAATGTTGCTATTTGAAACGATGTGCATATTTTTATGCTTGTTCGTCACTACTCGTGATGAAATATTGCAGTTCATTCATCTGCACGTCCAGTGCGCGGATCAACAATGACTTCAATCACTTATTTCCATTCAGCTCCAGCGAAGCAACTTCCACTGCCGAGTGAGAGTCATGTTGGATGACTTCTCTTCCTTCTCTTCCTATGTACATTCGATTGAGGTGATGCTAAAAAACATGTGGAATATGCCTACATTTTTAACACTGATTTAAGAAAGAAAAGTTGCGCGAAGCAGAATATATAGATATGGGTGTTGCTGCAGCAACAATAATTGTAAAGTGTCTGACAAAAAAATCAAACAAGTTTTGCCCCGAATTTCGCTCGTTTCTTGTTGCCCTGATTTCGAAGATTTTGCAACGTCCATTGAAGTTGCCTGTAAGTTGTCATCTTGTCTTCTTGTCTGTGAAAAAGCTTGAGGCCAAAAGAACAAAAGCTTGCCGAGGATCGGCCTACTTTTTTCGCATGCGAGACACTGGATGAGCAAATGCTACAATTATCTCAGTTCTTTCGCCTCAACACTAGCTAAATAATTGGAGAATTCAAGACGATAGGTTTGGACAATGCGATTATTTCTTTCGCATTGCTCTACGCTATGTTCTACACCGTAATTACTCTATTATTCCGAACCCCAAATGTTTTGCATATATTTTTCATATCTCCGTTTCTGAACACTAAGATACTGACGATTTTCGTCATATTTGAAGCGCATGCCTTGAACGTGACTTTGCCTTCCATTTATCAGAGGTGCGTGGGAAAATATTATCATGCTTAAAGAAATTAAAGTTATCTTGACGTGACGTGACTTAACAAGCTTTCAAGCAGCCAAAATAATTATCAGAATATCATATGTCTCTAAAATTTCGAGCAGCAAAAGTATTAATTGTTTTTTAGTGCAGGTTCAGGTTCAGAGGTGGATTAAGGCAATACATAAAAAGTGTAATTCAGTGTTAAGATCTGGATGTTTGAAATTTCTTCCAAGTTGCAGTTGTATAGAACATCCGCTGTAATTTCTTGTTGTGGAAAGAGTTGGGTGAAGTTTGAACTGTATCAGAAGAAGAGTTTATATTTGAATGAAAAAATTGCATGGCTTCTAACTTGCGTTCGCATGCTCATGACCACTCCTATTCACTCCCATAATTAATATTGTACATTCTTCGCAACCTCGGAAGTACGAGACACTGTTTTAGACACCATGTGGACGATAGTTATGGTGACATCAACGTGTGAAAGTACTTGTTATACAAGTAGAAAGCGAATTTTCGTTTAAATCGAATTTTATGTGTGCTGCAATATTAGATAATGACGGTAGACATACCAAATTGGTCATAAGTAAGTAAAAAGTAGCAGAAAATAAGCAAATTAACAAAGGTTATGTAGTGCTTGTAGCAAGAGATTATGTAGACCAACTAAAAGTTCACAATTTCTAGCAGACCTATATCTTCTACATGTAATTCCGTATTAATAATGTCTGAAATAGTCTGAAATAGAAATTCATAATCGTGTCCATCGGTTTAACAAGATTCCTAAAGATTCCAAAATTGTTATTGCTTTTAGGACTACCAAAACGTCGAACTTCTTTCATAGAAAAGACAGAATGCCTGTTGCTCTCTCCTCAAATGTCATTCACAAATTTTGTTTATGAAATTAAAATGAAATTTATTTACAATTACAAAATCATCAATTACCTTCCAGAATTACATGCATGTCATGTATAGATGGACATAGACTTCAAATGATCAAAATCTAATTGGGTAGGTATGAGGAGGAGGATAGATATTTAATCAGATGTAGGCTGTCATTATCATAGATCTTGGTTTAGCAATGGTTGTAGGATTCTTATACAGACCTTTTCTTTTTCTTCTCTGTAACTTTTCCCACAGTTGGCGGGTAACTTTAAAAGCGGATGTTAAAATGTTTAATGTATTTAAAGACATTATCAATCCAGCTTTTTTGAATCTGAAACTAACAACCACATTTAAGAATTATAAAATACGGTCTTCTTTTAAACAACCACCGTCACTTTTACAACTTATTTCAAAAAGAAATCGAACTCCGTTAGATGGTGTCACAAAATGTGAAGATCCTAGATGCCAATGTTGTCCGTCGATCACAACAGGAAATTTTTTCTCGTATGAAACTAATAACACCGCCAAAACATTCCATATAAAAGCGAACATGAATTGTGCTTCTAAAGATGTAATTTATGTACTCCAGTACGTGCCGTAATTGCAAAGCATTATACGTCGGACAATCGGGAGATACACTACGTGCAAGAACTCGAACACACAGACAACAAATTAACGATGAACAATATAGAATTCTGAAAGTCAGTCACCACATCTATAACTGTTCCAGAAACTATGACCCTAAATTCGATGTGATGCCGCTTTTAAAGTTAGCCGCCAACTGTGGGAAAAGTTACAGAGAAGAAAAAGAAAAGGTCTGTATAAGAATCCTACAACCATTGCTAAACCAAGATCTATGATAATGACAGTCTACATCTGATTAAATATCTATCCTCCTCCTCATACCTACCCAATTAGATTTTGATCATTTGAAGTCTATGTCCATCTATACATGACATGCATGCAATTCTGGAAGCTAATTGATGATTTTGTAATGTAAATAAATTTCATTTAGCCCTTGAGAAGCCTAGACATAGGCAGAAACCGGTCAGGCAAACAATTTGGGGTTTTTTTTGGTTTACTTCTAAGTGTCGTAATTATTATCGTATATATATATATATTTCAAAGAAAGATCGCCCAGGGTAATATTTTTCAAAACCATCGTACTCAGCAGTGAGATTTTATTCCGGACATGTTTCGATATTTGAGGTCATGCCATCATCAGCGTTACAATCAAATGTTAAAAGCAGATACGAAATGGCTTATATACAAAAATGAAAAACTATGGTGAAATTTACAAATGAAGTCTGATTGGGTGATGAGATCCACTCCTCTCGTTAGCAAGTATGTCAAAGTTGCTTTTTCAAAAGCGATGAAAGTGAAATGAAATGATGTGAAATGCGATCAAAGTCTTATGACTCGATCTTTGAAATTCTTTTGCAAAAACAATTTCACCTTTTTTCCAATATGCGGTGGCGCACCATCTTGAATACTGTCCGATAGAAATTACCATAGATATTTCAGGCGTTGATCAATGAAGAACATCACTACCATCACTCGATTGGATAACAATGCAATCATTATTATTACAGAATCTATCGAAAAACAGTGATAACTTTGCCGCAATGAAAAAAAGAAAAAGAAACCATTTAAGCAGCCGGACTTTCGACAGTGTTACATTGGTGCGACCACTAGGCATTTGCAAACTAGAATTAACGAACATATCAAAGGTCGTCCCCTGCCAACAGAAATCACCTTGCATAATCATGTGAACGATAATTCAGCTTTCTCTGTAATTGCCCGAACGAATAATACTCGCATCGCAGAATCTGTACTCATTGCCGCTACTGACAGGTCTTTATTGTTAAATAGCAACACTACGTTAGTGCCATTGTTTTTAAGTTTGTAACTTCTTAGCTTTCTATTGGACAAAATGTCTTTTTCATAACTGATTGATTTTAACATGTGTTCCTTATATATATATATATATATATATATATATATATATATATATATATATATATATATTTCATGTAAAAGAAAAAGCACAGCTTTCCGGACTAGTTTCGATGTTTTTTATCACATCATCTTCAGCGGTAAAAAGAGTTACAAACATCTGTACACATCATTTACATACTTGCTATCTACAATTCATTTTCAACATTAACACAACTAAAACACGTTAAAATACGTCATTAATTGCATGTCACATGCCACTGACGTCATGCATGTCACTTCGTCACCTTTCATGTAATTTCATAAATCTAGAGACAATTGATATGAACCATTTCGTTCATTCGAGAGGCAATCTTTGTTTTGATTCATGATTATAGTTTCAAGAATGAATGGAATTTTGTAACGACCTAGAATTCTAAAGTTTTCATATTTCGGTGCATGTTCATGCATCGAAACTTCAGTGGGAGTTGGGTAGCCTCTGAGATGCTCGCTAATACGGGTATTTAAATGTCTTTTGGATGCGCCAATATACCGCATCGAACAGCGGTCACAACTGTATTGGTAAACAATGTTGGCTTTCAATCCATCAGAAATACTATCTTTATTTTGAAAAAAGTTTTGAAGTTTGAAAGTTTTGTACGCGGGTCTGATCTCTGTATTTGAGAGACTTTGGTTGATGTTGTGAATTCTGTTATTTAATTCTTTGACGCCCTCTCGAATGAACGGAACTGGCCAATAAATAATATTTTTGCTTCTGTCTTTGTCAGGGATCTCTTGTTGCACGACTGTCCTCTTTTTATCAATTTCTTTCTTTATCTGATTTATTTTTTCATCAGGGAAACCATTACTTATGAAAATATCAGAAATCTTTTTAGATGCAGACTGAAAAAGAGTCTCATCAGAACAGATTTTAGAAGCGCGAAACAATAAAGACCGAATGGCAGACAATTTGTATTTGTCTGGAGCATAGGCAAAGTATGGAGTATAAACTCCTGTATTGGTCGATTTTATGTGAAAATCTATCTTGAAATTTTTTGATTGGAGAGTCACTTCGGTATCCAAAAATGTGATACAATTATTAATACTCTCTTCCATGGTAAATTGGATGTTATCATCCAAACTATTGACAAAGTTCAAAAAGCTTTTGGCTTCATTACTGTTGCGAAAAATGACAAAACAATCGTCAACAAATCGACGATAGAAGAATGGCAATGTGCCGTCGTACTTACAAAAATTGCTTTCGATCATATCTAGAGCGAAGGCAGCCATGGTAGGGCCAAGGTTTGAACCCATGGCCATACCGTCCACCTGATGAAAAAGATCATTATTAAAACTAAATAAGACATTCGTGCAAGCCAGATCTAACAAAGCTGTTAAAGCATGTTTTGAAATAGGAAAATTGTCGAAGTCAATCAGCGAGGCAATGTGTTTAATCGTTCTTTTCACAGGAATGCTTGTGAAAAGGTTCTTAACATCTAAACTGAACAGCTGAAAGTTCTCATCAGGCAAGTAAAGACATTTCAGGCTGTCAACAAATTGAAAAGTATCCTTGAGATTGTATTTCATAGGAATGAATTTTTTTAAAATATTATCAAGCCAAAGAGCGAGATTAGATGTGTAGGAATTACACATACTCATAATAGGCCGGTATGGCGGATCTTCAGCATTTTTGTGGACTTTGGGAAGACCATAGAGACGAGCAGGCTGAGATCCACACGCCCGAATGTTTTGAAAAATATCATCATTTATCAATTTTTTGGACTTCAAATCTTGAAGTTTCCTATTGAATCGGTCTTCTTCCAAAATGAATGGTTCTTTTTTTGAACGTTTGTCAGGTTTATATTTTTTGAAACGACTTTGATCACTCAATATGCTTTGGAGCTTCTCCACATACGAGATTCTGTCATGGATCACTATGCCGTTGCCTTTGTCAAATTTGGATACCACAATATCCTTATTTTTGGCAAGTTTGGATAGAGACTTCATTTTAGATTTCCAATTATTGGATATTCTGTGTTTGTTGAAGTAACTTTTGAAAGCGTTTCTTATTTTGATTATCAGATCATTGTTGGTGGCTGCACCATCGAAATGCTTGAGTTTAGAGACCAAATTTTTCGGCCTCAGCTTTTTGTTCATTAATCTTAATTTTGGGTTGAGGAAAACACATCGAAAAACCTAGAGCAAGAACTTCTTTTTCATTATCAGTCAAAGGAACTGACGAAATATTGAGAACAGAGTAATTGATTTTTTTGTCTTGAGATGAGACAACTGGTTTTTGAGTAGATTCAAGATTTCTAAGTTTTTTCAAATGCACTGATTGAACAATTAATTTAGTTTTGGCATTTTTGTGCTCGGTGATTGACTTCACAATTTTTAGCTGAGTCTCACTAAGAGAATCATAAAGTTTTGTCACTTCAGATGATTTTGATTTTAAGTCTTTCTTTGTCTCACCGATTTGCTTCCGCAAAGCTGATTCCTGTGATTTCCGAATTCCTTGTTTTGAGGACTTGAGAAGATTCGGAATTCTCATACTGAGAAACTTCGGGATCAGGTGACGATCTTTGCATGATTGAAGGAAATGTAGTCGAAGCTCAGCGCGGATTTGTTTATCAGCGACTTTCACTCCTTGTTTGACCACTTGTTGGGTATCTGGGTTCAAGGCCGGTTGGATTATATTACAGCAAAGTGTTCCCAGTCTTTTCATATTTCATGTAAAAGAAAAAGCACAGCTTTCCGGACTAGTTTCGATGTTTTTTATCACATCATCTTCAGCGGTAAAAAGAGTTACAAACATCTGTACACATCATTTACATACTTGCTATCTACAATTCATTTTCAACATTAACACAACTAAAACACGTTTAGTGTTTTAGTTGTGTTAATGTTGAAAATGAATTGTAGATAGCAAGTATGTAAATGATGTGTACAGATGTTTGTAACTCTTTTTACCGCTGAAGATGATGTGATAAAAAACATCGAAACTAGTCCGGAAAGCTGTGCTTTTTCTTTTACATGAAATATGAAAAGACTGGGAACACTTTGCTGTAATATATATATATATATATATATATATATATATATATATATATATATATATATATATATATATATATATATATATATATACCACTGATGAAGAAGACATTGTCTTCGAAATTGCAATTTGGTAAATACTGTAAAATGATAGAATGAAGCGAACTTCTCTCATATCCAACTGTAACTGACCAAAATGTGGAATGGAATTCCTTTATGGATTACATGAATTGAATGAATCTGATCCACGATGCCATTGATTTGTTATGAAATTGTGAAAACATGCACAATTTCAAAATGTAAGAAAGTACAAGTTCACGGTCAACAGAAATCTGCATAAAACATACTAGGTAGGTCTACACGTTGATAATATTCGGAAAAACAAAAGTAAGCACATTTTAGAAATTAGAATTTAAAATTGATATAATGTAAAATCGAATAGCCGATGAAATGTTCAATCAAGGAAACTCCTATGAACTGATAAATGAGAAGAACTTCTGTGAGCACTATAACAAAAACACGAAAAGTTCTGGTAGCACAGCTGTGCGAAGCACTAGATGAGGCTAGACGGGCATAATAATAGAATATTAAAGACCAGTTGGAAGCGTGAAAGTTGTCCCATATTCTACGCGTTTGTAAACAAGAGATGTGATTCTCTGGATCAGTTAAATCTTACAATAGAGTAGATTTTCACAGTTTGTAGCGGCCAACTAAAATATAATTTCCAGCATTCTCCCTTACATTTGTTGGAAAAATCTGCTGAAATTTTTTCGCAGTAGTCGGAACACGAATATATAGAATGTTTTACTCTAGAAATATTGTAGACACGTTTTGGAAATATCTAGGATCATCACCTTCAAAAGGTATTTTATGAAAATTTGTTATATGATAAATGAAGTCTTCATTTGGCATTTAAAAGTTTTCAGCTTATCTAAAGTAGAGTCAATTTCCCACCGTTCGAAAGCAATTAATTATGAGCAATAACTGCGATGACCTTTCGACCCAAGAAAATCAATGAATGTCGGAGTTCTTTGCCTGAATCCATAAACTAAAGTATGTCTATTAATCACAAGTTGAAGACGAAACATATGCTTCAATTTTGTTTTTTTGTGTGCGTGTCCATTTTTTCAAGGACAAGTTCCTTTTAAAAATGTCAGTTAATTTGGAATCGGATCGTTACTTAGCTAATAGAGTCGTGTTGTTCGGTTAACTTTGCACATAATTTTTTGGTAAACTGGGTGATATATATATATATATACACACTCAAGGAAAAAATAAAGTACCCGGTGTAAAAAGTTATGTTAACAGTGACAAATTTATCATTTCAGTCATTTTTTTATACTCGTTGGTGTGAAATATGAACTTTAGAAGTTAAATCAATAGTCAAACCATTAGGCCTCAACCACACAGCGAGGAGCTTTTCCAAGCGTTTTGCAGCAAATACAAAGTCATCATTGCAGCATTTGTAGACTTCCATAATCCACGCAAAGCAAACTAGAGCGATTGATAGCTTGTGGACATGCGGTTACTCGAGACGCTTGGGACGCTCGTGTTTGCTTTGCTTTCAGTGTTGAGGCCTAATGCTATGATTCCATTCATTGTTCTTTCATGCATACCGAGCTGTACTCTGTTCAATCCGCTAGCTACATACACCACAATCATTGACAGTATCGTAGCATTAGCAAATTAGTCATGGCGACACGTGGATGTGATTTGACTGAATTCCAGAGAGGTCAAATCTACGCCTTAAAGTTTCATGCGAATTTTTCAAGACCTAAAATTGCTGAGTGCCTCGAGATATCAGAGAACACAGTCAGAAAGTACCTACAGAGGCTATCAGCTGGTGGAGATGCTAAAGCAACCAATCGAGCTTCTTGTGGCCGTAGGAAAAGTACAACTGAAGAAGATGACGAGGAAATTTTAACTTTCTCTTCGAACCATCCTTTTTGCTCTGCCAGAGTAATTAAGCAAAACTTAAATCTAGAATGCACCAGAAGGACCGTAACAAATCGATTGCTGAGCGGTGGTTTCAAGGCATTTACACCAGCTAGAAAGACAGCCTTGACAGCAGATCATGAACATCGCAGATTGGAATGGGCTACAGAAAAGTCATCGTGGACTTTGACGAGGTGGAAGAAAGTGGTGTTTTCTGACGAATCGAAATTCTGCTTGGGTCAGTCACGAGTACAGTATATCCGTTGATCGATGGGAGATCGGTACACGGATCGCTACGTCTGCCGTACTCCGAACAGATCTGTCGCGCATGTAATGGTGTGGGGTGCATTCTCAAGTAATGGACATACGAGCCTGGTGAGAATTCAAGAGAGATTGGATGCCCAAAAGTACATCGACATCCTTGAAGGTAATCTTCTTCCAGTATGGAATACAATCACTCAAGCAGGTGGCATCTTCCAGCAAGACAATGCACCGATACATTCGGCGAACCGGACGAAACTGTTCCTTCAACACAATGGAATCCCTACCTTAGACTGTGCTGCATTTAGTCCCGACATGAATCCCATCGAACACGTGTGGGCACAGATGGAACTGAAACTCCAAAGAGAATATGAGGACCCAGAAGACAGTGACCAACTCTTTGCTACGCTTGATGTCATTTGGAATGAACTGATGGATGATGTCAATTATCTAGCTTCTCTTATCAGTTCAATGCGTGATCGCGTAGAAGCAGTACTGGATGCTGAAGGTGATTTTACGAGATTTTGACTGTTTTCTATGTACTAGTACGCCTTTCGTGACTTTATACGCGTATTGATATTGTTTCTGTGATCGACTCTGAAGCACAAGTAGTGCATATTGTCTTGTTGTTTTCGAAATAGAGTTAAATGTCTAACCGGGTACTTTATTTTTTCCTTGAGTGTATATATATATATATATATATATATATATATATATATATATACAGTAGCATTCGCATATATCGGCTTCGGCTATATCGGCGCTTCGTCTATATCGGCGGTTTCTTTTTGTCCCGGCAGAATTTCCTATCTTTTCCATATAATCGAGTTCGCTTATATCGGCTTCGGCTATATCGGCGATTCGCCTATATCGGCGCATTTTCGCTGTCCCTGACAGAAAAAATTCGTTTATAACGGCGGATTTCCTGGAAATCCTCAAGCGATGTGTTTTGCCTAGAAGAGTCATTAGAATGACAGTGTATGTGGACGCGGATGGCTGTAGATTCTGTTAGGACTATCCGAGTCTAACTATTCTAGTGGCATGTGAAAATTTAGATCTTCTACAATTCATCTCTATCATGTTTGGGGGTTTGATCAAAATTGTAGAATCTAGCAGCCGAGGAAAGATAAGTAGGCTTGCCACTGTATCTCACTGATAATTCTC
This sequence comes from Prostheceraeus crozeri, assembly GCA_907163375.1. Classification (NCBI taxonomy): domain Eukaryota; kingdom Metazoa; phylum Platyhelminthes; order Polycladida; family Euryleptidae; genus Prostheceraeus; species Prostheceraeus crozeri. The sequence goes on from CAJQUW010004462.1 coordinate 295,867, forward strand.
ACATAATTAGTCTTTCATTCGACGTGATGATTGCATTGTTAACGCCTTCACCTACGATGCTATTGTCAGACCTGACTTAGTGACTGTTGCGTCATCAAAGGAGCACAAGCTACCGTCGAAAACATTGTTGAGTTCGATGCATGTCCTCTCTCTAGACAGAAAGCGGTTAGCCACCCCATCCATCTCTATGGTTTCGCTTGCACGTGACTCTTAGCAGCATCTTGATTGACTTAGATTGTCTTGATTTATGCATACTCTTCTTTGTTTTGTGCTTCATATAGCAGGTAAGCATGTAGGTATGAAGAAGCTTCAATCTTCTTGATTCAAAAAGCATACTCAGTTTTTGACAAACATAGTGATATCCGGTTTGCGATACTTACGTTGCAAGCATCAGTTCAGAAAGGCACAATTTTTAGATACTATCTATTGATTACATAGACACAATTACATGTACATGTACTGTACATGTTGGACAATAAGTCAATATGTACATGTATTCAAGTATAGCAACGCAATAATTCATGAGTCAATACACGTATATACATTGTATGATGCATGGCATGATCTCAGAGCTCGTGTAGATTTCACAAAACTTCAAAATTCAGGGAGTTCACATATATCGGCGGTTCGCGTATATCGGCGGTTTTCGTCTGTCCCTTGAGGCGCCGATATATGCGAATTCTACTGTATGTATATGTATATATGTATGTATATGTATATGTATATATATATATATAGGAATATATATACAGGCTGTCCCAGATGTCTCCACGAATTTCATTTTTATTTTACAAGAAAACTAATAATGATGCAGACATGAATCAAGTTTTATTTTGAAAACAGACATTGGAGATTTGTTTGATATATGCCCGGCTGCTTAAATTGCTTATTTTTCTTTTTTTCATTGCGGCAAAGTTATCGCTGTTTTTCGATAGATTCTGTAATAATAATGATTGCATTGTTATCCAATCGAGTGATGCGAGTGATGTTCTTCATTGATCAACGCCTGAAATATCTATGGTAATTTCTATCACACAACATTTGAAAGTTGTTTTCTACTTATTAGCTTATTATTCAGCTGTCGAGTCATTGTCCGATATCTTCATTTTGAAAAATCTCGACAAAATTTTCAAATGACTGTTTCTTCTACTGGATTCACTCTGGTTCTTACTGTGCTCTGACGAGATGGATAACTCTGTACGCGCTCGCATTATTCGACTGTATTACTCATCTGGTTACTCTCCAACTGCTACCTTGTGTGCGTATAAGAAGGAAACTGGTGAACGGCATCCTCCCTGTACTGAAGGCGGAAATCTCGTCAAGAACTTTGAAACTTCTTCGACAATTCAAGACCTCCCCAAATTAGGGCGACATTCATTAAGTGGTGATCGTGCTTTGACTGTTTCTGGAGCAGTGGAAGAACTTAGATCAAAGAACAATTTTGGAATCTGCTCTGTGCGCGAGGTTGCTGAAGCATCCGAGATTTCCAAAAGCTCTGTGCACAGAATAATGTGAAACGATTTGCATTTGAAACCTTACCGTCCTCAATTTGTTCAAGAACCGTTTCCAGCTGATTTTCAGAAGCGCTTGGAATTTGTCGACTTAATGATCGAAAAGTTCGGAAGTGACTTTAGTGACATTCTGTTTACAGATGAAGCTCATTTTCATCTTTCTGGAGAAACGTCTTCGTTGACTGGTGCTGTTTGGTATGATACCAATCCTCAAATTCGCATACCCAAACCTTTACACAGTTCAAGGTTGACGGTTTGGGTAGGTCTCAACAGACGATATGTTATACCGCCTTATTCCTTCGATGGAAGTGTCACTTCTGCTTCGTATCTTGAAATGTTGGAGTCTCACTGCATTCCCTTCTTGAAATCAAAAAGAATTGTCTCGGACAGTATTCAAGATGGTGCGCCACCGCATATTGGAAAAAAGGTGAAATTGTTTTTGCAAAAGAATTTCAAAGATCGAGTCATAAGACTTTGATCGCATTTCACATCATTTCATTTCACTTTCATCGCTTTTGAAAAAGCAACTTTGACATACTTGCTAACGAGAGGAGTGGATCTCATCACCCAATCAGACTTCATTTGTAAATTTCACCATAGTTTTTCATTTTTGTATATAAGCCATTTCGTATCTGCTTTTAACATTTGATTGTAACGCTGATGATGGCATGACCTCAAATATCGAAACATGTCCGGAATAAAATCTCACTGCTGAGTACGATGGTTTTGAAAAATATTACCCTGGGCGATCTTTCTTTGAAATATATATATATATATATATATATATATATATACGATAATAATTACGACACTTAGAAGTAAACCAAAAAAACCCCCAAATTGTTTGCTTGACCGGTTTCTGCCTATGTCTAGGCTTCTCAAGGGCTAAATGAAATTTATTTACATTACAAAATCATCAATTAGCTTCCAGAATTGCATGCATGTCATGTATAGATGGACATAGACTTCAAATGATCAAAATCTAATTGGGTAGGTACATAGAAATAGATTGTTTATCTGAAGTTGACTAGAATGGAAATTGACTCAAGGTCGCGGCACATCCGGGGGAACTAAGTTGGGGCATGAATGACCAATGAATAGCTTTGATTTACACATGTGACTGATTCTAACCCAATGATACAGCCGTTGACAGGTGTATCTAAGTGAAAATGCTTGCGATTTATGTGCCACTATTGTGTATTGCATGAAGCTTAACCTCCGTTCTAGAGGTTTTATTGTTGTCGATTTCTATGGGTAGGTATGAGGAGGAGGATAGATATTTAATCAGATGTAGGCTGTCATTATCATAGATCTTGGTTTAGCAATGGTTGTAATATTATTACACTGACTTCGATGTATTACACTGTCAGAATCTACGAATATGATGCTATGGTATTCTCCTCGCCTTCGGCTGAGTAGATTTGAGCTGTGTGATACATAGAAGTCAGTGTAATAATACTATGTGTTCGCTGAATGATATCTCATGACTCCATGGATATATTTCATATTTGAATTCATGAATTTTGAAACAGCTTAATTATCTAAGCAAGCATTCCTTTCTTCACTTTTGACTAATCAATGACATAGGAATGACGTCGAGATTTGTAAACATGTCAGAGGAAGAAGTTAATTCTGATATCGATAATAGAATACCAAAAAGTACTTGGAATAAGATGAGATGGGCATTCAAGCTATTTGTCACCTGGCATGACCACTGGAAAATAAGAATTGACGATAATGTTTTGAAAGTATATAAAAATGTGAAAGAATTTACACCAAACGATCTCAATCACTGTTTGAAGTACTTCTTCGCTGAGGTCAGAAAGGTTGATGGAGATATGTATCCTCCAGAATCGTTGAAAGGCATTGGTGCGATGCTACAGCTATATTTCAATACAGAAATGAAATGGAAAATTTCTATTTTTACGGACATTGATTTCAAAAGTCCTCGTGATTCCCTTGATGCTCAGATGAAAAAATCAGCTCAACGCGGTAACGTAAAACCAAAGAAAAGAGCATTGCCAATTGATCTAGAACAAGAGAACGAATTGTGGGAAAATGGTAGTTTTGGAATTTCAAATCCAGATCAGCTAATCCACACACTTATTTATCATTTGGGAGTTCATTTGAGCCTTAGAGCGGCTAAAGAACATCATGATATGGAATTTGGAGACGAATCTCAATTAATTCTTTGTAAAGACAGTGATGATAAAGAATATTTGAAATACGTTGAAAGAATGTAAAAAAACAAGCGTTATGGATTAAAATGTGCCAGAATGGACCCCAAAGAGACTCGAGTTTATCAGAACACGGACAACCCAGATCGATGTGTGATCAAATTATATAAAGAGTACATTCGACATAGACCAGATGGTGCGTGCAAAGCATTTTATCTGACGCCCTTACAGAAACATCAAATAAAAGGAGCTGTTTGGTACAAACGCTGCCCAATGGGGATTCATAAAATTGAAAATACCACTAAAACGTTGATGAAAAATATTGCAAAAGACGGCGAATTCTTTACGAACACTTCTTTACGACGCACTGCTAAGACTCGACTTGTACAAGGCGGCATATCCAAGGAGGTTGCAGCACTCAAAACAGGTCGAATCAATGAAAAAGCAGATAGTGCCTACATTCATGCCGAGGTATTCGAGAAAGATATGTCGAAAGTGCTGTATGGATCATATGAAGCTACAACAAACAATGTTGTATCTACAAACAACACAAACACACGAGAAAACAAGTCTATCAATTTTTATGGATGTACTTTTAACAATTGCACTTTATGATGTGTTACTCTATTATTTGTATTGGGTTGGAAACTAAGCTCAGACTCATCTCGTAATTATTAATAATTTATTAGTTATCTGTAAGAGTGTATTAGTGGTTTAGAAGTCTAAGACAATTCCGTCTTCAATTTTTTGAATCTGGCACATCTTCTAGCTCTCATGGAGCATTTAAGAGCTAATTCTTTTCGCTTCGGTGAGTCAGAACTTAGTTTTCAATCATAGTACTGTTTCAATCGTTAAAGTGTGTTATAACACATTACAGGTAATCTACTCCCAGGTAATCTACTGCAGTAGATTACCTGAGAAAGATATTGCAGTTCAACATACACATGTTGAATATGGATATCTAAGCGTATTTTACTCAATTATAATCGACCGCCTAATTGCATTAGGGGCATAGCACATGAGGCGAATACGTAGGATTCTTATACAGACCTTTTCTTTTTCTTCTCTGTAACTTTTCCCACAGTTGGCGGCTAACTTTAAAAGCGGCATCACATCGAATTTAGGGTCATAGTTTCTGGAACAGTTATAGATGTGGTGACTGACTTTCAGAATTCTATATTGTTCATCGTTAATTTGTTGTCTGTGTGTTCGAGTTCTTGCACGTAGTGTATCTCCCGATTGTCCGACGTATAATGCTTTGCAATTACGGCACGTACTGGAGTACATAAATTACATCTTTAGAAGCACAATTCATGTTCGCTTTTATATGGAATGTTTTGGCGGTGTTGTTAGTTTCATACGAGAAAAAATTTCCTGTTATGATCGACGGACAGCATTGGCATCTAGGATCTTCACATTTTGTGACACCATCTAACGGAGTTCGATTTCTTTTTGAAATAAGTTGTAAAAGTGACGGTGGTTGTTTAAAAGAAGACCGTATTTTATAATTCTTAAATGTGGTTGTTAGTTTCAGATTCGAAAAAGCTGGATTGATAATGTCTTTAAATACATTAAACATTTTAACATCCGCTTTTAAAGTTACCCGCCAACTGTGGGAAAAGTTACAGAGAAGAAAAAGAAAAGGTCTGTATAAGAATCCTACAACCATTGCTAAACCAAGATCTATGATAATGACAGCCTACATCTGATTAAATATCTATCCTCCTCCTCATACCTACCCAATTAGATTTTGATCATTTGAAGTCTATGTCCATCTATACATGACATGCATGCAATTCTGGAAGGTAATTGATGATTTTGTAATGTAAATAAATTTCATTTAGCCCTTGAGAAGCCTAGACATAGGCAGAAACCAGTCGGGCAAACAATTTGGGTTTTTTTTGGTTTACTTTTAAGTGTCGTAATTATTATCGTATATATTTTACCATTTTTGAACCGTTTTCATATTTATATATATATATATGATGCCGAAGATTTTAGTGGATTATATTGTGGTTATAAAGTGCTGCTACTATCCGGTTTGTAGATTTGCACATTCCCTCTGGGTCATTCCAAACCAAATCACCAAGTCGGTGTGGCAACTATTTTTAGAATTCAATCAAATTTTTTTTACAGATTATCCCACCACTGGAGATGTCTAATCTGGAGTAATTCTGTCCAAAAAAATTTTTTTAGATTTTTTACGACATTTTGAAAATTGTTCAAAAATGGTATAGGCCGAAATATCTCGTAAGTCGAATGTGCTCTAACTTTTTTCTGCTTCGTAGGAAGTAAACTATTTTTGGAATATCAATACAGATAACATAGCTGAATCTAAATATGAAGTTTGATCAATTTCCTCATCTGCAGACCATAGCTATGAATTTTTGAAAATAGGTGGAAATTTGCTATTTTTAGACATTTTGAATTCTTTTCAGTGTTTTCTGTATGTGCAGAAACAGTTCAAACTTCTGGTAGTTATAGATATCTACCTAATCTAGTAGTAATTACATTCTTAGCCATTTCTAGTCATGCAGAACAGAAATAGGTAGATTCAAACTTTTGAAAAAACGCTAAACATACTACTTTCAAGGTACTACTTACGAATTCTGCAAAATCAAAAAAATCCAAAAGTAATAAAATCTGAAACTTCAGAGTATGTATGATACATAGGATGAAACTTATTGATTTCCGTCAAGGTAATAACAGTTTTTGGACTATCCTTTTTACACTATACTACTATTTTACATATTTTGAAATATTGTATTTGAATTATGCACGTAGCATTTTCCTGCATGCCTGAAAACCTTTGAAATTCATTCCTCTTATATTATGGCCAAAAAACTCAATATCATAGGATTTTCACAGATTTCTGCGACAACAGAAATGATGTACGCAGATTGTTTTGAATCATCATGTACGGTATACGGTATAATGTACCGTATTATACGTTGTGTTTATTTGCTTGTGCGTGTGTAGGCGCATTCATTGCATAACAACCGTTTATACTCAATACAAGTAAGGCAACGCTGTTAAGCAACGCGATAGGATAAAAGAAGCTCACTCAACATAATTCGGTCATGGTCTATTTTTAGCATCCTGGGAATCCCCAGGAGGAAAATAGATTTGATCTGTTATTGGATGCTCGTTTTCTACTTCTGCAAACAAAATCGAAACATTTTATACGGATCCTTTTCAACGGAAGGTGAGTGGAAGAACATTTGTGTTGCTTAGTTGGTAATTGATTTTTAAATCTGTTCATTCTTTTCGAGCTCTACGAGGCCATGTAGCTCATCACTGATAACTACTCAAGGACTAGCTAGCTGTTATGGATAGGGGTTTATTCTATTACGGATATTTGAGTATGAAATATTCAATTTCATCTCTGAAAGAAAAATAGATCGAATTTTGAATACCCATTGCATCCTCATATATATGTAGGCCTACACGTGTCCTTGTAAATGAACAGTGATCTTGCGTATTTAGAATGTGATTCATAAGCGATTTAAGATACGATTACTTCTTGCCTATCGACCTTAAAACCATACTGTTTTTTCGCTCTGAGTATTAGCACAGTAAAATTTCTTGATACTTACCAGCAGTTACATGTAACTTATTGGTACTGTTAATGCTAATAATTTACTGCAAATTTACTACAATGCCCACTAGGGATTACGAAAAACGAATTTAGAGTAACCCTAATTTAATTAGTAATTAGATGACAATTTTAAGCAGCTGCAGCTGAGGTATCGCTGTGACGTAAGGTATCACGTGATTCAAGCAGTATTAGACACGAGTATAGTAAAGGTATTGTGTATCATTTGATATAAAGTTCATGTAACTGTGAGTTGATGGTACACAGTCAGGGATTGTAAAAAATTAATTGGTTAAAAATTAATTGATTGATACATTTCCAATTAAAATTAATTGATTGAAAGAAAACTAATTGATTTTTTATCTACCAATCAATTATTTACAATCCCTGTACACAGTATATAGAGTATGTAATCAATACTTGTATGCGTATAGTATACAATCATTAATTATATTTTTCTAACTCTGTGTAGTATTTGGACGGGAGTCTGTTTCATGATAAAATAAATTAGTAGTTCATAATACTTGGCATCTGAAAGACTATTTTGAGTTCATAGCAGGGCTGCGGACTTTACAAAGTTCAACCGAGTCCGAGTCCACAGACATACATACTCAAATATCCGTAATAGAATAAACCCCTATCCATAACAGCTAGCTAGTCCTTGAGTAGTTATCAGTGATGAGCTACATGGCCTCGTAGAGCTCGAAAAGAATGAACAGATTTAAAAATCAATTACCAACTAAGCAACACAAATGTTCTTCCACTCACCTTCCGTTGAAAAGGATCCGTATAAAATGTTTCGATTTTGTTTGCAGAAGTAGAAAACGAGCATCCAATAACAGATCAAATCTATTTTCCTCCTGGGGATTCCCAGGATGCTAAAAATAGACCATGACCGAATTATGTTGAGTGAGCTTCTTTTATCCTATCGCGTTGCTTAACAGCGTTGCCTTACTTGTATTGAGTATAAACGGTTGTTATGCAATGAATGCGCCTACACACGCACAAGCAAATAAACACAACGTATAATACGGTACATTATACCGTATACCGTACATGATGATTCAAAACAATCTGCGTACATCATTTCTGTTGTCGCAGAAATCTGTGAAAATCCTATGATATTGAGTTTTTTGGCCATAATATAAGAGGAATGAATTTCAAAGGTTTTCAGGCATGCAGGAAAATGCTACGTGCATAATTCAAATACAATATTTCAAAATATGTAAAATAGTAGTATAGTGTAAAAAGGATAGTCCAAAAACTGTTATTACCTTGACGGAAATCAATAAGTTTCATCCTATGTATCATACATACTCTGAAGTTTCAGATTTTATTACGTTTGGATTTTTTTGATTTTGCAGAATTCGTAAGTAGTACCTTGAAAGTAGTATGTTTAGCGTTTTTTCAAAAGTTTGAATCTACCTATTTCTGTTCTGCATGACTAGAAATGGCTAAGAATGTAATTACTACTAGATTAGGTAGATATCTATAACTACCAGAAGTTTGAACTGTTTCTGCACATACAGAAAACACTGAAAAGAATTCAAAATGTCTAAAAATAGCAAATTTCCACCTATTTTCAAAAATTCATAGCTATGGTCTGCAGATGAGGAAATTGATCAAACTTCATATTTAGATTCAGCTATGTTATCTGTATTGATATTCCAAAAATAGTTTACTTCCTACGAAGCAGAAAAAAGTTAGAGCACATTCGACTTACGAGATATTTCGGCCTATACCATTTTTGAACAATTTTCAAAATGTCGTAAAAAATCTAAAATAATTTTTTTAGACAGAATTACTCCAGATTAGACATCTCCAGTGGTGGGATAATCTGTAAAAAAATTTGATTGAATTCTAAAAATAGTTGCCACAAAATTTGCAAAAATCTGGTGATTTGGTTTGGAATGACCCCTCTGTAAATGCATTAACGTAAGTTCGTCCATATTGTTGACATAATAAACCAAAAATTTATGTACCCTAATTATCTGATGACGAAATTAATTTTTACCCGATATCGAAAACACTGACATTTAGTTATTCAGTATATTTACTCAAACCCCAATCTGATATTGTTTTCATATGCAATTCATCTGACATTTATTTCACTTCTTTAATTTTGACATAACCTTGTGTTGATTGCGTTAAGGTTAAATCAATTTGACCGAAGCGTTTCGTCAAACAAATTCTTGACATTCTGGAAAATCGTGTTGGTGATTCGTCGTTTATCAATGATCTATTGAATGTCAGACTTAAGTCAATGCATGCACGTGGGCTATACATACTCATCTCGTACGTTGTGTTTCGAAAGCAAAGTTAAGCCCATCAAATATCACAAATTGGACCAATTATTTTGAAGAAATATTTTAGATTTAGTCCTTTTGATCTAGAGGGGTTATTTTATAATTGAGTCGTGACATAAACGTTTTAGAGTGATAAAGGTTATGCGACCGCAAATCATTGTTAACTATTGAGTTGCGTGTTCAGCGTATTAGGTTTTAAGTTACTCGATTAATTTTTCTGCAACAGCCTCTGCTCTTTTATAATGCAGTCGATTTATATCGATTATCTCTGAAGTCTTCCTTAATTTTATTGATTGAATATGTTACTTTATCCGCTGTTCTAAAGTTCAGGCGATGCCTAATCGTTTCTCAGAGTTTTGTTCTTCTCAGCTCCTATTTCAGGCGACCTATAACCTGTCTCGGCGACCGCCGCAGTGTCGACACTTTATTTTTTGAGTGTTGAGTTTTTTGTAGTACCTTTTAAATTGTGGAGTTAAACAGTTGTGAAACATATTTTCTTCATTTTGAGAAACAACCGACTGACGGCCATCATCAAACGAAACAAATTTTTAATGTGAGTGTATTTTTGCGCAAAAATGCTTTTGAGCATGAGCATGAGGTTAGCATTTCTTTTTATACCAATTGGACTTGCGATGACCAACATTTCCAGGCTAACAAATGCTATCTAGTCACATCATGCCAATGCAAGTACCATATGCTACTACTGTCGAACATACGAGTGTAAGTGCTATAGATTGTGACTAAAGGTGGAATTCGAATGACACGACTGTAATGATTGAAGAAATCCAGATTTGTTTGCTCCGATTCGCCGTAGTTCCTGAGTTACAAGGCCTCAAAGTTGCCAACGTCGCTTTGTATTGGACGACAGATCTTCCCTACCAACGGTCCTTACCAAAGACTAAAATGCGTTTACATTTTTTTCTTTTGAAGCTAGCCTCACCAAGCGTTGTTCACTTATTGTTGATGTGCTTTATTTGTCCAGACAATCAATTTAACGTTTGTGATGTTTAGGACATAGATATTGACGCTCTAAGTTGGCGATTTTCTTTCCAAAAATTGTGAAATGATGGTGATAATGGTATAATCGAGAAATCTAACATTGAAAAGTTGATAAAGAATGACGGTTTAACGCATCTCTGAGAAAACTTCCTAATGATCTTGAATTACCGTATGCATGTGTGGGTGATGAAGCGTTCAAATTGTCAACCACATGATGAAGCCGTACCCAAGAAAAATTGCCAGAATTGACACTTCAAAAGTCATTTTTGATCATAATATAGGCCTGCACGTGCAATGAGAGTTTCTGAGAACTCTTTCACCCTTTTGAGTGTTTCGAATATTTCATGTAGCCACTGCTGTGAATGTCTTAGTCACAGATGCAATGATAGTGACAGCATGTTGTCTTCACAACTTGCTACTTTAAAGTCACTAAGGTAAAATCACCAACGGAGAACTTGATTTCTTTAAGAGCAAATGGTGGTTTTGGAAATTTTGAGGTCTTTGATATCAGGGAGCGCTTCACTTCTTATTTTGCAACTTCTGAGAAACTTTCATGGGAACTGAATAATGTGATGAGAGCTGATTTGGATGCTGATTCATGAGATCCAATTGAAAGATTATGCTATTTTCAGTTTTATTATAATTCCTGCATCTAAAAGATGAATTTGATGACTGACTTCTCATGTTCTTTAATGTACGTGAACATTAAACGCTATGAGCGTTGGGCACATGGATTTAGCTTCAAAGATAGACATATCAGCAGGCTTACAACTTATATCAGAATATTAGCTAGAATTGGAGAATATGCTCAAAATTGGTATTACGGAGCAAAAACAACAGATTTCGACATGATGCTTTCATTACATCAGAAATATTTCTCCATCCATTATCATGCATGTCGATATCCTTGTGCTGCAATGTTTTGCATCATAAATGCCAGGATTTGATGTACTAACTACTAATTCAAACAGCTTCGTGTCATCCATTGTCTTTCTTTTCTTGTTGCTGTGGTGAGTCATTAAGCAGTTGCGAGTCGCGACGACTATCACCAACTGACTGCCTCCGAAGCGACTGGAGTCGCGTGCTTAGAGCCGCGTTGCTACAGACACGTCGACTGTACGACTAGAGATGCGTGATTCGAAGTGGGGTCATTCGATACAATGGAAAGCAGTGGAAGTTGAGAGCCGCGCGTCTCGAGTCGTACGCCTGGAGTCGCCTCATCGCGTCATACGAATTCGACCTTGGAATAATTTTTGAAATCTTGCTGCCACATTAGACCAGTAACAACAACGGTTCAACATATCAACTTGTTACCCTAGATTCTGGCTTTGAAAGATCTGCGACAAGAACAACTTTCGCTGCATGAAACCGTCAAACTCATTGATGGCACCATGATGGAACTCAAAACTCATTAACCCGAATGCTTCACAGAAGTTGACTTGTGTTTCTAACATAAAAAATGACAGAGGAAGATGCTACGAGGAAGTTCTGGTTGGTCGCCAAGTATCTCATTGCGAATCCCCATCTGATGACTGTCCCATTCTTAAGTGCGGTGCTAAAGATTTCAGTTGCCAAGACAGCGCCTTGATCGTGATAGTATCGCGTCAAGTTTAATGATCGGTCAGTGTGGATGCGGCATCAAATCACTGAAAATCGAACTGCTCTCAAGAAGAACATTTGAAGCAAGCAACTCTCATTCAGTTTAATTAGCGCACCTCACTTAGCAACTTATATTCTTATCGCCTGCAATGGTGTACTATACTTAATTACATGTATATTCCATTTAATCTGCAATATACTTTTACATAACACCCATTAAGAGTTTTCATTTCAAAAAATTAATCCTTTTAACAGTCCTATTAGCAGACATCAAATTTGAATTTAGCTACTGTAGCGTTTGCCAATTGCACAGCCTGAGTCAATTTGTATGATTGATTTAAATGTACTCGTAGTAAAGGAAGAGCTTATTTTTTTAAATTCATGCGCGTGTAATGTGGGTCATGGTCATATGGAATTTCTAAAGATCTCTTGAACCAGTTTTCAGGCATCTGAGTTTTCGACCGTGATGGTTATACACGTGTGCGTATTTTGAAACTTCCATTGCTCAGCAAATGCTCATGTGTTAGGAAATACAAGTCTGATGACTCCTTCAGTTTTTGCGCAATATCAGTAGGGTATATGTCACTACCAAAGGTCACATTTATCGTGTAAGTTAGTTGTGAATCAATCGATATTTCTGATATTTTGAGCTTCAAATGAATGTTTTTCGGATCAGAATATCTTTTGGACGCTCATTAAAAAATGTTTTCCGAATACCGCGGGTGCGTTCAAGAAATATTATCCCAAGGACGAGAAGTTTCCGCGGGACTCACAATATCATCTCGTATTTTTCAAAATTTCTATCATTCGACGTAAATATTTCTCTGGAACACCTGTGTCCTCTACACATTATAGTAGGACCCTGCAAATCGGCAAATTTAAAGTCGAATTGAATCGAGTGAAATCTCGAAACTTCGTTGGTCCCTACAATATGCATATTTTGTTTACTGTACTAAGTAATTCAAAGATTTCTTTTCTCTTCTTCAGGATGAATGAATGGACCCGTGTGACATCTACGCTGAAAGATACCGTCAGTGCGTTCTTGATGTTGCGAATAAGTACATCACCCATTTAGAGAGAGATGAATTGCTGAATATGAAACAGCAGTTTAAAATATGGAAAAAAGAGCCAGATAAATTGAATGTCAACAATTTGTACACCCTGAGTGGATGGAGGTAAGCCACTACTTATAATGCTGTCACAGGCCTCACAGACCTGTTTTTTTGTTATTTCCATTTTTTAAGGATTTTCTCCTATTTCTTCGGTTAATATCTATTTTCGGGATTTCTCCTACTTTTTTTAGAAATCTCTCAGATCGATGAAAACCGCTGACGAAGCCCTTGAAGTGGGCGAATATATTGATGTTTTCAAATATCGACAAATTTTTAATGATGCTAATTTGGGACTTAATTGGGCAGAGTTACATACATTCGTCGATCATCCAATGGTCGACGCTTTCCTTTGGCTGATCACTTTTTTCGAAATCTTTTGAATTTTACTGAGCGGTGCAGAGTGAGAGATAAATGTTAAAGTTGTTAAGCGGCGTTTTCTTTTTCACGATCCCAAGTCTTATGAGGAATGAATTTCACTTATTTATCTGCGCAGAGCAATAGACTTGCCTTGATCATGAAATGGTCGACCTTTTCTACGGTCCTACTTTTTGGCAATAGCTTTCAGTTTACGCTATCTGAGCAGAGTGAGAGACTTGCTTTGATAGAACACTAAAAAGCCTGCGTTTTCTCTAGCTCCATATTTTTTGAGAATTTTTCCAATGCATTATTTCTACAGGAATTTCTATATTCTATTTACCGAAGACTGACCGAGGCATCAGCTCAGAAGGAACGTAGAATCATTCGCACGTGACACTCAAATAGGTGGTGCCGACTGACCGATAAGCAATATTCTGTGGTAAGAAGTCTACTAGAAGTTTAGACCATCTTTTCATTGCAATCATGGGATATTTTATGGTTTAATGGAATCAATGACCGCTCCACCGTGTCGACTTTCGACCCGACTAGTGCTTACCGTGCAGGCAATGAAGCTGATATTTCGCTGCCGTAATATACCGTCTCTTTTCTAAGCTGTGGACCAAAATTTCGGATTCCACATCTGCTTAATGATAAATTTCAGAGGAAAAGCAGATTGTCGATATACTGAGCAAACTTATCTCGATCGTTCAGTACCCGGCATTTTCATTTTCCCCTCTTCCACGTATTTTTTGAATTTTTTTCAATTAATTCTATTTTGATTCTGGGCAGTCTGAGAGACCTATCTCTGACTATTGGTAGATCCTCACATTTTCTTTTTCCCGCTCCTATTTTTGGGGATTTTCTTCTATCTGATCTACCGAGGATTGAGTTCCGCCTTGTGCTCTCGCTTTACAATGCCTCCCCGGTTCTGCATCTTCATATCCGTCAATGGAACTCTACCTCGAGCCTTTAATGACGAAGAGCGATATACAGGTTAGTTTCATTCTAGAGCACAATAATGGTCCAGTGAGTCTGCTCTGCATACACGCCATAATTTCCTATCTTAAATATGGTTTCCTAAATGTCTTAGGAAAATTTGTTTAACACAGACTGCAAATGGACATGGATGCCTCAAGAAATCAAACAAGTGTGAATGAAACAGAATGGTATTTTAATTTTCCTCAGCTATAAGACATGCGCTATTTTTTAGGCTTTTTTTGATGACGTTTATGGCATCTAAATTTACCAATTTGAGCCTATGTTAGCCCAGTTTGGTCGCAGAGACTCATCTCTTTACTATAAATGCTGCTTGAGTATTGTTTCCATCTTCTATGTAGAATTCGAAATTCGATTGCGATTAATCAAATCTCAGATCTCCTAAAGAAACTCATGACACAGCTTCTTTAGAAAATTATTGAAATCCTAATAATATTTGATTCATATTTCAATTGACTAAGAGAAAACAACAGTGCTTCAAGAAAATAGTCAATTAAAAATCAGTTAGAAAAGCAACTTCATTGCCGTCTTTTTTGGCTCATTTGATACCACGAAGTTAATACTCCTCTTTTTGCTTGCTTACTTACTTGCTGTGAGGCCAGCTATCTTTATGGTCCAAAGACCACAAATCCCGAAAGGCTGAGTGTCACGACTTCACCAATTAGCCACTTACATATCGCTTTATGTTAATCAAATGATCCATGATCATTCTTATGGTCATGTCATTTGTCATGACAAAATTATCGAAAAAAAGAAGTAGATAGGCTGAAGAAGTATGAACAACAGTAGCGCTTGCACATGATTATATTAATGAACTTCCTTTCAGTGAACAGTTGCTGCTGTGGGTAGGTATATGATGAGGATAAACTTAGATTATGTTACATATATATATATATATATATATATATATATATATATATATTTAATATATTATTATTTATTTAATAATTAACTTATATATTATTCTGTCTTGTTGGCTGTACTGCACGCACGTGGAATTGAGAAAGATTAACAATCGAAACCGGTCTTCCACAATCTATCGTTCTTACTGTCTCCTGTAGATATTAGTGGTCGTCAGGTCGGTGTGGAGATCTTTTTTAAATAGATAGCAATATCTATTTATATACATTTATATATATATATATGTATATTTATACGAGTATATATGTATAAAAATGAAAGGCGATGAAACCAAAAACACGTCTTTGCGTAACCGGTTTCTGTGGTTTATTGGTTACCACTTCATCAGACGCAAATATTTATATATATATGATTTATATAATATATAATTAATTTTATATACAAAATTTTATATACATATCAATATATATATATATATATATACTTATCTCCTGTCTCAGCTCCACTCACATGTCCTGTCTCTGCACCACATCCCCTGTCTCTGCTCCAATTTTCAAGAAATTCATATATCTAAGTCCTGTCTCTGCACCATTCACCCCTGTCTCTGCTCCACAACATACTGTCTGTGCTCCAAAACCCCATGTCTCTGCACCATATATCATGTCTCTGCACCACCAAAACGGATTCTTTTTGAAACAACGCCTGTCTCTGCACCTTTTTGTCCTGTCTCTGCACCACATGTAAACGAATTCTGTTCAGACTCACGCAACTACTTAGCATTCCGATAACGTTACCTACAGGAAAGCATTTACCATGGCAATATTATCAAATTAAATCAAATCTTCTTTTTTTAAGTAACTATAAAATGAGCGATGGAATGATAACTATCTACAAACTAAAGAAAACAAGTTTGCTGTAAGGCCGAATCAAAGAAGATCTGCATGGAACTTTTGCATTTTGATGCTTGACACTTTTTCTATCATTCCAACCACAATAGCACAATATTATAATTTTAATTATGTGATGCTTTGCCTTCGATTTCAATGTTGTTGCACATAAATACCTCTAAACTGACATCATTTCGAATGAGATATGATATGGGAATTGTTAAAAATGTACGTTTAAATACTATCTTCTGAAAGTTTGTCTTCACTAAGAAAATAGGTCGGCTGATTTATAAAAGTATGAATTGGGAATCTACATTTTATGTTGAGTTTACCAAATAACAAAGTTAATCTTTAAATATCGTCCATTCGGCAGATAGCCGCGTTGAAACATTTTCTCCGCTTTCGAGGAGGAGTATTCACTGCGAAGTTATAAGCAGATGCCTGATGCAAACCGTCGGTAGCACCTGTTCCGGCACCACCTCTTGTGGTAGCATCTCCCGTTGTATTTTACAGCAAAAATACCACCATTTATTACAGACAATGCCTCCGTGGATATTAAACCCCTCTTTGCTGTTCCTATACGTACAGATGCAGTGTAGCAGGGATCACGTAGTCAATGTTTGTATGCTTACTCCCGAAGCACTGGAGTGGAGCTTTACACTCCGATACAAATACACTGATTGCCGATGAATGGTGAATTTGAAACCTTTTTGGAATTGTAAATCCGCTGATTAACTTGCAATTAAAAAACATCCCTCTAAGTTGAGTAAAACACATTCGAATTTTAGATAAGGGCCATAGTTGCATTATTTATTCGGTCTTTTTGTAAACTAAAAATTAAAAACTTTCTTTAGCAATTCAGCTCTAACTTAACTATCACACTCATTACATTTATTTCATGAAACATGACTGATTCACAGGCTTCCCATTGGGATTGGGCCACCAAAAATTAAATAAGGTAGCACTACCAGGTCTTGTCCACGAAAGAAATGACATACAAAAATTAAGAAAAATGAGCATATGTTTCATACTAGGCCATTATGGAAGGAATTTATTCTTTATTACTGAAAGTTGCTTCAATTGATAATTAATAGGTATGTTTTGGAAGCACAATGCTAAAATAATGCAATGACATCTATAGAACACTATAGGCCTAATTTTTTCTTCAGGTCTACACCTTATTAGGAATAAGCCTAAATGAATTTGTGGTTTTGTTTTCCTCTTTTATTCCATCCTCGAAATCAAGTTTACATTCATTTGAAACTTGTGATTCAGATTATCGCACATCGTTATTTCTTTCTGATCTATTGACGTGAATGCATGCAATTGTGAAATTACCTGGACAATGAAAAAAATTCAGCAAAATTTGCAAAAGGAATGATAATTTAAAAATATGGAGGAAATAAAGGATAAGGTGGAAAAATGAGAAATGGAGAATGATTTTCGGAAAAGCGGAGAATAATGAAAATAAAGAAACTCTTGGAATCACGTTCGGATTTAGAAATAGGCATGGAAGCCTGAGATTGAATCGAAAATTCTTGGAAATTTTTCTTAGAGAAAGATTAAGTGGGAGTGAACGTAAACCTAATTTTAATTGAAGTCGTCAGTAGAGCTGTGAAATTTGATTTTGCGTATCAGAATTGTTTTGTCAAAAACGTCGCCGTCCGGACCTTTACTCTCTTGGACAAGCCCAGCAGAGACCGTACCCCACATTATTCTGAAGAAACTAAGCAACTAACAAAATTCCTCAACTGAAAGAAGCAGCAAACAGAATTCTATCAATCCCTGGATCCAGCGCGGATTTAGACAATATTTAGTGAAACTGGAATAACAATTTTCCCTTAGCGTCGACGCATATATGCCCAGACCTAGTATGAGCCCTGGTGTACCTCCAATATCAGGAACGAGTACAACATCCGTTGAAATCTCTGTTGATTTCGGGAAATGCAGACCGTACAATATCTGGGGATGCAGTGAAAAAGTTCTCGATTACGAGAACGAGTAGGCCAACTATGCATATGTACAGGTACCTACTTCGAGCAAGTTCTGTAGAGATTTTTGTAATCAATCATTTGTTTTAAAGGATTTATTGATTGATTCATGCTACCAATGTCATCCTCACTAAATAAAGAATTTATTATCATTAAGGATGCTTTAAGGTTTTTTTATACAGACCGTTTCCTAAATCGTTGCACAGCCCAAAAATTCCTGCGTGTTTTGTATAGACTATTCTCATCAAATTTAATCGCAAACTGATAACTAATTTCTAAATTGATTTACTTGGTCAGCCGAGACACTTGGTTTAGAAAACAGTGTGGTTTGCTTAAATAAATGAAGTAATGAGTGATGGTCTGTTTAGTTATTTTGAGATATCATGTTGTTGACCCTCTTATCACTCAGTCGTGTCATCATTGATGAGCTGCTCCTGTTGATGAGCAGCATTGATGAGCCGCAGGCGTCAGCATTCCTACGGCGCAAAGAAAATGTTTTTGTTTATTGTCAACTGGTGCAGACGAGACAAGTCCTCCTCTGATCTGATATTAAAAATCTTCTGATCTCAAGTGTGGGAAATGATGACTCAACCAATGACTGAGTATGGCAATGTTACAAATTTGAAGCCTGCCATTGAAAAGATGGGTACATATTCTCGGAGCTGATTAGACAAGCATCCTTTTAAATCCAAACTAGAAAAACTCCAGCATTAATGCAACAAAATATATTTTTAATAGTTGTCTGTTGTTGACCGCAGAAAACATTGCTTCATCCAACAAATAGCGCAAAATCAGGTAAAAGTATAAGCTGAATGAAATTGTGCCAAATGTTGTCGAAATTCGAAAAAATGAGAGCTGATCGAAGGCGAGATTCAGTGGTGATAATCTTAATTTTCTATAGTGTGAAACTTCGTCTGTAGGCATCGGTGAAGATAAAACTCGTGCAATCATACACATGTCAACAGAGTCACGAGTGGTGTTTCCATTACTTTCGAGTAGGCCAAATTTGAGATAGTGCTAACATTCGTGTACTTTGAGAGAACGAACAGGTAACCTATAAGTTTGGTAACATATGAAAGAACTGGAGTACAACTAGGAAACGCTTCTCTAGTTACAGAACAAATTCTACAAACGCCTGCTGATGATATACGTCCACTTGCTTGAGCTTTTCATAAATCGAAATGCGATGATACAGCAGCTGAGAAGATTATCATTACAATGTAATCTGGGAGTATAACATGCAGATCTATCATCAAATGAGCAATTTTAGAAGGCTCATCGTATTCCTTTCAAGCACATTCCCTTTAAACGCATGCAATTTCGTCTACTTTCCGTTATCACCCAAAGTTACATTTACTCGTTATTATATTTTACTAGACACGTGGCATGCAGCAATGCCAATTACATGCAACAGCAGACAAACTATACTCACACGAAGTGAACAGTGAATTTGACGAAAAATACTACAGCGAATTATGAAATAACTTCAGAAACACAATTCTTCGAAGTATGGGTTGAAAAAGTCAACTGTTTTCAATTCAACTGCTTTCATGAGAGTTCTTAGGAAATATGTTCTCTCTTAGGAATTATCTAACGACAAGGTTTCACAGTCGCAAGCAATTTTGCGTGTCTGGTCCGTTTAATGGGTAGCCAAAAGTGAATAGCAGAAAGAAGATGAGTCAACAATACCATGAAGGTCCAACATTGTACGAGCGTATGTATCAAATATTGTTTTACATACAAATCTCAAAACAGAAAACATCTTATCTATTTGCATCTACAAAATAAAATAAAGTACAAAAGCTGCGATGCATGGCTTGTGAGGACGTGTCCAGAAAACTTTCGTTGGTTAGGCAAATAAACACCGCACAAGTGTAAACGTGCGATTCAACAATTGAATATGCATATATAATTGATGTGTATATTGATATTCCTATATCTCTTATTCCATATGATGGGCTGCGACACATATCCTTAGTTAAATTTAGAACAAAACTAAAGGAACTTCTCAATTCTCTGAAATGTAGGTCTAGAAGTAGGAATGTAGGTATACACCGAGGCCTGCATGTAGGCTGGGTTATAGGCCCATGTTTTTAGACAACCAATACAATCACTGTAGAAGTATCATTGACAACATTTTTGATGCTAGGATTCTTGCCTGGATTCGGTTGGGTTAAGATCTCAGCGCAAATTCCTCTTGGGATTGTGCTGGACTACCATGTCCACCGACAACCATGCTGATTCAGCCTCTCGCTCAAATATTTGTGAAAGAATATAATGGAACACTTCATGGGAATTCATGTTTGGACCCTTTCATTGCCCTCACAACCAGAGACTCTGACCATTTCACCTCCAACTTTGCCAGACTGTTCACCATTATCTCATGAAGTGGTTGTGACTGGTTGTATTTTAGTGTCTTCTAATTCTATTCTTTCATTTAACACTGCAGCAGTAAATAGGTCGACTACATGACAGAATGAGTTGAATTTTATACTGCCATTGGAAAAGGCATCCAAAACTTGACGTGATGACATGTTCTGAACGTAAAAGGAAATACTGAGTTATGACTTTTTGCATATTTTCCTAATTGCGTACAATTGGATTTGACTCACCAGTCACGCTGCATTTCAATATTATTTTAGATAAAGCATGAGTTCTTTGTCAACTTGACACAGCAACTATTGACATTGATAGATTAGAGAATGAGCAACAGCAAGGGAAAGATATCATATAAGAGATCTGTCACTTTAGCGGATGGAAATAAAATATTTGCGAAAATTTAAATGAGTAAAACGGCTTTGTAATAAATATGTATAGAATTTAAACAAACACAGTGTAAATCTGACATCACTTCCAAAGTGCGCTTTTTTCGTTGGAAAGGAAGTGAAACAGCAAGCTACTTTCCTACATGTGCACATTTACTCCCAAATCAATGTAGTTTATCTTCACATTGCCTTTGGGCTCCATGTTCTGATGTTCTCGATTTTATTGTCCAACACACACTAAACTCGGATCTTTTGTTAATCTTTTTGTTTGTCAAATTAAGAGCAAAATAATTGACATGATGCCTTAAAAATATAATTGTGGCAATCCATGGATCAAGCTGATGGGGAAACAAACTTTTCAGAAATAAATTTTTACCATTTTGATGCAAAGTGGTGCAGAGACCACGTTAAATATATATAATTTTTTCATAATATTCACTAAATGAGATCAGTCGGTTGATGAGGCCTCTTTTTTGTACAAGATTGATTCTGCAGACAATGTTGCAGATGTTTTGACTTATTTGCGGTCAATGCAACCCTTCAGTACATCCGTACTCCCATCTTTTTAAAAAACTGATATATCCCTTCTTTTTAGTGTTTTTTCAATGTACAGCGGAGAATAGTTCACCAGACTAGCTAAAAAATCTGGCTATATCTGCCCAAACTATGCTATTATTGATGTGCACTTCCGAACTCAACAACAGAACCATTGTTTTGGAGAAATATGCAAAAAGATTACATCTTGATGGTGCAGAGACAGGATTTAAATACAAAATTTTCGATTTCAAGTCATGATTACGACCATTTATCATGCTCAGATTGCAAAACGAGCTACATATTCGGTTTCTATGCCTAATGATACATAATATAACGTCATAAACTCAAAAAAAATTTGGACGATCTTGTCGACCCTCATCCATATTTCTCGTTTATTCTAGTATGCCCGACAACCCTATTTTCTTAGTTGAAAATCGGAGATATATATAATCTTCGATATATATTATTTTATGAATTTCTTCTGATGACACTTTCGGTGAAAAAATGTTATAGGAACATGAACATTGGTAGAAAATGCGATGTTCCACAAAATTTCATCGTCCAATTTTGCCAAATAAAGTGGCAATCCGCGATTTTTGCCTGTAGGAAAAATGTCAAATTTTTAGAACAAGTGATGCTTCATGAGCTCCAATCATCATCCCAATGTATTTTAGTGCATTTCCAAGGTTGACCCGAAGTTTTGGCACCTCTCGAGTTGATCTTCATACTCAACTCCGCATTTGAAAAATTCGACTTTTTTAGTGGAGCTGAGACAGGAGATAAGTATATATATATATATATATATATATATATATATATATATATATATATATATATATATATATATGTATATATAAAAAATAATAGAATCCAAAATGGAAAAAATAGAAAATTCCAAAAAAGGTTCCAAGGAAAACTGAGAAATCTTATTCCCTGACGCGTTTCTGCTCACTCTTAGAGCTTTTATATCGTTGCGGCCATGAATTTTACTTCATGCTCACTAGCACAAGATGCTATGTGCTTGCTTACGTTTATGGATGGCATAATGCGGATGTAATATACGACATATATTACATATACATATCCGCATTATATATTACATCCGCATTATGCCATCCTAAACGTAAGCAAGCACATAGCATCTTGTGCTAGTGAGCATGAGGTAAAATTTATGGCCGCACCGATATATCAATTGCCTCCTCAATGCAGTAAATACCACAGAGAAAAAAGAAGAGTTTTTCATTTCTATGCTTGCACCCAACCTCCGCTGAATAAGAATGAACATTAAAATATCCATGCATATTTTGTATTATGTTGTTTAATGTAAATATAATTTCATTCCCTTTGACAAGCTCTAAGAGTGAGCAGAAACGCGTCAGGGAATAAGATTTATCAGTTTTCCTTGGAACCTTTTTTGGAATTTATTATTTTTTCCATTTCGGATTCTATTATTTTATATATATATATATATATATCACACAGATTAAGTCCAAATGGACGCCAACAACCTCTCTTCCCGACCGCAGCTCGTATGTCCGGGGTTCGAACACATGTCAGCAAGAAGAAACCTTTGCAAGTGCTTTTGCTATACTGTCGGAACGTTGGTACAAGAAATGTTGACTTAAGTCCATGTCATGCATTGTTTTCCACAGCAGATGCATGATACAATGTTATTGTGGACGAGACAGTCTATTACTGTCAAGCCACTGTCTACTTAGTAATAGGGAGTGTTTCAGTTGATCTCATCACTGTTTCATGGCTATGCAGTAGTGACCTGCGGTTGCGGATAGAGCCTCACGGCCACAGGTAGATGGAAACTTCGGCACGGGTACGGACGGGTAAGGATATTTTCGAGCATGCATGAGACGGACTACTACGAGTAGAATAAGAGTGAAAATCAAAAGTCAATTGCAGTCCAATCACTGGACCCCTTTCTGTTGTGGTCTGTTGAGTCAGATGATCCATTCAGGACAATAGACAACTTCATGTATATTTTTGATGAAAGAATGTCATAATGATGTTATGTATTGCGTATGAGGTCAAATTACCACAGCTAAATAAGAAAAATTGTGAGGTTCTGAAATTAGTTCAAGGCCCATTCACTTTCACTATCTACATAATTTTAGATTGAATAACATACTTCCTTGATAGTAACCAAATTAATTGTGAGCAGTGCTGCTACATGCATCTACATGGAAATGTACATGTACCACTTCTATGTATAAAACAGCAACCGTTATGTACTCTTCAAAATACAGAATAACCAGTGCTCCGACAGCGACGTGAATTTCGCGTTGAACGCGAAATTTTAAAAACTCGACGCGAAACGCGAAATTGGCCCTTGCGACGCGAAATTGAGACTGTTTGAGACGCAACTTTAAAGATTTTTTACAGAATTTTCACCTCTAGGACAGCTATGAGCCATGAAGGAAGCTAGGGGTTACTCAATGAAAAAGTGACATTGTATTATTTTGAATAAATAGAAGGAAAAAAACATCTTCTAATTTGGTTGAGGTGTCCCCATTAGAAACCTGTTCGCACGCCTCTTGAAAGTATCAAAATTGTATTGGTCAAGGAAAGTGGTCTGGGGAGGCTGATTCCAAAGCTTTGCCATGCGATTGCGAACAAAAAGGCTTTTCGAGCGACTCACAGTACGCGTGCGTTCTAGGCTCACATGATAGCATGTGAGTGCATTAGCTCTACGTGTGCTTCTGGAGAAAGTCTTAGGTTTAGGTACGCACTCATTTACTGCAGAGCTGCTTCTACCGAAATAGTATCTGTAGAAGAGACTGAGTGAAGCAACATCACGTTTGACGGAGAGCGGCTGCAACTTGTTAGCAAGTTTTTCACCCATAAGATTCTTGACACGTTTCTCAACACGTTCAAAGAGGTTAAGATGCGTTTGTGGGGCGCCGGCCCGCAGATGACAGCAATAGTCCATCAGAGGACGAATAGTGGACTTGTAAAGATAGCAGACAGTCTGTTGTGGAAGATAGTTTCTGGCACGATAGAGACTATCAAAGCGTTGAGCTGCCTGCTTGCCAATGGATTGGATGTACGGTTTCCATGACAAGTTTTTCGTAACCACCAATCCAAGGATGTAGATGGAATATTGTTCTCTGATCCTATTATCTGACATCTTAATGCTATGATCATCATCATCTCCTTTAAGTATTGAGTGAAGAATACCCTGAGTTTTTGAAGGATTGAAGGAAACAAACCAATTGGCGCCCCATTCTGAGAACCTGCGTAAGTCTTCATTAAGAACGTCGCATAACTGCTGACGTTGCTGAGTGTTCTTAGCAAATCGCTCATTGGAATTGAAGAGTGCCGTGTCATCTGCATGCATCGCCAATTTGCTCACTAAGCACTCGGGGAGGTCGTTGATGTACAACAGAAGAGTTGGTCCCAAAATTTACCCTTGAGGAACTCTTGCATTGACAACCTTGGTGGAAGACATTTGGCCATCTAAGACGACAGATATCTGCCGGTCACTAAGGGAAGAGGCAAGAAGTTTGTTGACTTGATCAGTAACTCCATAGGACTTCAGCTTCCTAAGGAGTCTTTGATGCCAGACTTTATCGAATGCCTTGGAAATATCCAGGGCAACTGATCTCGTCTCACCCTGTGTGGCAAGGATACGACTCACATGTTGAGTGACATATGAAAAAAGATCTGCAGTTGATCGAGAGTACCTGAAGCCATACTTTTCTTCTGATAAAAGGTTTTCAGTTTCAAGGAAGTTAACAATATGTTGGTTAATCACTGCTTCAAAAAATC
Organism: Prostheceraeus crozeri; assembly: GCA_907163375.1. NCBI lineage: Eukaryota > Metazoa > Platyhelminthes > Polycladida > Euryleptidae > Prostheceraeus > Prostheceraeus crozeri. Next base: position 321,340 of record CAJQUW010004462.1, read on the forward strand.
TTGTCAGCAATTGGAAGCAGGCTGATAGGACGGTAACTAGATGGAAGAGATGAGTCAGAGCCTTTCTTTGAAATTGGAACCACGGAAGCTACTTTCCAATAAGAGGGAAACTCACCGGTGGATGCACATCCACTGATCAGTTTGGTTAAAAGTGGAGAAAGCTCAGGTGAGAGATGCTTGAAGACCGAAACCGGTATGCCATCTGGTCCACTAGACTTAGAGCTATAGAAGATATAAAACGTTTTTTGATACTAAATTGGTTAATGAACAAATTACTATTATGGACTCCGGAGTGTATTTTCGAATTCTATGATAATTTTGATTGTAAGTAATACAAATTGCATTTTCAGACTTTTTACCCACTGGGCGAAAACAAGGTAGAGCGAGTTAATGATGTATTCGAACTTCATGACCATCTCGTACATCTCTATGAGCGACGGATGCTTCGTTTTATCAAGAGGGAAAAAAGCTTCACGTAATGCACTGGAAGACTGATATTTCCGACCAAAGAAATTGTCTGGGATGCTGCAACATCGTCCTTGGTCCTGCTGCAAAAAGAACTTTTTGCAATATGAGCTCTTTAAATCAGGCTATTGTTATCGAGCAGATGCGCAAGTTCTACTCGGTCAGGAATGATCCCAATTTTTAGAAATTGGTTTTGCAATTCGCAAGTCATATTCCGAAAGTTATTTCCGAGGAGGAAGTATCTGACTTGTCTGTCGATATCCACACGTATCAGCTCCTCGTAAAAGATTTTGCCTCCACGGACAACGCTTCGACTGGAACAATTGAAAGTTCTCCCAACTTAGAAAGTTTCACTGTTGGAACTCCTAGGGCGACAATAGAACAAAGCAAAAAATTTCCAACTTAGGTAAAGGTTACTAAAGCTGCTTTTATCCTCCCTCATTCATGGTAATGCTGAAATCGAGAGAATTTTTCCAATTCTGGCTGATGTTATAACGAAGAAAAAGTATTTGTTACCCGATACCGTTAATGCCCTTGTGGTTTGCAAGTCAATCATGAAGACCAAAAATTGGTCTCCTGAAATTTTTCCTTTTAATAAGGAATCTGTTAAGCAGTTTGTGTCTGCCAGGGCATCCTATGAGGAGGTGAAGCGAGATAAGGAAAAAAGAGGAAGTGAGGAAAAGACAGCAGGAAATGGAGATAATGCTTCAAGAAGAGATCTCGAAAGAGAAGGAGGCAATCAAACGTCGAAAGGGTGTACTTCCGAAGGCAAATGAAACAAAGAAGAAATTCGGCGGCATATCGCTGAAAAGAATCAGCTACAAGAGCTTTTGATTGAGGCGAATGATAAACTTGAACCATTAAGAAATGAAAAAGACAAACTCACCGACAAAGAGAAGAAGTTAGACCAAAAAAATGGTTCAGCCAGTCTTCAAACGGCTGTGTAAAGACGGTTGCGATTCACAGAATGTCCATCAATTGAAAGGTTGAATTGGTCTTTATATACATGCATACATGCTGCTTTTTAGTTTATATGTACTTAATTCAAATAAGAAAGTAATATATCACTCCTTGTCGTTCATATCAGCATTTTGAAGCTGAGTCCACGTCACAATGAAAATAGCGTATTTGAGTATCGTATTATGCTTATCTGTATGAGCTAATCGTTCCTCGAATATAAGACGTATTCTCAAGCAATTTCAGAGGAATAAGTAACAAAACAGTGACCATTATTTTATTCGTCATGATTTCTCATTCTTGTAGCTCTGAATTTGAAAAGTTTCTAATCCAGTCCATGTTTGCTCTTGAATTAGAATAGACGAAATACATAGTGCGACAGAATTGGCTTTAGTATTGCAGGGTGTCAACTCGATCCTATATTCCTATATTTTTTCATTTATCCTATATATCCTATATTTATCCCATATTTCGTTGAAAGGTCCTATATTATCCTATATTTCTAAATTGAAAACCAATCATAGTGGAGTTAAGGCATTTATTCACGATTTATTTACGTATTAATGAATGAATTGAGCCTTGATGTATAATTACTCACATACTCGTACTTGTAGGATGAATGATATTATAAAAATTATTCTAATCGATGTTTGTATGCAAATATTGAAGATGTCATAACATCGTAGGCTGTAAATAAATTTACATATAGAATGGCTGATAACAGGATGTACATATTTTTAGCGTAATTTTCTTTTTTCTGCAATTACAGGAAATCAAATCGCCCTGTGCAGACTCGGGGCTGTGACGAATAAGTCTGCTGCTGCACCCTTGCATGTCGTAAAAGGCGACTGATAGGACTAAATTTTCATAATCCCATTAAAATATAGAATCAGTGTGATTGCAAGTAGGAAATTTAATGTAGGTTATGTTATGTCGCTATATATCCAATTCAGTCATAAAATACTGATTGAACATAAAATTTCTATTCATTCGAACAATCTTGAACGATTTAGGCCTGCATGTAACATAAGATTTCATATGCATTATATTTGTCATATATGTGCCTTTCGTCGATGCATGTACGTACATGTGTGCTTACAAAATGCTTTCTTTGTAGAAACCGGTTTGGTATACAAAACTCTACCCGAAAAGTCCACGCGATGCCGAAAGCAAAGACAAAGTTTCAGGAACACTGGTTGAAAGAAAAGGATAGACATGGCCATTTATTAAGCAAATGGTGCGTTCGAGGGAAAGATGAACATCATGCATTGTGTCTTGCCTGTAACAAGCAAATTGGTTGCGATAATGCAGGTTTATCACAAGTAAAGCAACACGCTGAAACTCAAGGACACGTGAAACTCTTCAAATCAACATCTGATTATGTTCAATCAAGGATCAAACTTCAACCTCAATCTAGTTCCTCTACAAAGTCAAGTTTGGGCATCAGTATAATTAACGACGACGTCACAGCGGCTGAAGTAATTTGGGCAGGAAAGAGTGCAGTTTCGAACTATGGTTTCAGGTCATCCGATGGAATTGCTGAAACTTTCCAAGCAATGTTTAAATGTCCAATAGCGGAAAAGATGACATTAAGCAGGACAAAAATGTCATACCTGTATTCTGACGGCATTGGTTCAGTATTTAGAGAAGAGATGGTAGCCGATTTAGTTTCGTCAGGAGGCGCTTTCTCTTTACAATATGACGAAACAACAAATGTTCAAGTGAAAAAACAGATGGACCTTTTACTGCGATACTGGTCAACGGAGCACAACGAAGTTTGGTGCCGCTATTATAAGTCTCTATTTTTTGGTCATGCCCGTGGAGAAGTTGTCGCTGAAGCATTAATGAAGTCGATGAAGTTTGATAATGTGCCAATAAGTAAGATGGTCGCTCTCGGAAGTGATGGCCCAAATGTAAATAAAACAATATGGAGAGAAATGGAAAAAGAGTGAAAGACGAGGGCAATAATGGATTGATAGATATCGGTACATGTAATGTTCATGTTATACACAATGCCTTTGCTAAGGGACTATCCGAGTATGGCGGCGATGTTGAGCAGCTAGCCGTGGACTTGTTCAGCTTGTTCAAATACTCTGCAGCAAGAAGAGAAGATTTCAAAGAAATCCAACTCGATTTGGAACTCGAAATTCAGATGTTCCATCAACATACTAACACACGCTGGTTGTCAATCGGTCCAAGTATTCGACGGATCCTCGATCAATGGACTGGAGTATGTCAATTCATTGATTCATTGCAGAAAGATTCGAAAAGCACTCCGAAGAGTATTGCCTTTAGAAGAACAGCCACGGCCCTTGGACCACTGAAACAGGCAACACGTGTTCAGTTGCACTTTTTGGATTGTACTGTGAAGATCTTCGAAGAATTTTTGAGATCTTTTCAGTCGAAAGAGCCAATGGTTAATCGATTATATGATATGTGCGCACTTCTGAAAACTTTGTTACTTCGATTCATCAAACCTGAAAAGCTGAAGGGAAAAGATGGAGTTGATTTAGCTTCTGTCGATCTTTCTAGGTCTCACCAACTTTCTGATGATGATATTTCAATCGGAGAACCCGCCAGAAAAGCTCTAGCAAAGCTAACAATGGACCAGCAAGCCAAATCATTGTTCGGTATGCGGGATTGTTTTTGTGCAATAGCATCATATCTGAAAACCAGGCTTCCCCTCGACAACAGAATTTTAGAATGTCTCGGATTCCTCAATCCACAGAAGACAAATCTCGCCAATGTTGAAGATATCGCTCACGTGGCTCGAAAATTTCACTTGTCCGACTCAAACATCGTGACAGTCAAGGATGAATGGAAAGTATTATGCTTGGGTGATGACATGAAATTATTCTCATCCATTAATCGCGTGGACCATTTCTGGCGAGAAATTTTTATGTTAAAGCGGTCCGATGGTCAACCCAAATATCCTTGTCTGACTGATGTAATCAAAACTGCCTTGGTTATTCCACATGGAAATGCAGATGTGGAAAGGGGATTATCTGTAAATAATTCATTTGTAACCGCAGGGCGATCTCTGCTTATTGAGACAGTCATAAACGGTGTCAGAGCAACGAAAGACATGGTACAGTTTTGTGACCCTGAATTGAATCGACCAGAAAAATTGCCCTTGACAAAGAAAATAATCACCGCCGCAAGAGGAGCTCATTCGGAATACGTTATGAGGCTGGAAGCTGATCGCAAGAGAGAAGAAGAAGAGAAGCAAAGAAAACAAAAACAGAAAGTTGAGATAGAGCTAATTGAGAAAGAGCGGCAACAATTGAAAGAAAAACAATCAAGTCTCTAGGAAAAAGGTGAAAAACTTCTTTTAAAAGAAAAGAAGACGAATGATGCGCTTGCAGCGGCACATGAATTTTTGAGTGATGGAAACAATAAATTAAGAGATGCATTGAAGAATGGAAATCTACAGTATGCGGCAACTGCACACTTGATGATAGACACTGGAACTCAAAAAACAAGAGAATTGACTACTACTCTCGAGGAAGTGAGACATAAGCAGAGAAGCTTAACTAACAAAAAGCGCAAACTCTTCGATAAGAATCTCAGTCTGCTGGAATCGGTCAAAAAGTTCAAACCCGGTAATGCTGAATAATGGATTTGATTGTTTGAAACACATTAGTGAAATAACATTTTCTTTTGATAGAGTGTATTTTATAGTGACTTTCTTGACTTTCTATGACTATTTTTCTCAATTTTGTTATTGGTTTAACTACCTGGGGATGTCCTACATTTTGAAAACCTCAATTTTGCATGTAATCGTTTTTATAATGATTTTTTAGCTGAGGAGAGTATCCTGTGGTCACCATATTTGTTATATACTCGTAGTTATGTGGTCACACCATTCGAAATTTTTATTCAAGATTTGTTAGTTGTGACATTTTGTAAAGATTTTTTTATCGTTCCATTGTTGAAATTGTTTTTACATTTATTTGTTAACTGATTGTATGAAAAATATGTTTGTGGAGGAACGGGATGGCTGTGAGGGGTGGAGGCCATCAAAAAAAATAATAAATAGAACATTTGTGTACAATGATGTGTGTTATTTTCTTGAGATGGTAACCGATTTAGTCTTGACAACTTGATGAAATACTCTACAATTTATGATCATTGACTTATTAAATCGAATTTGAGGTGAAATACGTAGGATATTTTACATTATGCGAAATCAAAAATAAGAAAAATTGGCTATTTTATAATATTGTGTACTGAAATTTGATCCTATATTTATCCTATATTTTTTGTTTCTCCGATCCTATATTCCTATATTTTCTGGATTATTTCGAGTTGACACCCTGGTATTAAGAATCTATTGAACATTGCGCGGCTTTCTACTGGAAAATTTCCTGAAAGGGTTTCATTTTTCAAGAGCAAAATGTAATTGTGTTTCTCATTTTTTGACCAACATGTTGCCACCAGAGCGACAATAGTACCGTTATATGTGATCTTGATATATGTTTCCATTCCAGGATTCGATGAATATAAATAATGGAGCACTTGCATGATAATGACGAAAAACACATTAAAATAATGATAAATACAAACTTCTGTTCATTAGAATTTCGGAAATGCAAGTTACATGTAAAATCGTTATAAATATTTTTCGAAGCGAAATTGAGAATTGACCCCCTGTCGGAGCACTAAATGACATAATTTTGAGCCCACTACTGCTGCCTTGAAAAATTGGTGCCCCGCTATCACAACTTGGTTGCTCCTTGCAAGATAAACAAATTTTCTTTTTGGAAAGCGAATTTGATTCTTGTAACCAGTTTAAGCTTCATTTCTATAACGAGTGATTCTCAAAACGACTGTTCTCTGTACATGCATGCATGTGCCACGGAAATCAAGGGCTGTCATCAATTACATTGATAATTTTGCGTGGGTCACTTGCATGTTGATTTCTGTCATATCTAGGTAAATCAATCTTAACTTTGAAGCTTTTTCTACAGTGATTATCTGAGAGTATGATTGCGCCGTTCGAATGTGCATTCTGACCATTAAATTGAGGCCCTTATGTTTTTTGTTTCAAGAGAAATATTGACACTTATTAACGTAGAGGACAAGTGTATGGTAGTCCTGTACAAAAGTTAAAATTTTGTTGTTCATTATTTCTACTATTACATTGTATGTGTAATGATTGGTGGGCAAGTGTCGCAATTATATGACAAGAAAAAGGTAAAGTTCTTCAGTTCGCGGTCCTGCCGTGGATCTTAAACTGGGATAAATGCTATCTGGATTTTCTATGTCAATTTTCGTTGACCAAAATGGTGCATTTATCGCTTTTTAGTTCAGGTCTCCTCTGAAGTATTAAGTCATCTGTGAGGTTTAATCATTTCTTGATTTTTTCCATTCTGATATTCAATTTAATTGCAGATTCATTTTTACATCCTTGAACATGTTTGGAAGGTGATCAAGCCTATTGAGCGAAGAACATCGGACTATAAACTACAGAATTAGTTAAATGGTTAGAAATAATTTAAAGTGTAGTCGAGTACTCTCTTGACCATCATTATGAAGCTCCCACTTAGCTAAAGCGACCGGTTTTTACAGTCTCTAATTTTTGCAGATTTTCGACAAATTTGAAAAGTTGGGGGGGGGGGATTGGAGGTAACAATCCATAAGCACTGATACCAGTTATATCATGTAAGACACAAAAGCATGACAATCTGATCTTCTTTCTGTTGAGTTATAAATATATCGAAACTCAGCTTCTGACAATGTCATGATACATGAAAACTATGCTTCATTCTCTCATTTGCAGGGCGCTGTACACTCAAAATTTGTTTATGTCTCGAATTTCAACCATGCTTCTAACCTTCCGTCAAGTTTTGGTTCAACCGCACGTGTTTGAAATAATGAAGTGTGTGAAACGAGTTGTTTCTATCGGTTGTGGTCCGGGTCCTGACATCGCTGCGGTTTTGATGCTCCTTCGAGTCAACATCGGAGTCAGTCATTTTGTGAAAGTAATCGGCATAGACCAGTTCATCGGTTGGCGTCAATATGTTCTCAGTCTCAATAAAGTTGACTTGGACGGTCTGACATGCAGTGTTGAATTCTGGCAACTGCGTGTCGAAGAAAAGACGCTAGATGAAGTGCTTGCTGCTGAGATGTGTGTCATGTCTTACACTGATGCTGCCATTCATACTCAAAAGTTCTGGCAGGGTCTAAAGCTTAAATTCAGTTTGATAGTTATACTCGATCAAAAGAAAGGCAGTTTGACACGGTTATTGCGACGTGAAAATTTCAGAATGGTGGAATATGAGTACAAGGGTACTAAACGTTTCTTTTATTGGGTTGATCCACGTGGGGTTAAGGATTCTTTGAGTTATATTAGCACTCGATTTATTCGAAGTGAAGCACTGACCCATAAAGCTGAGATTAGTCCCGCTGCCGCGCCAATTTCAGCATCGACCCCGATCGAACAATCTGTAGAAGAGGAGGTTGAAGAAGAGGAAGAAGAAGAAGATGAAGATGATAATAGTGAACAACAGAGAGAACTGGCTGCGATATTCGATCGTCTAGGTAACATTGGCAAAATGCCAGTTGCACAATTAAATGAGCTTGATGAAGTTCAGAGAATTAGAGAGGAGCTCTCCCGAACATATGATAGCATTAAAGATGGAAGCAGTTTCAACGCTGCTGTGAAACCGAAACGCTCTTATCGGTCTGCTCTTGAGCCACAGAAGCATTTGTCGAAAGAGCGCAAAAATCAACTTTTGAAAGCCAAACTGAGAGAGTTAGGTGTCGAGTCAGAAGAGGAGGAGGAGGAGGAAAAAGATGAGAGTGACGATGAAGATGAGGAATCAGAAAGCAATTTAAGTGAAGTTGGTGATCAGAATAATAGCTTTGTCGATTTAACTGAAGATAGTAGAATATCACCTCTTACTATTGATGCCAGTGAAAGCACTGGTCCAATTTCTGTGGCTGACAGTGAAGGTGGCATGCCAATCATATGCGTCTCCTCTAGAATGTTGTCTCCTACACCGATAGGTAATGCTATTCCCACAGTGGATCACCTAATGCCAAATTACTCACCACCAATTGTCATACCACCAATTAATATGCAATCTGATCAAGGCCATGTAAATGCACTTCCCGTTGGCCAGCCTATATCTAAGGTACCATTGTCGTTTGTTAATTATCCGGTGACACCAAAATCCCCAATTTCTGAAACGTCATATTTACGTTTCGATTCCCATTTACCAAATGCATATTCAGTAGTTTCTGAGACTGCACGAAGTCGACTGAGTTGTGATTCAGGATTCAGCAATTCAATAAATAGTAAGTTCGAACCTGCTAATAATCGTGCTTCCCTTGTTTTGTTAAGCAACGGAAATGAATTTGCTAAGCAACCAAAACAAGATCAAAGAAGTTTCAGTTCACGACCTTTCAAGCGACCTAACTCATGCTTGGGTACTGTCGAGAACATAAGACGTAGTGACTTATCCACTAAACGCGTTAATCTAGCTTCTCCAAATGACACAAATTTGGCACACTTCAACAGCGCAGCTGCAGCTAAAAACAAAGAGGTGACCGACCTTCGTCAATTGCTGAATAATCGGCGACATAAGAGGTCATCAAATCCGTGAAAATTGATACTGTCTAATTCGATATGCATTTAAGTCCTATTTTTGTATTTGTACAAATCATAGTCACTTCCATTTTGGATTGTAATCGTGTACAGTGAGAAAATGTTCCTTTCCAATGTGTACATAAGTTTCATAAAATGTACAAATTCCTACTCGTGAATCGACTTTTGTACTGATAGAGATTAGAAGACTTTCTTGATAAAATACTGTTTTTACTTGATATTTTCTATCTTGGAATTTAGCACACAAGCGAGCACGTATACTACAGGGTGGGTGTTAAGCTGTGAGCAATTATCGTAGGATGGTCGAGGAACGCCTACACCCAGGGATCGCAATTTTCCGGTTTTTTTGCGAAATTAATCTAATGTAAATATTTCTAATTTATGCATTCAACCCCTGGTTTTTCCAGATTTTCCGGGGTTTTTTCTTGGATGAATTGCAATCCCTGCCTACACCTTTTGCTGCTCATGAAGACTGAATGCCCATTCAATTGCGACCCTGATTGTTGACATAAAGCCAGCCAAATCAGGTCGCAGCTGTGTTCTTCCCTACACCGTTGCACACGCAATTATAGAGAACTAAGGTGGATGAATTTATAAAAGCTATGGAATTAACCATTGTCGTGACTAGGGGTGTACCGATTAGTGATTTTGTTAATCGGCCGATTACCGATTAATCGGTGGAGGAATTGGAATCGACGCTTGTATTTACTGAAAGCGTCGATTTTTATTTTAAGGAAACTTAATGATAGTGAAGTACACTAAATAATAAGTGAATGTAGCCTATTATAATAATGCATTTTTAATAATATATAAGCAATGAATAATCAGGTCCTGAATGTGCCATGCAATATGCGTTGTGATGCTAGTCCTATGTTGAGTTGAATGATTTTGAATTTTTGTCACTTGCTTTTGATCAAATTCTAGGTTGCTTCAAGCATTACTCGTAGAAGAATATTGGTGACAGAAATATACAGCAATTACATATGCATTACACTACAAGCAAAATCACATCAATAAACAGCATCATTAAAATATTAGAGACGCAAGAATCTATCCATTTTCTAACTGATGATGCCATGAAACGACAGCCCACCCCTGATCTTATTTTGCAGGGTCTGAAGTTACTCGTAATTACTTAAGCTATAGGACTCCACTTTGGTAAATGATAATTTCATCCGTTATTTACGAAAATTAATTTGTAGGCCGACATTCCGCGCTAAAATTCAAACCCAAGTGCCCTTGTACAAGTGAGAACCCCGTCACAAGGTTACAATCGAAGCTGCAAGGCGAATGGCTATTTGTCTTCAGTCAAACAGAGACGAGATCGTGTCATCTGGCCAAGGGATGCCAGGAATTTGAAAAGCATGAAGGTTGAGATCAGCGCGAGATTTATCGGTTATAAATGCTTCACAGCAACAGTGTGTAATAGGCTACTGCTACTTGCACAGAATTTACTTGCGTTGACAGCGAGCTGACTTATAAGAGTCTGGAACAATGAGCTTGCCACAGTTGTCATCAATTTTTTATTTCAGTCAGTGTCCCAAGACCGAACGGGAGTGCTGCTGTACCTGTACAACGTCAATCAGAATTTAGCCTATTAAACAAAACCTTAGCGTGCATTTAGCCTATCAAACAACTATCCACTGTCAAATGTTCGGGTAGTAGGCCCTAGATTCCACTGAAATCCATTACTCATTGCATCGCTAAGCTCGATCACGCATTATATGAACTATCCCGCCCATGTAGTTCTGTGGATTTTATTGTAGATAGGTTGAGAAACACGCAATGCTTCCAAAATTCATACAGACTATAGAATTCATGATTCTGGAAACTTCATTTGAGATAAAGTAGGGTTTGAACTACATGTATAAGTTGCCGGTAATCATTTTAAACAAAAAAACAGGTGGCAATATTTATATCACAAAACATGCGTTTAGATACTTTCAAATTATGTTACATTTACATGTTCTTAATATTGTAATCATTAACGAAGTAATTTATTCTAGACTGAATGTCGTCAACAGTCGCAATGGGTCCAATAAAATGAACCAGCTGGCAGAAACCGTCCCGCCCCGTTCGACCGGCGGCCGGTTCCAACCCTGGTGGAGGCACAAGACAGTCGAAATCGTATGCGGAAAAGGCGTACTCGTGGAGTTTTTAAAAGTTGTAGTTTCTTTTGCATGAATGCAAGGAGAACATCTATTGCCATGAACTAGAGATGCACATGGCTCGACCTGACGAGCCGCGAGCCGATGTAATTTTGAAATATCCAAGCCGAGCCGACGAGCCGTTTTAATTTTGGGTAACACAAAGTTAAAATTCAACCTAATGTAGTGTCTATACACATAGTTTGTTAACAAGTGCTGATTGTAGAACATTTACGGGATATAATTACAGCTGCATCATCAATTATAGATTGTGAAGGAAATTCTTCACTTGACGAGTAATATGGCAACATTACAATGATTATCTTGTCTTATGAAGATTCCTGGTTGTTGATGCAATATTTATACATGGCTATCGTTTTCCCTGTCTATTATTCTTACAAATTTCCTACGCAGTTTTCTACTTTTCATTTTCTCCAACGATCTGATGCATCTGGCTAATATAATTACGCATCATCAGTTTTATCATAAAATTTTGATAGACATTTATCGTTGTGCAAGCTATCATTTGAGGATGATGGTCCTTGGCGAATAATAAAGAGCCCCTGGTCCATCAATCTTAGCATAAGAATATCAAATCTGTCCATTACTGAGTTTAGGCAAAAGTCTTAAAGTCTGCCTAGAGTCTCCTAAATGAATGAATTTCAATTCTTTGATAAATTTGTGCTTTCATTATGTAATTTAAATCACGAAAATTCGGGAAATAATTCGATGTAATTTTTTTAAAATTCATTAAACAGATATTTTTTGACACAAATTTATTCATTTGGTAGGCTGCAATGTCAGTTAAAATGAAGAAAAATCAGACTTTGGAAAAACCATTTCCGGTGTGAAGCGATAAACCTCATTTTATAACTACGATTGCGATTAGGCCTACCCATAAATATCGTGTATGATCAAAAGTTCATCTAAATATATCGAATTCGATATTATCTAAAAAATATTTTTGTATGCCTTAACTCTAACTCTGAAGTAGGTCTTTTAATTCTATAAATCAGCATCCTATAGTTAAAACTTTAAATAGGCCTGCTTATTAAATATTACCAAATTTAGGTAGCCCACTACAAAAAATTGAATAAAAATCTATCTTACACCTTACAACGATATATTTTAAGACAAGCCGAATAGCTGCGGCTCTGACCAGCTCGAACAAGTGGATCCGAGCCGCCATCGGTTCGGCTCGGCTTAGGTACATCTCCACCATGAACATCTGTGTTGAAGCGGCGTTCTGATGCATCGATTGGGGCATGAGGAACCGTTTCTTGCGAGTAATAAATCCAGAGGAATGAACATTTCGAAGGATTTCACCAAGCTCAGTGTCCCGTCATGCAAGTCGGAGGATATGGGTCGATAAAAAATAGAATTGCATAACTGAAGTTGGCACTCATCATGATAAGACGAATAATCGACGATGACACAGCTTCCACCTTTGTCTGCTGGACGCATGATAATGTCAGAATTGAGTAGCAGCGCTTCCATGCATGCTCGCTCATCAGGTGAAATGTTATCGTTGTTGCAGCAGTTGTAATCCTGGAACAGTATCTTTGAGAAGACCTTGAGAATTCACTCATCAGGCGAAGGTGTTCAGACGGGAGCGAGTAGCTGAGAGACGGCTGTTTGGTAGAGCCAAGATACGACAGCCATCCTCTCGAAAGCTAGACAAGTTGGAGTCTCCCAGGATAAGGAAGTAAGGCGGACTGTAAAGTGGTCGTTCGATTCTTCGTTGTGCTCTGGCGTTGGGCGGGGATAACGCCAGATGCTGGTTGATCCGAAGGCAGTGAGAAGCTATTTGATTAAGTGGAAGCGAGTTCAGTCGAGGCGCTTGCAAGCTGAGCGATCTTATTGACGTCTGGGACTGCTGGGATCACGTTCTGACTTACAGAGTTGCTCCTCAGCAAGAAGCGCAGGAAGAAGACAGATGTATGGTATCGATGAAGTTCGAATCTTGTGAGAAAGACCGACTCTCAGACGCAGGAGGATATGGATGACAGAGAGTTGAGCTGTCTTTCACATGGCATCTTGGTTGATAATGTCACTGGAACGCGAATATGCTGTATACTGAACAGCACAAGTATAAGATTCAGTTCTTCCTTCACGCGGATGCCCGATCACAGCATCAGTGGGCGCGTGGTAACTGTTGTTCGAGAGAAGATGTTTTGGTTCTGGAGGATGCAGGAAATTCGAAGCAACGGTTCTGGAGAAATAAGTAATGCAGTACATTTGCAAATTCACGCCCATTTCCGGATTATCATAAGCTTAATATGCGAGTAGATCTTAAGTTTTCCAGTATCTTACCTGTTTCTACATTATTAGGTCTAGCGGTTAAGGCCTACATTGCAGTATAGAAATATACCAGCTACATTTATTTGTTAAAAAACAGATGAGGCTCATTTCTTTGTATTTTTTAAATTTGAATTTTCAACTAGGTATACCGGTAATTTGCGTTGGCCTACGAACCTTAATCGACTTATAATACATACTATCTCTGATCTCAAATTCCATAAATCAAAATTCTTTGAAGCAAAAGGAAGGCACTGGATGTAAAAGTTCTGATATTTCCATGTAGAAATCTGATAATTGCAAAATTTTTGATAAAGCCTGAATATGGTAGGCCTATTGTCTAACAAACAAAATATACAAATTAGTCCTCAGATGCGCTTGTTTCAGACGCGCTGGAATCATATCACTGTCACTGCATGAATCCGAACTGCTGCCATCAATGTCAACGTGGGATACGTTATTGTTTGGGTCTAGAGACAGAACTGAATCTCGAGCACCTTCAGTCATGTTTCCCCTCTTGGTGAAGTGGATTACTTCAGGGTCAGTGGTGGTTACTCGACATGCAGAGAAAGAGCGAATAATCACATCGGTGCTGAGTCGAATCTACAGCGACTTTAAGTTAAGAATGGACAATTATTCTATTCAAACTACGGTTACTTGTGTTAAGTTCTAAGCTTTCTGCCTATCTAAAAATTTCTGCTCGTGGTCAGCTATTTTTGATGAATTCCCGTTCTAGTTATCCATACCATAAGCGCTAAAATCAAGTTCTATGCAGTAATTCACTAGTGGTCAGGAGCAGGTGAACAAAGAAATCAATTTCAAGTCAAAATTTTCGTCTCATCGCATCAGTCAAGCTACTGATTATGGAACTTTTTAATAGTAGCCGCCCTCAAATGGTGGTCGCATCCGAAATGTATACAGTTTTAATAGTAGTCGCGGTTATTATTCTAAGAAATGCGGTACTTGCGATTTGGTACCTCTATATAAGTAGTGTAGTGAAGCTTAGTGGATATCAAAATGAATGAAATTTTACTAGCAGGTGTAGCCTATTACCAGGGATGGAACCGGTCGTGAATTTCCCGACCCGACCGGCCGGTCGACCGGTTGGTTATACAAAATGCGGTTATGCCAAACTACATGTAGGCCTATATAGTACCCAAAGAATGACTAAATACTAATATATCTGAGTAGCCTATATGTACTAGCTAGATAGGTAATTAGCAAATTAATTTATTGTCTTCGACTGTACCAATATATCTACTAGATTAGTAGGTCTAATTAGCAAATCAAGAAGACATATAGCAGTAAAATTACATATAGCCTTCAGAACAATCATGAATTTAAGATAAGTATAAGCATAACTAATTTTGACTACAAGTAGGCATATGTACGACGTGTAAGGAAATGATATATGACTACATGTACATTATACGAGTCTTTATTATTACTAAGTATATTTAATCTTTAAATTAAATTTTACTTACTATCTCATTTTGAAACGTTTTCTGGAATCATGGAATGAAAACTGAAAATTTCTCAAATCGTTTAAAACAAATATGATTAACATGAAAAACTTATCCTAGCTACCACAATCCATTTATGTCTCCTTCTTTTAATACAATAAGATTTTCGACAGTGGATGGGTCAAGTCTATTGCGACTCGCGGTCAATACAGAACCTCCAATGCTAAAGTGTCTTTCACTCTCTCCTGACGATGCCTGAATTACGAACATCTTCCGGGATATTTCACTCAAAAGAAGGTAGGTCGATTGTTTCTTTTTCCAAAAATCTAATGGATTGGTTGAATATATTCCATGAAAATTTTCGTTCATATAGTTTTCAAATTCTTGCAACAATTCGAGTTTGTTTGAAGAATGCAAAGAAACAGGAGCAGCTGAACACGAAGATCGGAAATTCGAAAACGGATCAATTTTGGTAATTTTTGGTGGTACTTCGGTAGAGACCGTAGATTCACTTGCTGTAGGTTTGATTTTAATATATGAAGAAAACGTCGATGTGACATGAATTTTCACATTCTCCATAAACTGATTACGAAATTGGCGATCTTCAATAAAAGATAGTTGTCAAAAAGTTGGATCCATGACAGTTGCAACTTTATGTAGTTCAATCGTAGACGACCAATACTTTTCATCCAATCCGCTCAGAAAGTATTCCTTTAGTAATATCACGCCACGTGACTCATGTACATTGGGAGTAGCGGCTGCGAATTCTTTCATCAAATAATAACTTGGTATGACATTTTGAATCGATGGTTTGTCAGACATTTCTAAATAATCAAATATAGAATTGAAATGTCGAAAAAAATCAACCAATTCTTTTAGAAGTTCCGGAGAAACGAGTAACAAACGGTATTCCATGTCTCGTGTATGAAGAATACATCGAAGATCTTCATATGACACACTAAAAGAATGATACACATCGTAGAAGGACCGCCATGGACAAGTAGGACTTGGTCTCTTCAGAGTTAAAGTAAGTTCATCAGAGGAGACAGTCAGTGACCGGCCGGTTGCCTGACCGGTCACATGACCGGCCGGTCAGAAAGTTTGACCGGTACCCGACCGGTGACCCGACCGGCGCCGGTCGACCGGTAACGGTTCCATCCCTGCCTATTACAAGCGGAAATTAAGTTGATTACCAAGGAAATTTCATAAACCTCATTATAATGCATTTAGTCTTCATGGAAAAGTTGAGCTGCTATTGTACTTCTTGGATGAAATTTAAAGTTTTTAATTGAATTTTGATCGGCATAATTAATTTTCCTGATTCACTAAATTTGTGCTTCATTCCTTGAATCATCTTTAAAAGTTAATTATGATGATTGTCTGATATTCTGCTCTTTCAATGGCAAGTAGTTTTTGATATAAACATGCTTCATAAAATACTCTAATTATTATAATAAGGCTGATCATTAAAGTAACAGTAATCCATCGAATTGCTAATTTAAAGGTATAGTTCGGTCTAATTTTCAACTTTGTCTCAATGGCTACTTTATTGTATGCCTAGTCAATCTTGCTAACTAAGACAGACATCTGATGCCTCATTTAACCGCAATCATCAACTTAAGGAGACGTGATGACGTCATATCTGCCGGTGATCTGATGCGCCATCTTTCGGCGATCGTGACGAATCAGCTATGGGGAAGACGATTAACGCACAGGGAGAATGAAAAGGAAGTCACTTGTTTGTGTTCTATGAACACAAAAAATCGACAAAATGGAGCAATTCTGCGAACACAAGTGTACAAACAGAACGGACCATCTGAAGGAACTTGTCTACCATAGCTTTCGGAGACAAAATACAGAAAAAAATATCGTGAAAAAGGATTGAACGAGTTCATTTTAAACCGACACAGGTGTTGTATGTTTTGAACATTTCAAATAACTAGAGAAAACTTAAGATAAAGTAGAAAATTTAGGATGCACGATTTTGAAGGAGCTGTGCAAAATCGGACAGTTTTTACTTTGCTTGAGTTAGGAGGCTACACCATGCTTGAAAATGAGACGCTAATCCAAAGATTATGTATTTGACGCTAATCGTTGAAAATTTTCCCTTGAAAAAACGAATGTTCTATAGAAAACTGAATGGAAGTCGGACCGAATTATAGATCCATATAAACAAGTAGTGTTAAATATCTTTAGATGGACCTGTCAATTCATTCGCTAGTCGAACTTGAGATTTTTGCCGATGAAATGGGTGTGCATTTTTATAGTTTCTACATGTGATGCATGACTAGAAAGTGAAGACAGCCAAGTCAGCTGCTCTAGTTCGTCTGACAAACAGAGTGAGTATATGTAGGTAGAGTGTCGACTTAAAAAAGTATCTGTATACAGTGAAAATTTTTGTATGAAAAGATTCAGTTTTTTGCGGAGTTTGCGTTCCTGCGGTCCAAAATATTATTTGAGCAGTTTTGAAAAAGCGAAAGTTTTGCCAATTTAAATACTACCGACATGACGCCCCGTTATGAGCAGTATGAAACAAGTTGGATATCAAAGGGAATGAACATTCGCTAACAAGCATCGTAACTAAGCGGAACTTATGCTGGTGATCAAGGAAATTTCATGACCGGCATTATGATGTAACTTCATGAAAAAGTCGCGATATTATTCGTGCTTTCTTGGCTGAAATTTCAAGTTTTAAATTCAAATTTCACCGGCTTGATTTTATGATTCACTAAATTCATGTTTCAGTTCTTGAATTTGAATGGTGATGTGGACCCATTTACATCTTTCAAAGTTAATTAAAATCATTGTCTTTGATTATGTGATTTTGCTATACCAGTTGCAGGTTGCCTGTGATATGATCACGCTTAAGAAAATACTCTTTGAGGTTGAGCATGAAAGTAATAGGAACCCATCGAATTGCTAGTCTAACAAACATTAAATCTCCAAAGCTGTCATGACACGGACGATCTGCAAAATAATATCATTTCCTTCTGCTTTATGATATCATGATCAGTCAAATCCGTTGTTATTTCTTCAAAACTGCATTAATGTGC
This sequence comes from Prostheceraeus crozeri, assembly GCA_907163375.1. Taxonomy (NCBI): domain Eukaryota; kingdom Metazoa; phylum Platyhelminthes; order Polycladida; family Euryleptidae; genus Prostheceraeus; species Prostheceraeus crozeri. The sequence goes on from CAJQUW010004462.1 coordinate 339,335, forward strand.
ATATCTCACATTCGGAAACAATTCCGACGGTATCCCCTTTGAGTTCATTTAATAAAATCGAAAGTGTATACACATTGCGGAGTTGCCACTCTACCTAATATACCTACTATATGGTCTAACTTTCGATTTTCCAAATAATCAAAACACTTTTAGGGTTCAATTGCAGTATCGACATATTTCTTGTAGTTATCGCATGCCTCTGATACTTGCAACTTAAGTGTACATTTAGGAATCTGACACCTAATAAGCAGCGAACTCAGGTCTCAGTACAATCAGTTGATGTATTGTGCCTTCCTTAGGAATGAAAATGTTGCATCGGGATCAACCACATGTATTTCATTTCATTCGATATATTATATTCAAGAATGATGTAGTTAAGTTCGATCATGCTTTTGGACCACTTACAGATTTGCAGAGATTTGTTTGCTTGCATGTTACAGGGCTCCTCTATCAGCCACCACAGCGAACCTTCTGTTTCGTGAGCGACGTTCTGTTTCTCAGTTATGCAATAAGCGTGTATGGCACCTGTGAGGTCATCATGAATATTTGAAATTAACTTGTAGACAAGCTAACGAACAGATAAGTGGGAAAGCGACAGGAAATTGTCGTAGTGGTTGAATACTTCAATTTACAGTGATACTTTGCTTACTTTATGCGGTTAGTCTTTGTCGCATGGCATCCTAGCCACTTTTAGACGGCGATCTGATCAGAGAATGCACGTCATTTGCGTTAATTCCATATTCAGGCAGTGAATCTGGAAAAAAATTAATTGATGCTATCAGAAGCCCAAATTTCACACTCACTGACATGGAACAATCATGACACAAAATTAACATTCACTCAGTAATAATGATAAATCATTCTATTTTAAATAATTTAAGACAACTTTCGTATCTATGGAAATGTCATATTATCACTCATTAAATTGAAATGACAGCAGAGGTTATTTAAATATGGAACAAAAATACATTTGTCATGATAGTTGTCAGTAGTAAGAAAACGGCGAACACCAGATAGCGCAAGATGGCCGCCATCGCTGACGTCCCCCCCCTCTGGAACGGCAGAGTGTCGTGGTCGGCCGCCGTGGTGCTTCGGGTCTGAGTCCCCCCCTCTGGAACGGCAGAGGTTGTAGTCTGTCGTGGTGTGCCGACCGGGTGGGTTCACAAACTGTTCGCTGACGTCCCCCCCCCCCCTCTGGAACGATAGAGTGTCGGTCGTGGTGGACTTGGGCGACCGCCAGGATTAGTCTTGAGGCTATAGTGTGTGATGTTTTTCGTGCAATCTGCTGAATGTTGGGTTGTAAAATGGGTTGTTTCGAGTGGAAGGAGTGGTCGGATGAGAAAACGGAGGTCGGATTCGTATTCAGCGTGAAATTCTGCATCGGTATGGTGAGTTTCAAGGCAATCGGTGAGAAAAAATTTTCAACATTTTTCGAAAAACGACAGAGTTAGAATTTGGGACGTTTTGGTGTGTAGCGTCAAAACGAAGCATCGGATGAGAAAACGGAGGTCAGATTCGGATTCAGCGTGAAATTCTGCATCGCTATGGTGAGTTTCAAGTCAATCGGAGAGAAAAAATTTTCGGCTGACGTCCCCCCCCCTGGACAGCTTGCTTCGATTTCGGCTTCCAGTGGACGGATTTTGTCGTGCGATAGCTCGTTTGAAAGCTAAGAGTGAGACAAATTCAGTGAAAGAATCGGCTTGTTCCTATCTGTCTTCGTTCAAAAGTTAGAGCGGTTACAAGATTTTAGGTCGGAGCTCGCTCACCTGAAAAAATCCTAAGTGTCAGAGTGACTTTGTATGGGTAAAATTTTGAAAATTTTCCAAAGTGTGGAATTTCGACCTGGGACCTTCACCAAAACATTTTTCATCAAATTTCACTGACCTCCCCCCCCTCTGGACAGCTAGCTTCGATCTTGGCTTCTAGTGGACGGATTTTGTCGTGCCATAGCTCGTTTGAAAGCTAAGAGTGAGACAAATTCAGTGAAAGAAACGGCTTGTTCATATCCGTCTTCGTTCAAAAGTTAGAGCGGTTACAAGATTTTAGGTCGGAGCTCGCTCACCTGAAAAAATCCTAAGTGTCAGAGTGGCTTTGTATGGGTAAAATTTTGAAAATTTTCCAAAGTGTGGAATTTCGACCTGGGACCGTCACCAAAACATTTTTCATCAAATTTCACTGACCTCCCCCCCTCTGGACAGCTAGCTTCGATCTTGGCTTCTAGTGGACGGATTTTGTCGTGCAATAGCTCGTTTGAAAGCTAAGAGTGAGACAAATTCAGTGAAAGAAACGGCTTGTTCCTATCTGTCTTCGTTTAGATGTGAGACGCCATTTAAGATTTTGGGACATTGGCGAAAAACGACAGAGTTAGAATTTGGGACGTTTTGGGCTCTAGCTTCAAAACGAAGCATCGGATTGGAAAACGGATTTCAGATTTGGAATCAGCGTGAAATTCTCTATCGATATGGTGAATTTGAACGCCATCGGAGAGAAAAATTTTCGCTGACTCCCCCCCCCTCTGGACAGCTTGCTTCGATTTTGGCTTCCAGTGGACGGATTTTGTCGTGCGATAGCTCGTTTGAAAGCTAAGAGTAAGACAAATTCAGTGAAAGAATCGGCTTGTTCCTATCTGTCTTCGTTTAGATGTGAGACGCCATTTAAGATTTTGGGACATTGGCGAAAAACGACAGAGTTAGAATTTGGGACGTTTTGGGCTGTAGCACCAAGACGAAGGCTCGGATGGGTAAACGGAGGCCAGATTTGGAATCAGCTTGATGTTATTGTCCAATGAGGATCATCATCCAATGAGAATCAAGCATTTCTTTATAAATAGCGAGCCTTCCACAGTGAGAATCATTCCATCGTTGAATCACACGAGTGACGGACGCACATTTTCTCTCTCTCTCTCTAGTTCCCTGTTCTATTATCCAACTAAAATGGTAAGTCGCTACTTCCCTCCCTCTCCTCCCTTGAACGTAAACTTAATACAATCTTTTTTCATTTTCAGGCATCTACTCCATCTGCTGCACTAGTAGGACAAAATGGCGGTCAAACGTTACAAGGTTCGCTACGGTCAGATCATCTACAACTGAGGCCAGTGGAAGAAACAACCAAGGTACATAATCCTACACCGCTACAGCGTAAATTTAAACAAGCCTTGCGTTATGATGATCATAGCGTAGTACTCCAAACGGGAATGCTCCCTTCCACGGATGTCAAGATAATGCACAATCAGTATGGGGACTACATACTGATCCCCGTGAGTCCGTACATTCGCCACCAACTTGATATTATTGAGGAGTACGTGACATTAAATATGGACATTCCTACTCCTCTTGCTCAAGAGTGGAAGGCGAGAGATGACAAGGATACTCCCTATAGAAAGATTTGGGATGGTAATCACATTTGCCTACCGGTATCACATTGGTGTACTTACTATAAGAAGGATGGAGATCCTTCAATACCCATCAGATGTGATGAGCTCGGAGAAGGTACTTGGGATATCCTTTTCAAAGTGAATGGGCTATATTATGGTCGACACAAGGATAATAAAATAGCCTCTCTCTCCATGCATATGGAATCCATCCTATATATTCCGAAACCACCCAACGTGGACGACATAATTGATCAAATCCTTAACAGCAGTGGTACGAAGCGCAAGTCGGAGAAGAATGCTACATCAAAACGCAAATCAAAGAAGGAGAATTGCTAGTCCTTTCCTAACTCTACCCTATGACAATTCGCTTATGTGCTTTGAGTGTCGTAGACGTGGTCTTATTAGATACATTTTACTTCTTCGTTGCCATCATATCATTTGTGTATTTTGTCGTGAAAAGCATCGATGTAATTCTTCATTTTGTAATATGTTATAGAACGTTTCCTTAGATGTGTAAATTTCCGTTTTAGGCTTCTATCATCATTTTTATGGATTGTGAGGGTGAACCTGTACAGGAGCTCAGTGCTATTGCTATGAACAATTGGACATATCAGATTGTTAGTGTCTATCATCAACATGCCAACTGCGATCCCAATGTTGATCAATGGGCGAGAAAACACATTCATGGACTTAATCTGAAATATTTGCAAGACTATGGCTTTTCTTGTGAAAGTGCTCTTCTTATTGACTTTAAACGATGGTTAGCTGCTTTCAATGTTATACGCATCTTTTGTAATAATCCTGGTAAGGAGAGGAAAGTATTTCCCAATCTAATCATTGATGATATTTTGCTCCCGCCTTGGGATAGTAGAGTGAATCAACATTATCATGAAGTCACGAAACGTTTTAAGGATTTGTGTGTTCCTATTTTGTCTGTTCGTTGTAGTAGCTACGTTCATAACCAATGCTTCTTTCCTCCTTACCTCAACACTGCCAAAGTCCTGTATGGTTATCATTGCTCGCTGTATGATAGTTATCAGCTGTATCTATTTTATCTCTTTCAAACCATTGATTTATAATGCATGCTTGTTACCGTTATTCAATAAATGTTACTATGAGAAGAGTTGTTGTTTTCATGCAATGGATGGGTTAGATAAAGGGCGATCATGTCTTTCTCAAACGACTGCGGAACATTACGTTTTCATAGGCAAAGTTTAAAAGGAGCTGTTCAAGATTATGTGATAAAATTTCATAAAGATGAGACCGACATCGAAGCAGTGGTCGATGATGCTAGCACTCTATTTCTAGAATTAATGAATACATTCTCTGATAGCATTATCATGGCGCGATTAGTTGCGAAAATTAAGTTTAGTCATTTTGGAAAGCAAGAGGTGGAAAGTCGCTCTTTCCATTTTGCTTCTTACTCAATGGAAGTGGTAGATCACCCCCAAGAATTTTTTAAAAGACATATGATAAAAATTGCTGAACGTCTTAACGCATTTAACCATCATGGTAGCAGTCTAGTGATTGAAGCGATTTCAGATATTCACATTCAACTTTCCTTAAAGAAAAATTGAAAATGCAGTGGTACTTGATTGTAGCACAACTGGTTTTCGAGCTATGTCTGCTCACTCTCGAAGTATATTCCTTCTGTACATGTGTCTATTATTTAGAAAAGGCTAGCAAATTCATATCTTCAAAAAGACTTGCTATAGACATCAGTAACGGTGAAACTATGTGTTGCGATGTATGTAAGCGAAAGGATGGAAATGAAAAGCGCATCTTCAAGAGATGTAAGCATGCTTTTTGTCAACGCTGTTTCATACGTAATTGCATTCAACTTTGCCAATGTAACCACTGTGATATTGCTCATTTCGAGTGTCACTTATGTCGCAATAGTTAGTACCTATGCAAATGTGGTAAAGATAGGTTTTAGCAAAGACTAATACGGAAAATGGCGAAACGTAAAATGACGAAACGTAAAAGTCAAAAGTTTTCTTCAGCCATTCAAGCTCTCCGACGAATGAAAGCAAATCAGCGATACAATGCTATACGACATGCTAACGATAAATTCATTTGTGAAATTATTTCTCATGTGAGGAAGTTGAGGACGAAGAAATTAGCGCCAAAACAACGAAAGTTACTTAAGCGATATGCTACGAAATTGCGTTTCATCTCCAATCCTAAAGTCACCCTTCAAAGAAAGAGGAAAACTCTAACACAAAAGGGCGGTTTCCTTTCAGCAATACTTCCAATGATAGCTCCTGCCGTGGGCAACCTATTGGGTAATATCTTTGGCTCTAAGCGTTAATTATGCAAATGTTGAATCTCAAAGTAATAAAATGGATTTCAGACTTCAATGTGATAAAGTTCTGACTGTATCAGGTCCATCTCATGCAGGTAAAACTGTTTTCACGCTGAATTTATTGGATAAAAGAAGGGAGTTGTTTAAGGAACCTATCAATCGAGTGATTTGGTGTTATGGTATTTATCAACCGTCCCTGTTTCAGGAATTGCAAAGTCGCAACTTTATTCGACATGAAGGAATTATTCCAGTGGATAAACTTCAGTCTAATGATGTTGTTGTATTGGATGATTTATTAAAAGAAAGTAAGAATTCAAAAGATGTTACAGATATGTTCACTCGCGCAGCACACCATAAAAGGTGCTTTATCATCTATATCACACAAAATTTGTTTCCTGATGGAAAAGAAGCTCGTACACGAAACCTGAATACACACTATTATGCTATTTTCAAGAATCCGCGAGATAAAAGTCAATTTGAAATTTTAGCGCGACAAGTTGCACCCAGAGGATCAAAAGCCTTAATTGAAATTTTTCAAGCAGCTACTGAAAAACCATACGGTTACTTATTCATTGACTTTACGCAAGAGTGTCCGGAAGAATTTAGATTTCGAAGTGATATTTTGAAAACTCCCATGATTATCTACAAACTATGAGTTCTTATTCTCGCATGATTGTTATTCCTCAGGATGAATATGTACAATTGACTGCCATGCAGCAAGTAAAGCAACCTCTTGCAAATCAAATGTATAGGAAAGAAATAGATTATCAGCAAAATGTTCACATCAAAGATCCACATCGTGCTGTATTATTACAATCGGAAACTGTTGAGCAATTGAAAAACTTGAAGAATAAGATGCGTGACTCTGTATCGACTGCTACACCTTTAGCATCTCGCGCACATGCCATATCTCTTTTCAACAGTATTGAACCCCATCTCAATGTAAATGATAGAGGAGAAATCATTACAGATGAAAATAAAGTGATTGATGCTTCACGTTATGAAGACTTGATTCAGTATGCGACACGTAGAAAGCGCCGTCAGGGCTATGTTCCACCTGGTTGGTCATACTTTCTTAAACTATTGAAAAAGCATAATGTACCAAAATTTGCTTTAAATAATGAGACATTGAAAGAACTTGATTCAACAGTGGCTACTACTCCAATGCCTCAGGCGATGAAAATGCCAACAAATTGGTTTAAGACGTCACCTGCTACATCCCCTCCCACACTCACTAAGCAAACAAGAGGAAGAACTCGACGTAGATCTACATCGCCACTAAAACTGGTAAAAGGAAAACGTAAAACAGCTCCTCCTAGGAAATACATGTTCTCAGACTATTAATATGAAGCAGATGTGTTGCTTGCCATGTAATGAGCCGCCAGAGGTGAATGTCGTTGTCACTTGCACTTGCTGCGCCAGCTCTCATAATGAAACCCCTAAGCAATGTGAACACGATCGCAAAACCGCTAAAGCTAAATGCTGCAGTTGTTGTAAATGTAGAAAGGCAAGAAAACAAAAAGATGAGAAGGAGGAAAAAGAGTCAGCCGTCATCGACTGAACGTTTGAAGTCAATCTATTATGATGTAAAACATCCGGCAGGATTTGCATCTATCAAGAAATTATCAAAAGCGAGTGGTCTTCCACAATCACAAGTGAAACGATGGTTAAAGGGTCAGGCTACCTATACACTCCACAAACAAGCGAAAAAGAAGTACCGCACCCGCCATTATATTGTTCATGACATCGATGAACAGTGGCAAGCAGATTTGTGTGATGTTGCCTCCATTTCAAAACATAACTCGGGCAATAATTTTATTTTAACCGTCATTGATATTTTCTCGCGTTATGCGTGGGCTCAACCTTTAAAAACTAAAGAAGGGAAAGGAGTAGCAAAAGCATTCCAAACAATTTTTCGAGAAGGTCGCATTCCAAAAAGAATTCAGAGTGATCAAGGAAAAGAGTTTGAAAATCAGCATGTGACAAGATTATTTGAGAGGCATGACATTGAGTTGTTTAGTGTAAAGAGCGCTTATAAAGCTGCACTCGTTGAACGTTTTAATCGCACATTAAAAAATCGCTTGTGGCGACATTTTACTGCCAACTTGACACAAAATTGGACAAAGGTTCTACAAGATACACTCCATGCCTACAATCACTCTATCCATCGTTCTATTGGACTCAGACCAGTAGATGTAAATGCTGACAATGTAGATAAAGTGCGCGAATCATTCCAACGTAAACGCACTCATGTGAAAAGTGATGTGAAAATTGGCGATAAAGTTCGTATCTCAAAAGTGAAAAGTGTTTTTGCTAAAGGGTACCTCCCGAATTGGACAGAGGAGGTATTTACAGTATCAAGGATTAATCAAAAAGACTCTCCGACCACCTACAAGTTGAAAGATTACGATAATGAAGAAATTGAGGGTAGCTTTTACCGCGATGAGATTGAGGTAGTCACTGAAAGTGAAACATATTTGGTAGAGAAAATCATTCGATGTAAAAAACGGCAAGGTGAAGAATGGTGTCTTGTTAAATGGACTGGTTATCCTTCAAGTATGAACTCTTGGATGCGTCGTGCCGACATCTTTCATCTAAGTGATCGACAGTGATTCATGCAAAGTTGTAACTAACAATGTTTAGGGTTTGAGCTATGAATCCAACTGCCTCATTTTATTCACGACCCTCCTATGTAAGTGGCGGAGGACAAATTTACATCGGCGCTCGCCGCCAACGTGGAGGTAGCATACTTGGTGCACTGAAATCTGTTGTAGCACCTCTCATATCCAATGTCGGTAGATCTTTAAAACGAAATGTTTTAAGTAATGCCGTTGGCTTTGCTGGTGATGTTGCTAGTGATCTTTCCAGAGGTAGAAGTTTTAAGAGCAGTTTGTTGAATCGTGGGAAGGAACGCGGTTTAAAAACATTGAAGCAGACCATTGCTGGTGTTACTCAAGGAAAGAAATCACCTAAACGAATGAAAAAAGGAAGGAGGAAACATCGCGGAGCTGGTAAGGTGCGATCTTCAGTCAAAAGGCATTCACGCAAACGTCGCAGAGGCTCTAATCATTCATCAGGCGCTAAACGACGACGCTGCTATAACTTCTAATCATGGAGTGTAAAACTTCCGGTTTTTGTTTGTTCGATCAACAAGCCATACAGACAGATATTCTTAGTTCAAGTATTGTAGATTATCATCCTCGAACAGCTGAGAATGCTGGCCCCATTGAATTTGTTATTCCTGGTGGTAGTGATGACTACATAGATTTGAGTTATGCGATGCTTGATTTGAGGTTTAGAATTCAGCAAGCAGATGGAACTGCTATTGACGATGCACATAAAGTTGGACTGAACAATTTACCATTGACTACATTACTTCGTGATGTTTCTCTAACGATTGGAGAGCAGCAGGTGGAAGGTGGTCAAAGCGATTATCCCTATAAATCATATTTCAATCATGTATCACAGTTTCATCCAGCAGCACAAAAAAGTCATATGGAAGCCATGGGATGGTACAGAGATGAAGCAGGAAAATTTGATGTTGAAACAAACAGTGGCTTTGTAAAGCGATCTGCTATGATTAAAGATAGTAGAGTATGTCAGCTATATGGTCCGCTGAATTTAGACTTCTTTAGACAGTCAAAGTTTTTACTGTGTAATACCAGCATGCGACTCAAGCTGACATTGAATAAGCCTGAATTTGCGCTGAATGCATTTGCTAAAGTTGACAATTTTAGAATTCATGTGGAAGATATTGCACTTTACATTCGTCGAGTAGTACCGAATCCAAGTGTCATTAGAGGGCATGCTGAAGGCCTTAACCGCCAAAATGCCATTTACCCCGTTCAGCATACAAAGCTTCTCACCTTTACAATTCCGAAAGATCAAAAGAGTTTCATGAAAGATGGCCTCTTTCCATCGGAAGCACCGAAGCTCCTCATGGTGGCAATGGTTGAAAATGATGCATTTAATGGTAATATAAAGAAGAATCCTTTCAATTTTAAACACAATCAGTTAAGTGAAATTGCTTTACGTGTAAATGGTGTGAGTCATCCTGGTCCACCCTACAAACCAGATTTTGCTTCGGATCAATTTATGCGCAGTTATGTTGATTTTATGGATGTCTTTGGCTTTTACAATACGGATGACACCAACGGACTGACTATGAAAGAGTTTAAGAGTGGATATACTATTTATGCATTTGATTTGACTGCTGACAGCGATATTAGTGCACCCTATCGTCAAGCGAACGTGCCTCATAATATTCGTTTGGATTTGACGTTCAAAAGAACACTACCTGAGACGATCAATGTATTAATTTATGCAGTCTTCGATTCAAATATTGAAATTACAAAGTATCGTGACGTGATTCTTCAGTATAATCGTTAATGAGTTGGTTGACTGCTGACGATATTAAGACTAAAGTGCAGCGTAATGCAGACGAAGCGACGTTGAAAGCTTTCGATAATGTCTATTCACTCGATACCTTACCACCTGCAGTAAATCACTATCCCATCTTTATTGTGCTAAACACTCATTCACAGAATTTAGGCGGTGAGCATTGGAAAGCGATCTTTATTGGAGAAGACCGACGTGGTGAACTATTTGACTCTCTTGCTCAACCTCCAAATATACCAACACAGCAGTGGTTGAGAAAACATACGCGTCAATATCAGCGAAATGAACGCATACTACAACATCCACTTTCATCAACGTGTGGTGCTTTTGTACTGTACTTCATCTTAAAACGTTTACATGTATCTCGATTTGCATCTGTTATTCAAAACTTTTCATGTAATCCATCCTCTAATGAAAAAATGATTTGTAAGTTCTATCATGATTTGAAATAAAAACATCATGTTGGAAAAATTGTTTTTTATTTTACAATCCGCTGGGTACGTACATACTCAATGAGATAGTCTAGGATCATATTTGCTTGTACATGAGATTTTAGTCCAGTAATGATCACTTTACTATTATGAAAGATTGCCACATGCACAGGTAACCAACAACTAATGAGAGCTGCAGGAAAAAGTTCGGGTTCATAACACAAACTGTAACTGCTGGTACGAATCTTCAAAAATGATAGACTGTCACTCAATTGAGTAGAGATCACCATATTGTCCACAGTCAGATTCGACATCACACACCTCTCCCTCTTCCATATCCGACGTAGTAGTCTTTGTAGCTCTAAGCGCATTGACTGCGCCGATGAATGAGAAAGGGCGCCGAGAATCTGTACAGTCCCATTTGGGAAGAGTTGAAGATTCCGTGAATTGTTCATCTTCACCACTAACATTTGAGGACGGCCCGGGTAATACTTGCTGTTTGGAAGCTGTTGGTGTAATGTTGTGAGATCGATTTTGGTGTAGAGTCTGAAGCGACGGAGAATGTTGACGATGGTGTAGCGATGGCGCTTCATGATGAAAGAATGAGTAAATTGAGCGATGTACCTTCCTTTTATACTTTTCCCAACTACCTTGATGAAATGTGAAGTTAGTATGAAGTTGGGAATGATAGAGTTGAATTCGCCGATTGTTGACGCGCAGCCAGATGCGATTTCCAATACGTGAATGTCTTTTCATATAGAAGTATTTCAAGTCCTTCATGATATGATGTAGAGATTGAAAATGACGATAAGATAAAGCAAACTCTCTTCTCACATTTCCAGTTGAATCTTTGAAATAGACGTTTCGATCATGATCCGTTTCAATACGTTGTAGGGAATCTAATTTCCAACTCATGATGTGTGGTAGTCATGTCTGATTAAGATTTGCATAGTAGGGCGATGAACTCACGACGAATAAATGTCATGATGGAGCGATGTATATATCTTCTATACTTCTCCCAATTGTATTTGCGAAATGAGAAACAGTTTGCGGAATGAGAATGGTAGATTTGAATTTCATTTCTGTAATGTTGAAGCCAAACTTGATCACCCAAGGAGATGAATCTTAATGTTTCAAAATATTCCAAATCCCTCATGATATCATTGAGGTTGACAAATTGTCGCCATGTTAATGTAATTCCTCTTGATGTATGACCATGAGAATTTTTGAAATGTACGTTTCCATCACGATCAACTCTGATATATTGTAGAGAGTCCAAAATCCAAGTCTTCATGATGTTATGCAAAGTTGCAGATTAGCAATATAAAAATGTCGTTTTATCATATTTTGCTTAGCAATGCGGCTACAAAGAGATTTACTAGTAATCGAGCTGCACTCTTTTCTACTCCCATTGATCATGCACAACAGCTAAATGGAAATTGGGAAGTGGGTGTCACTCAACTTGTTTATAGCAACTGTGTCTATACTTTTGATCATGAGGTGATGACTATTAATATGAGGCGTACAGCTGCTTATCAATGTGAAAAGGGGTGCCGAGTATACATTCCACAGTGGCCAAAGAAAGATCTCTTATCATGTAAAAAGTTTATATATGATTTCTTGAATAAAGCGAGTAAACATATTGTTCAATTTACTCCGCACAATGATGATTATAATTATGTACATCATGTAGTTGAGAAAGATTGGATTGTTGGTTTAAGTCCAAGTTTAAGAAATGATTTAGGCTACCTCGCTAGCGCCTTAACAAGCTATGATAATTTTAACGTTAATTACCACATAAGTGGTCATAAACAGTTAATATATCGAGAGGAAGCTTATTATGTAGATCTTATTCCAAGAAATGAGAAGACGTTGGTGAAGAAGATTGTGATTAAGCCAAGAAAGACAAACATGACTCCTGAAACATTATTGAAGAAATTTAATTATCTCCTTCGAGTTGATGGCAAACAAGTGGCAACATTGACTTATATTAAATCATCTAATCATATTGCAATAAGCAAATTAAATGATGATGATCTAGTATTAGTTTGTTCAAAAGATTTTCATCAGTTCTTACGACATCGTTCTGCAGCTGTTCATGGAAAATCTGATATGCAACATTTACCATGTGAAAGGTCAAATCAATTTGATACAGAATGGACCGTATCTTTATACAGAAAGTGTGTAGAGCCTTTAGGTGGTATCTTACATGAAACAAGAGTGTTGATGCCTCGCATTATTACTTCGGTTAAATTGGTTGTAGATTATTTAAATGAAGTGATTAATGACCAACATATTTCATTTTCTGAAAAAGAAGGTACTTTGTCTCTCACTATAAGTGGAAAAGGTATTGAACTAATTATGGATAAAACTCTAATGGACATTTTGGGTTTTGATCAAAATATCTTTAAAAGTGGTACTGTAACCAAAGCTAGCGCAGACATGTCGCTATCGCGTCGTATTAACTATTTTCAGATATATTCCAATATTGGTGAAGATGTACGTGTGGGAGATGTTGAAGCTCCATTGCTAGCAATGATACCATACCAGCCAAAGAGCTGCAGTATTTTATCTGAGCATACTTTCAAGAAAGTGCATTATACAAAGCTGAAATCAAACTACATCCCACAAATTGATATTGCCATTTATGACGATGCTGGTGCGTTGATTCCTTTTCATAAAGATGCTGTGACAAGTATCACACTCCATTTCCGAATGAAGAGTTAATGCAAACGTATGCTAATATATTTTTCCAATGTGAATAATATGGAAAGTGAAAATAAGGACTCGTTTCTAATCTACTTGCCCAGTAATGCTTCTATGAATAAATTTCCCAAAAATAAACCATCAGACTATCGAGTAGAATTAAATCGGCCACTGCATTTAGAAGGTGAATGGGAGGTTGGCGTTTCTAGTATTTGCTATGATAGCAATATTCAGAATGTGAATGATTTGGAAGAAATGATATTGACTCCTCGCACCCATGATGGAATAACGATGAATAATGCATTTCAGTTCCCATACAATTTAACATCAGATGGAAAGTGGAACTATGAATGGATTCAGATAAAATCAGATTCTTATGAGCCATTTGGGAATGAGAAAATTATTAAGGCATTCAACAGTGGTAATACTTCCATCATGAAGAATAAAAATCAGAAAGCTTATGAGTTTACTATCTATCATTGGAGTGGGAGACAGTTCCTCCGCTTTCATTCTTTTACTAAAGGTCTTACGCTGAGGTTGGATAGTGAATTCTATCCACATCTTGGTTTTGGTCATGGACTACATCTAACGTCAATTGCTACTGCAAATGTTAAAAAAGTTTATTCAAATCGAATCAACAAATTTCATTATAGATTTAAAATATTTGATGAAGATGTTGTAGAATGCGAAGAACGCATCATTTTGAAAAAGCGTGGTGTTCAACCTTTATCACTTATTGAGTTAGTAAAACGATGGAATGAGACTGTGGGTAAGAAGTATGGAGAAAAAATTATGGCGGACAAAAATAAGTTGGTTATTCAGAAATATAATGACAAACTTACAGTTTATTTCTCTCCAACCTTGCGTCATTTTGTAAGACATTATACACCTATTATTGGAAGCGGTGTGGTGTATGCTTCTCATGAATATCACACTAAAGCTGATTCAGTTAATGATGAATGGTGGGTGGACATCTATGGCGATCGCATCAAGAAAATTTACCAGTCTTATGAAGAATCTAAAGTTGCTATCAATATAATGCCGCGTCTATATCATACAGTTGAAAGCTTCATTCATGTAGTAAATCCTTATATACAACAGAAGTTGAAGCATGTGATGAAAAGTAAATATGATGTAAAGACACACCACATTTCGTTTTCAATTGAAAATCAACGCGTTGTTCTGAGACTGGGTGATGACATTCAATGTCAATTGAGTAAAAATTTGAAAAAACTCTTTGGTTTTTCAATGCTACAAACAGTGTTTGCTGCTGCGCATACGATTGGTATAGAAACACCAATGACACTTGATAAACATGAACAGCACCTTTACATTCAAAGTGATTTGATTCTACCTATTTCTGTTGGTGAGAAAAAAGAATACATTTTACGCGATTTCATTCATGATAAAGACGCTTCATATGGAATAGTCGAGAAGATGTTTGAATCTATTTTCTATCATCCCGTCGTCAAACAAACTATACCCTCTATTGCTATCAAAATTACCAATGGTTTACAAGAGTGCATCCACGTGAAAGATACTAAATCCCTCATAACGTTAGTGTTTCGGAAAACAAAGTGAAGTCTTTATACAACATTTATTGAAATATGTACATGAATGTGAAGCAATAGACTTTATACAACATCCACTGAAAATATATACATGAGTGTACTTCAATAAACATTGCTATATACAAAAAGTCTTTTTACTTCGTGAAGGGTGGAAATATACAGGGATAGGAAAAATGTCTTTCAGTGGAAAAGTCATCACATGGGGAATGTACAGATGTGGACACATATTCACAAGGAAAAAACAATCTCATGCGATACATAAAACAACAATGTTTATCTACAGAAATCAACATCAAAATACTAAGTTAAGGATGATTATGCTAAGACGTCTCCTGAATGTGGTAGTGTGAGTTTAATTCTTTTGGGTGGTGGTATGTTTGTGTCAGGATGTCCATGTGGAAGAGATATGTTGTGTTCTAGCCAGCACCTCTTATCCTCCCATGCTGAAAGCGCCCGTTTCCTAAAAGTATGAGTTTTGATCTCATGCGACTTAGATTTTAAGATTGTCATATTGACAAACGTTATATTTTTATTTCTATAGGCTTTCCTGAAATTCTTATGTTTCATGTTAGAGACCAATGATCTTGATATGCCTTTAGCGCGCTTAATGCTATCATCACTATCCTTTAATTTCATAGAATACATTTTAGGGCGGAGGAGAATCATTTCAGCTATCTCCTTCCCTGCTGTCTCATCCTTAAAGCAGCCAAGTTTTGCCTTATTTTTGATGGAGTATAGTGGATGATCAGCAGGATAATTTGATGTATCAAAATATCTTTCTAAAGATTTTCCTACTTCATTAAAATTTAAATCTTTTTGAGTGGTAATACCTAAAAAGAAACTATCTGTGTCACCACCCAACAAACGAACCTCTTTTACGAGAGGACACGGTTTTAGTATTTTATAGAAGAGTTGATACATTTCAAGCTTGGAGTAATCTAGAACAGCTTGACCAATATAGATGGGTTTGCACAACTCAACTTCAGATTTTATCATTTTAATACCTACAAGATCCTCATCGATTATGTCTCTATCGATGAATAGAGGTGATGAGGTCAATTTGTGATACTTTTGATCATCATTAACTAGTTTGTAGTTTACGCGCTTTCTAACATCCTCCATCGTCTTACCAAATAGACTGTTGTTCTTATATTTATAAAAATCTTTTTCAAAATTATTTTGGGCTAGTGCACGTTTCTGGCTGTTACTATCTATGTAGGGTTTGAGGAAGGCTTTCTGTCTAAATTTAATAATGCGGTGAACTCTTTTTAAAATCATGCCCATTTCTAAATAAAATTTTAAGATGCTAAAGTGGACTAGATAGTTTTCTTTATCATATTGAGTGAGCAAAAGTTTGCGGCAAGGCTTATACTTGGGTTGTCCACATGATTCTAAATCTTTATGAAATTGTTTCATAAAGTCGGAAAACATATCTTTACTCACTTCACCTGATTCGGGTGCGAGTGGAAAATCTACGGTTTTATGTTTAATATTATTTGGATAGATTAGATCTATCTCAAAATAATATCCCCAATCACCTTGATCTGGAATTGCTAGTATGTTGGAAGGGTTGGAGAAATGTTGAATTTCACTATCATCTAACCAGCTAAACTCAGAGTGAGGTAGCGGTTTGGATAATGAACTACCATACAAATTATTTTGGTCATAATACTTAAGATGAGTCTGATCATCGCCTACTATTTTTGATTTTAACCTATGTTTATTTACAAATGTGAGACCACCGCGAATTCCTCGCTCAAATAAATTATACATCTCTGGATCTTGTAAGAGATGAATGGTCTCACCAGTCATTTTAAAAGCAGACTTAAATGACATGGCTGGTAGACTGACAAAGTGGACGGGATCTAACTTATCTTCTTCTAATGCCACTCGTCGAAACTCCTGAAATACATCAGCCAGCAAAAATACATCTAACTTAAGATAGGCAATCATATATTCGCCAAATGTATGGCAGTCAAATTTTATCCATGCATCTTGTGCATGTTCATAATCTTCGGTCTTACATTCTGCGCCGATCAAATCATTTTTAAATTTATCTATGGGTGGAAGAGAAGTCTCGCCGAGTTTACTAATCGCATCAAAATATGCATATGGAAAGACTCCTTTCCGTGTGATGACTTCATCGGTTAGATTTGGATATTGTTTCTTAAGATTTTGTGTTAGTGGAAGAGACTTTAGATTTTGTACGAGAGAGGCCAGTGATGCAGTCATAAATTGGTAGGAATCTAAAAATTTTATATCAAAATAGACCGTCTTATTTTCTTTAGTTTTATCGACAGGCACTTTTGCTGTCATGGCCATAAACTTCTCTCTCGTTTGTGCTATTACATCAAGCTTCCACTCTTTCATTTGACCTAAACCTCCTTTTATTATCATATGGCTATCGTAGCCCTTGAAATTATGGAAAATGACGGGTAATGTACGCCGTTTCATCCTAAGTGAAAAATTGCATTTTGAACATAGTGCGTTTCTAAATTTACCAGTGATGTGATCATGGTCGCGCACTTTCTTAATCTTATCATCATCAAATGTTTTCCTACATTTGGGGCAAACGTTGCAACTATCAAATTTTACTTGATCATCTGCTGTCATATGCAATGATCTGCGATAGAGTTCACCATCATACTTTTGCTGAAATTTTACAGCCTGTTTGAGGAATTGTAGGAATTGGTAAATACAATCCTCACCTTGCCAGACGTGCATTTTATTTTTTCTATTTTGGAAATGGTCATGCCATACTTCATAGCAGGAAATGGCTGCTGGTCGATGGATGTTATCATCGATATAACATTCGATGTCAGCATAGATGACACGAAGAGGACTTAGTTCATCGCCATTCTCTCTATATGAAAACTCCTTATCTTTGGGCATGCGTTCCATTTGCAGTTTACCTCGCTTACACCACTCATAATGAGTTTCAAATTTGTTTTTACTCCTAAAGTTCCGAATGCATCTGTCACAGTAATAAATCTCTGATGAGGTAGAATTTCTTAAGTGGTGGTATAAGCGAGAAATTTTGGGAATGCCGCAGTAGTGCCATTCCTCACTATCATCCTGTCTTACTAATAAAAGGTTGACAACGTGGTCATAACAACTCGAACGCGAGTTGTAGCGCACACCCTTCAATCCCTTTTCCCAAACATGGAGAACTATTTTAATGTTGTTCAATTTTTCAAATTTTTCTATATCTTTAATTTTCATATCGTCACTATTACAGTCATCGAAGTTTAATTCATTCTCCCACTGCCTATAGCTATATGTGCGATTTCGATTCGCATTGATATCATTATAGTGGAGAATGGAGAGGACAGCATATTTAAAACATTGCGATTCGCAATCGACATTAATGACTGCTGTTTTGTTTTTTAAAATTTTTGGAAGTTTAAAGGAGCCTCGACCACTATGATTTCCTAATAAACTGATTTTAAATAAGGCGGACTCAATGCCATCAAAAATGAGACCGCTATCGCGCTCGTTAAATTTATCAATATTTAATTTTAATCCTTGGATGTGAAAATTTATCCAAGACTCATAGTCTACAACCTCGGTTGCAGGAGAGGAGGGTATGTGAAACTCCAACCTCTCTATTATTTGTCCAGTATGGTGGTCGATTTTTACATATTTTATTTTAAGATAGATGAGCGCCTTCATCCTAAAATTGTCTAAATTGTTGAAGAGCGCTTCTATCAATGATGAATTTTGATGAAACCATTCCTCAAAGTTAGCAATGGTTTCTGAGGAGTCCATCTGGTAGTTCCTCACTAAATTATTTATGGACACTTCAGTGAGTCGGATAGAGGAGGTACCGTTGGTGTAGGTATCGTTCGTGTGTGTATGTTGAAGTCTGTGCGAAGATAGTTCAAAACGTGTCTCGAAAGACTGAGCGCACAAGTCGCAAGAAAAGGAGACGACGTTAACAGAATCATCCCCACCTCCGGAGATTGATGCCGGCTTAGGTCGACAAACACCTCGCTTGATGTGTCGGGTGAGATCCCATTTCCTCGTGAAGATGTGCCCACAGTCAGCACATTCCCACTCGTTGCCATGTCGCGAAAGTTCTGAGCTGGAACTCACATCACCTGAAAGAGAAATCATTCTATCATCTCTGTTCAAGCCTCAGTGTAGTGTTACAACCTACCTTGACTCAATAACTCTAAACTTTCCTCGAGAAGGGAGGGCGTTGGTGATGAAGTTGATGCCTGAAATTGAGGAAGATGCTATTAGTCACACGTTTGAGGGAGATGAGAGAGGAAATCTTTAACTTACCATTTTAATGAAATATGATCAGACAGAATAATAGTCAAAGAGAGAGATCGTGCGATCGTCACTTTTATGATTCACAGATTAAATGAAATGACATGAATGTCACTTTGCTTATATACTTTCATTCTCTTCATTCATTGGATGTTCATTCTGATTGGCTGCTTGTGTATACTTAAGAATTAGAAAAATGTTAAAGTTATCATTATTCAAAGTCAGCATTTCAAAGACAACATGACAAGTCCTCCAACAACACCAAATACCGCATTGGAGTTCTCCTCTCCATGCACATCAGCAAAGGTGCTCGTTACACCAAATGCACCAAGAAAGGCGAAGGTGGAGAAGACATACAATCTCGACAATATACGAAAGTTATCATTATCGGAGGACGATGAAGAGGAGTTGCCCGACCTAACAGGCATACGGTGGAAATATTTACAATATGATGCCGAAGGGGTGATGGAGATGACCAGCAAGTCGCACTTGCATCAAATATGGGAGTGGTACACCCCTAACTCCCAACCGCGAACCGTGGCGGAGTGGGCGTACATTGAGAAAGTGAGGGACGCTGCAGAAGAACGTTTAAAGCAGCTCAACTGTTTTTGCTATCTATGTGAAACCAGACTCTGGGACGATATTGACGATGAAAACCTTTTGAAATACATGCCATAATAAATGTTTATTTCGTATTATCTTTGCTTTCATACTGACTTACTTGAATGGGGTTTTAGTGAATAATTTAACCATGCCCGGTGATAAATGATGTCAGGGTCCCTGACGGGGCCCTTTAGGGCACTCGGGCAAAACTAGGGCAACGATAAATTTTCAAAATAGGCTCTTTGTCTTTGTAAATGACAAGATTTTTGATAATTTCCCTAAGAAAATCAATAACGAGCACGTTTTCTCAAAATTCGATATCAGGGCAAGATTAGGGTAACCTTAGGGCAATGTGATTTCAGGGCAGAGTAGGGCATGCTCAGGGTATGCCCTGATTACACTAGATGGTGCTGCAGCTGCACACACATCATTCACATGCTTCCTTAGTTATGTGCCACTTCCTACACTGTAATTTGACAGACTCGGCAATATAATTTTACCGTACAACTTTTGGGTCACGTAAAATTACATTATGAAAAGATGTCTGTAATATAACATAGCTGAGCCTGTGAAATAACGAGCACTGCTAATGTTCAGGTAAAATTGACTGTAAAGTCACATTGTGTTCTGGAAGTTGCTTTTCACATAACCGTGCTCGCCAAAGATAATGTATATTGTCTTATATCAGCGCTATCAATTTCATTGTATAAGTATACATATTGATTATTATCATTGATTAAATGAATACTCTTCTTATCTTTTCAAAGTAATTGAAATGGTCAGTCAATAGGAGATTCCTCAACTGAAATTGTAAATGAATTCATCTAGAAGAGATAAGACATATGATTCATTAATAGATAGAAAATTTGGAAATTAATTGCGGTCATGTGATTTATACACCTGCAAAAGGAATATTTAGTTCAATCTACTCCGTCTCTCCTCTTCTCTTCTCTCACTCACTCACTCACTCTCTCTCTCTCTCTCTCTCGTAATTCATTTATTCATTTTCTTGCATCTTCTTTATCCATTCAGAAACTTATCTTAAATGTTATCCGGGCTGGAACATATGGGAAGTCACAATGCTGTTCAGATGACTGTTGCTCCTACAATTACGTAAGACTCGTCTCCGTACACCGATTTACTATATGAAATAGTTTCCCCGTTGCTTGCCTGCTGAACCGACCTTCATTCCATGAGTCACATGACAAGAGGATGCGAGCTGGCAATGTCATTTATTTGCTAGTTGACTCCCACTGCATCGTGATATGTGGCTGTACGCATGTCAGTCAGCAAACTCACCGGCATCAATATATTGTGAGTCTCAAACTTGCGAATTTATAAAAACTTTAACGACGCTTCAAGTCAGTAATTTGTGTTTTGGACATTCAGAGGAATTCTGTCGTAATTCGATTATGCCTACATTTTGGAAATAATTTCTGATATATCTTCATCTATTGGACACGTTTTTGATTCGCATTTAATTACAGACACAGTGACATACGTACTGCACTGTCTCTATATTTTCGCTGAAAACCATCAAATTCATGTGATATTGATTATTGCTCCAAAGTCAAAGAGAATGCAAAATTTGATAAAAAATTTTGGACCCGCTACAGGTGAGATGTTTATTTTGATACTTACAACAGCATTGCATGAGCTCATTATTGATAAATAAAGTTTCATTAGGGTGTAGGTATGTTGT
Source organism: Prostheceraeus crozeri (assembly GCA_907163375.1). NCBI lineage: Eukaryota > Metazoa > Platyhelminthes > Polycladida > Euryleptidae > Prostheceraeus > Prostheceraeus crozeri. Next base: position 360,699 of record CAJQUW010004462.1, read on the forward strand.
GAGAAGAACCAAGTAAGCTGATGTTCTGTTCAAGGTTAGAATATTTTCTTTTTGTAATATATTTCGAGATCATCGTCAGACAAGTGAATCGTAGTTAAGGTAAACAATAAATTCAAGTATGAAAACTAATAAGTAACATAGAAGAGAGCTTGAACCAAACACTTAGGCATGGTTATTCACTGACTTCCTTTTCATCTAAATTTGTTAAGTTTGATAACTGTCCTGTCAGACTGGAGTATATGGTCTAACTACCGGTGAATTGTAATCCGGTGAAGGTTTTTGCAAGAATTTTCAAAATCACTTTCATGATTGGAAATAGGCTCTCCCTGCTTTTTTTAGACAATTGATTGAAATTAAAAAATATGAGCTGTCACTAGCTGTATATAAACCCATTGTAAAAATGGCTGGACTTTGTTGCCCATGATTAAGTCCGTGACGGACGAAACGTTGGGTTTTTAACGCTCATATTTTTTAATTTCAATAAATTGTCTAAAAAAAGCAGGGAGAGCCTATTTCCAATCATGAAAGTGAAAAATCACCTCCCGTATGACGCCGTTAATTTCAAAATGCTTATATAGTACAGCTAGAACCTCGATTAATTTTATATCAAAAATTAATGAAAGAGGTTTTTGTCACACAATTCTTGATCAAATTAGATAAATGTACGAAGTGGGTTGGTTGCTATATACAAGTTGTAAGCAATTTTTTTATCCATAACAATATAGCCTACGTTACGTAGTTTATTCATTTTATTTGTCTGCGTAAATGTACGAAGTGGGTTGGTTGCTATATACTAGTTGTAAGCAATTTTTTTATCCATAACAATATACGTTACGTGGTTCATTCATTTTATTTGTCTGTGTCACTTTGAGTGATCTATGTTACATGTTTCTTCCACTATCTGCACGAAAGAAGATGACAAATTTAAAATATAATGCGTAAGTATAAGGATATTGACTGCAATAAACATGCTTGCATCCGTAAATGTCATTAAGTGAGCAATGTAATGATCGTCCATTCTTTAAAGAGTAACGAATCTTTTACAAACTTGTTTTCAAATTGTGCTTGTTAAGGCCACCAGATCCGTCATTATAATGTTCTTAGGAATTGCAAAAAATCTGTCATATTTCGTACATATCATGCTGATAACGAAACGTTAATTAACGTTTACATATTAATATGTAAACATTTCATTAAATTTTATAAGATCTCTAAATATTTGATTGATTTTCATAAAATTTGCACATATTCAATTAAATCATTAAGTATTTTATAAAGGAATAAATGTGATTTATGTCATCAATAAAGTAATAACCCACACTTTTATTTGTCTGGGTTAATGTCATTTCCTTTCCATTGACCCATATTTCAATTGATATCTCATTTTTTCAAAGAAGTATATCTATATCCAACAAGTTTTAATTGAATAAACATTAAATCAATCATCGTAGCTGATGTTATCATCACATTTTCTTTATTTGTGTCATTTTCATTTCTTTGGTGTTGGCCCTCGTCTCTCTCTCTTTCTCTCTCCACTGTTTGTTATGATTGTGAGCAATGGAATATCTGTCAAAATCTTTGGTTGAATTGCAAATAATATTGAATTGTAAATAAACGTTATTTTATTGTGTCTTGGTTATTTATTTTTCATTGTTTTTCGGAAAATCGATTTAATTAATTTCATAAAATCCTGTTGTTTTGTGCATTACTGTTCTGTAGGTATGACTTGAATATATATTTTAACTACCAGTGAATTTAACAGGCGTTTTCTCCTTTCAGAGTCATCTACAGATCTATTTGAGACAACCTGCAAGGAGGTCGAACTGACTGTGTCTAAGTTCTTCAACAACGCCCGCGATCGGTATGGTGGAAGAGGAAAGAGACAACAGGAATCTAGTGATATTGGCACTCCACCTATCAAGAGACCACGTGTATTGGATTCCAACAGTGAATGACTTATATATGTGATTTCTTGCGTGATGATTTATATAACGTGATTTCTTCAAAAATATAAAGAAAATCTGAATGCGAACTGTTTTCATAACTCAATCACGTACGGTTGTCGGGTAGGATTTTTAAGATCTAAATTAAAAGAGGGTATACTACTGATATATTACTATTTAATGAATAATGAGTAGCACAAATAACCCTGCTTTTTTAAAAATTGGACGCGGTTTAATACCGCTACGGGCCCTGATCAAAGCTTGCGGAACTCCACCGTTGGGGCCCCTGAATGCAAACCTGTTAAGGGCTCCTGATGTGATTTATCACCGGGTGTATACTTTTTCATTTGGAAATAGTAGCACGCTTAGTTTAACTTGCAAATCTTATAACATTTCATATGGGTGATAATGGTAGATGAAATAGTGTTAAATAAAATTAAGATAGGTTACATGATTCTGCGGTAGCAATCGACTGCGATCCATGTGTGAAGAGCTTGTTAGACTACGGATGGGCTTAAGTGGATGATTTAACCATGTATACTTTTTCATTTGGAAATAGTAGCACGCTTAGTCTAACTTGTAAATCTTAAAACATTTCATATGGTCGATGATGATGATAGATGAAATAGTGTCAAATAAAATTAAGATAGCTTACACTTCTGATACACGGATAGCAATCGACTGTGATCCATGTGTAAAGAGCTTGTTAGACTACGGAAGAGAGAAGTGTGTTATGTTGCGTGTGGCGCGTGAGTGTCCTCCCATTTCATTCCATTCATCAATTCGTCTCATTGATAGAGACAGGTAGAACTCATGGTTCTCATAACGTATGCAATGGAAAGTTTTAGGCAACCTTCGACAGTTGGCTAAATGTCGCCCTGACGCGAATGCATACTACGTTGAGACAGAGGCAATCACTTGCAAACATGACGCAGAGAGGTTTAACAAGATTGACCATTGCCGAATGTCCCTTGCGGTATACATAGCTACGGGTTTCACCGCCGCCCTTTACAGGAACGCCCGTCGAAAGGAAGTATTACACCGAACTTCATTTGCAACGTTCAAGTTGACTGATAGCAGATTCAACTTAATGATAGTATTCGCCAGTCCGAAGACTGCCCAGGGCAAACCGCGAGGAGGTTCTCTCATGTCTTGCCCCATGGTGGCCCTTAAGAGAGCCGATGGTTCGTTCTCGGGGTGTGAATTTGACTATTGGCTGGAATAATCCATGGGTATGACGGTTAGGTTGTCATAGACCCTATACCGCCGAGGTCGTACTGGTGCATCTGGCACCTTTCGGATGCGGGTGGTATTTGGAGTCCACACCTCATCCGTCCAAACGATCCTCTTGATCTTCCCTTCTTCTCATCCTCCTCATCCCACTCGTCGAGGATGACGAACTCGGGAATGGCGTTGTCTTCATCGGTGAAGACGGGAATGTTGTCGGCAGATGTCGCTTCCATCGTGACTTCAAATTGAATGAGAAGCGCTACAATCTTCTGGCTTATATAGCGTTTTCAACAATGAATTGCTCAACAGCGAATCAGAATGCTTCAGGGATAGCAATCGACTGCATAATGTTCAAGTTGACTGATAGCAGATTCAACTTAATGATAGTATTCGCCAGTCCGAAGACTGCCCAGGGCAAACCGCGAGGAGGTTCTATCATGTCTTGCCCCATGGTGGCCCTTAAGAGAGCCGATGGTTCATTCTCGGGAGTAACGTCATCTTACACCCTACCAATTCTGCTGAGAGAGTCTTTGACTCTCTCTTTGGTAGCACTGTCGACTTCCACACTAACTGGTACATGGCTAAAAAGTGGAATGTAGCGCCATTCCGTTGGATTCACAGCAGTTGCTGTCATCGGATTGCCAATCCGAGCAAGATTATTAAAAACTCTGTCTTGCTCCTCTAGCCTGACAAACTCCTCAAATAAATTTCGCGGCCTTAACTGCGGTCCGCGAGGAGAGCTGACTTGACTGTTCGGCGTCTGCATGATTGAAATGAAATGAAATGAGAGGCAGTGGTTTATATACCCCTCTAACGCGACGCAACGTTCAAGTTGACTGATAGCAGATTCAACTTAATGATAGTATTCGCCAGTCCGAAGACTGCCCAGGGCAAACCGCGTGGAGGTTCTATCATGTCTTGCCCCTAGGTGGCCCTTAAGAGAGCCGATGGTTCGTTCTCGGGAGTGTCGTGATGGGGTGGTGAAGGCGGGCAAAGATCTGCAATGAAAATGATATGTATTAGAATAGGATATACTATCTTATTTACTTTTTCACTTACTAAGTTAGGCATCCTTTGGCAGTCTCGCGCGTTTCCGAATCGAGAATTTATGTAAGTGACCGCGCATTCTTAGGCTAGCATGCAGACATTTCTTGGTCGGATGGCCGTTATAACATATTATTGATTCGTCGAGGCTTTGATTTACCAATACTTCGCCGGCCAAATGATTATCCCGAATAGGGATGTGAAACTCAAACAAACGATCCTCATTCACACGTTCCCACTCATCCCTCATGCGCTCCAACTTCTCATACGCCTGCCTCTCATTACCCCGCCGAGCCACAGTCCTCTCCAACTCAACATTCCTCGCTCTCAACACACTCATCTCCTTCATCATCTCCTCAAACTTCGCTTCTGCATCTCTCATTCTTCTCTCCGCAGCACTCGCCCTCTTCTCACACTCATCATTCTTCTCTTCCAACTCACGCGTCTTATTCTTCAAATCAGTCACACTACGCCTCATTCTAATATTTTCATCCGCTACCTCCTTCGACTTCAGTTCCTTCTTTTTCAACTCATCCAACTCCTTCACAACTTCATCCTTCACTTTCTTCAAACTCTCATACTTATTCACCAACAAATCATGCGCCATCTGCTGCGAAACATGCCTCTTCTCTTCATCCTTCAACCACCTCGCCGACTGCACACGAATCCCACCACTCTTCACTTTTGGGGAAGATGAGCTCTTCGGGGGGTCGGTGATGACAATGTTTGACACCTCCGACGACGAAGAGCTCAACTTCCTCACACGCTTCCTCACACGCTTCCTCACACGCTCCCTATCTAAATCCACATCATCCTCATCATCACTCTCAAGCACTCTCTTTCGCTCAATCTCACCCTCCAACGACGCAACCGCTCTCGCCAACTCATCATTCTCAACAACATTCTCAACAACATTCTCAGCCTTACCCTCTCGCTCGATCGCCAACATTCGCTCCCTCTCTTCCACAATCAACTGCGTAAATCTCAAATCAGTCACTAAACCACCACTACAGTCAGCATGCACTCTGTAAAAACGCGCCTCATCCTCATCACCCTTCAGCACTCTACACTTCACGCACGCAACCCTATTCAAGATAATCATGTGGCCGGTGCCCGCCTTCTTGACATGAGCTTTGGCGTCCGCACTGCGATTAACTCGCCCACATGAGCACATTTTAATATGGTATTTGCGGTTCCTGTCATTAGCCATGTTAGATTTATCGTTAGCTGTAAGATAATGAAATTTGTATAAGTTTGGAATCATGTAGTACAGTCATATTCCTAAAGAGTGTAGTGAGTGGCACTCGATCCCGTTGACAGCCCGAAGGCCTTGTACTGATCACTAGGGAAGTGAGAGATCTTCCCCGATACCCGCTCTTTACAGCTGAAGACATCATTGTCACTGCCCCGAAGTGGTAACAGGAACGCCGAGTCAAAGGTAGTGATCAGTAGCTGGGATCTAACCTCTCAAAGCTGCCTTAGACATAGTTAAATTTCAAATCTGATAGCATATTTGAACTCAGGATACTTAAAAACCTTAGTCTATATGTTAAAACTTTGAAAAAACTGAAAATTAAGAATTTTTAAAAAATTCCGCATTTTACTACTCATACTACTTTTAAAAAATTTTATCAGTAGTAAAGACACTATCAAACTCTATCATACAAACTTTGAAGTAAGAAGATAGCTTGCCTACTTCAAAAGATAGAGTCCTTTGAAACACCCGATATCGGGAGCTCAGAGCGACGACCGTCGCTTACCTCGTCTTTCGATGAAGTGATCAGACTTACGTTGTCGGGGTTTTATATATGCTCGGAAGAAAACTTAAAATGGCTCTATCTCCGAAAGTATTCATCGTAGCGACATGCGGTTTGTTGCAAACGATTCGTCTCATCATTCTATATCATATGACACCTGAACCATTCTCATATGATTACGGGAAGTTGGTCCGTCAGCACATGTCCATGTAACATGCCACAAGTGAAAAAATTCCTAAGTGTGAGAGCTCCAGTGTGGTGAAAATTTTGAAAAATTTAAAACTTCCGAATTTCGACCTGGGACCTTTACCAAAACATTTTTCATCAAATTTCACTGACACCCCCCTCGGTCAGAGAAATTTGATGAAAAATGTTTTGGTGACGGTCCCAGGTCGAAATTCCACACTGGAAAATTTTCAAAATTTTACCCATACAAAGTCACTCTGACACTTAGGATTTTTTTCAGGTGAGCGAGCTCCGACCTAAAATCTTGTAACCGCTCTAACTTTTGAACGAAGACAGATAGGAACAAGCCGTTTCTTTCACTGAATTTGTCTCACTCTTAGCTTTCAAACGAGCTATCGCACGACAAAATCCGTTCACTGGAAGCCAAAATCGAAGCAAGCTGTCCAGAGGGGGGGCGGTCAGTGAAATTTGATGAAAAATGTTTTGGTGACGGTCCCAGGTCGAAATTCCACACTTTGGAAAATTTTCAAAATTTTACCCATACAAAGTCACTCTGACACTTAGGATTTTTTTTCAGGTGAGCGAGCTCCGACCTAAAATCTTGTAACCGCTCTAACTTTTGAACGAAGACAGATAGGAACAAGCCGATTCTTTCACTGAATTTGTCTCACTCTTAGCTTTCAAACGAGCTATCGCACGACAAAATCCGTCCACTGGAAGCCAAAATCGAAGCAAGCTGTCCAGAGGGGGGGGAGGTCAGTGAAATTTGATGAAAAATGTTTTGGTGACGGTCCCAGGTCGAAATGCCACACTTTGGAAAATTTTCAAAATTTTACCCATACAAAGCCACTCTGACACTTAGGATTTTTTCAGGTGAGCGAGCTCCGACCTAAAATCTTGTAACCGCTCTAACTTTTGAACGAAGACAGATAGGAACAAGCCGATTCTTTCACTGAATTTGTCTCACTCTTAGCTTTCAAACGAGCTATCGCACGACAAAATCCGTCCACTGGAAGCCAAAATCGAAGCAAGCTGTCCAGGGGGGGACGTCAGCCGAAAATTTTTTCTCTCCGATTGACTTGAAACTCACCATAGCGATGCAGAATTTCACGCTGAATCCGAATCTGACCTCCGTTTTCTCATCCGATGCTTCGTTTTGACGCTACACACCAAAACGTCCCAAATTCTAACTCTGTCGTTTTTCGAAAAATGTTGAAAATTTTTTCTCACCGATTGCCTTGAAACTCACCATACCGATGCAGAATTTCACGCTGAATACGAATCCGACCTCCGTTTTCTCATCCGACCACTCCTTCCACTCGAAACAACCCATTTTACAACCCAACATTCAGCAGATTGCACGAAAAACATCACACACTATAGCCTCAAGACTAATCCTGGCGGTCGCCCAAGTCCACCACGACCGACACTCTATCGTTCCAGAGGGGGGGGACTCAGACCCGAAGCACGACGGCGGCCGACCACGACACTCTGCCGTTCCAGAGGGGGGGGGACGTCAGCGATGGCGGCCATCTTGCGCTATCTGGTGTTCGCCGTTTTCTTACTACTGTTGTCAGAATATTTGATGATAACGATGAATACATAGCTTTCGAAGCATATACGAAGTCACCGAGGTCCGGAACATCGCCAATTTAACGTATTTAGTTTTCATAAATCGCGATCCTTTGCAGAATCAAAACAAGATCAACTATGGATACTGCAACATCTTATATAATCTCCACTCAACCATCAACTTCGGAGAAAGTTATTGGACAATCTGGATGCTGCAAGCAATCGGTGAAAGAAATAGATCCATCTCTCAAGTGTGAAAAGTGTAACAACTTCTTTCATGTGTACTGTACTTATCTTCCTAATTACGAACTGATAAAGTATTTCAAAATGAAAAGAAAATACTCTTGTGAAAGTTGCATTACTAGCATATACCCCATTGAAATCAAAAACATTTTACATTCAACACAAACAGCCACGTCACACCACAAGACAGAACAACAAACGATTACAACGCAAACACAGAACACACAAACAGACAATCAAACGTTCAAAACACAAGCAAGTAACACTGAATTCGAAAAAGAAAAAAAGAAGCGCCAAGATGAGAGAGAAAATCTATTGAAGGCCATCAATACTTACGAAATTGAAATGAAAGAGCAAGACGAAAAATCAGAAAACTACAAAGAAATGTTGAAGACATGAAGCAGAAAAATGAAGAAATAATTGCACTCGAAGACTTGATCAATCGCAAAGATGAACTAAATGAATTGAGGCGAGAAATAGACCACCTAAAGTTGAATGCCAGAAAGGAAGAAAGAAGAAGATATGGCTTACATGATGACAGCAGTGAAAGTGACAGCGCAGAAGAAAATGAAGTAAGAAATGAAATCAATGACTTATTAAAGAAAATTAATGTCATCGAAAAAGAAAAACACGGAATTTAGACAGCAGCAACAACAAAATCAACAAATCCAGCAGTCAGAACATCAACGAGAAGCGCAAGAACAACATCAAGCTCAACAACAACATCGGCAATTAAGATTCAGTAACAGAGTCATCACATGTTTCTACTGTAACAGAAGAGGCCACCATATACGAAACTGCTATCGTGCGCCATGGAATCGTCAAAGAAATTATAATCGAAGCAGATACAGAAATAATAACAGCAGAAGATATGATAACGATAGACAAAGAAACAAAAATCATCGAGAATTTGGAAATCAGTACAGATATGAAAATGAGAGAAATCGAGAAAACAGGAGATACGATCTTGATAGAGAGAGAAGAGTACAAGAAGACAGATTTAGAGTGTCAAGAGTGGAAGATGAAAATGGACGCAGCTATTACACTCCAACACGCGTGCTACACACAAACACTAGACAACACTCACCTGTAAGACCTTATTTTTAGCGCATCATTTGAAGGAGAGGACGAAATACAAGAAAGCGATGAATAAAAATCAGTTATATAAATATAAACGGTTTGAATGATAATAAAGTCAATGATACTGATATGATCAAGGACATGGATGCGGACATAATCTGTTTCTCTGAAACACATTTGAAGGAGGAAGATAATTTTCCCATAAATAAATAGATATTCAGGTCGACATACCATGGGAAGAAATCAT